>PVHT021183587.1:1011042-1045220 GCA_004024745.2 Catagonus wagneri
GCATCCTCTTGTGTATTAGATCGATGTACATCAAATGTTTTCCCTCTGACAGAGAACTTTCTCACCAGAAGGCAGGCGGGGTCTGCACACACCAGGCCCCGCGGCCCGCCCCGCCCCAGTCCAGGCCGTCCCCGCCGGACGGCTCCCTGCTCAGGGCGCGGAGGCAGCAGAGGCACAGACCCCGGACAGCCGCGGACTTGGGGTGTCAGGCCCTGGAGGTGGGCCTGTGGTCTCTGAGGAGGCCCCCCTGCCCGGGGGCCCCCACAAAGCTCGCTGTTCACAGCAGGGCCTGCTGGGAAGCTGACGGGGAGCTGGAGCAGCTGGGGCTGCTGCTGGCCCTGCTGCTAATTCCTAAACGGGCACACGGTGCCCCTCCCGTCATCTCTGCGGTCTCCTAATCGGCTCCGTCTGTACCACGCGGTGAGGGGCCCCTTCCCGGGGCCCAGCCCTGCTCCCGGCCCTGCCGAGCTCTCCCGCCGCTGCGGTTTTCTCGGCCGCAGCAGCTGCTGCCCCGTGGTCCGGTGCACATCGTCTGCCTGGCACCCACAGTAGCCACTTTCTGTGCCAAAGGCTCTTCCAGTGTTGTCGCTCCACGTGCACAAGACTCTGCCAGGCGATGCCGTGCAGATAAGCGAAGTGAAGCCAGAGGCCCCGCTGGTGTCGCAGCCGTGAAGCAAGGAGGATGCCGGGCAGCTGCGCGCCTCAGCTCACGTGGAGGGAGGGCCGGAGGCCGGTGGCTCTGGGTGGTAGGGAATGGGCAAATGCCCACCCTGCCCAGAGTCTGACTCCGTGGGTCGGGGAGTCCTCATTCCTGGGAGCTC
Organism: Catagonus wagneri; assembly: GCA_004024745.2. NCBI lineage: Eukaryota > Metazoa > Chordata > Mammalia > Artiodactyla > Tayassuidae > Catagonus > Catagonus wagneri. The sequence goes on from PVHT021183587.1 coordinate 1,011,864, forward strand.
TGGGTGGAGCCGGATCCGGGCAGGGAGGGGTTTTCCTGCAGCAGGATCCAGGCGCACAGTAGGTGATGCGTTTGTAGCCCTGCAGCAGAGGCCTTGACGTCTGACTGGGTGTGGGAAGTTTCGACAATGGCACGTGATGGGTTTCAGGGAAATAGACTGTAATTTAGGAAGAAAACTTCCAGCCGGAAGCCCCCTTTCTTCCACAGCCCGTGCTTCCAGTCCTCAGCTGCGGGTCCCAGAACCCGCCCGGGCGGAGCCTGCCCGCGGTCCTCACTGCAGAGGGCGCTCTTCGCGTGCGGAGGGGCCTCAGTCTCTTCAATCAGAGTCGGACTCAAGCACCTATTAGGACGGCAGCACCTGGTCACCCGCCCCCTGACCGGCGTCGGTCCGGTGGGAAGGTGCCCCCCCCCCGCCCCCCAGGACTGTTGAGGGCATTTCGTACAAATCCGGCCCATGCAAGTCCCCCAGGATCTCATCTTCCTAACAGCGGAGCAAAGCCCCTGGCAGCAACCGACTGCGGGAACTTCCCGTCCCTCCGCCGGTCTCGCCCCTCCAAGAGTTAAGCCGCGAGGAGCCTCTCCGGACCTCGCGTCCGCGCTGGGAGTGGGGGCGGGGGGACTCTTAAATTTCCGCGGGATGTTTCTGATCACACCGCACCCCAGCGCCTCGGCCGGCCTGGCAGCCACATGTGCCCGCGGCCCGCCCCGCCCCCGGCTCCCGGGCCCCTCGGTGGCACCGAAAGGCGAGGCTGGCGCTGGCGCTGGCCCGGGGAGAGGAAACGGCAGTAAACCTAGAGCGGGGCGGCTTCCTGGAGCCAGGACGCCGGGGTCGGCTTAATTGCTCCGAAATGAAAAAGATTCGGGGGTTTTCGAGAAGCCCCAGTGGTGCACTTGCCAAGCCTCAACTATTAGGTTGAATTACAGCCTCTAATCCCGCCCTCGCCCCAGCCGGGCCTCGCGTTTCTCCCGGGGTTTGCGGACGAGGAAGGTGGGCGGGAGGGCGCCGCACCGAGGCGCTCGCGGGCGGGAGACCGGGCCGAGGGCGGCGCGGCTCAGCACAGTCCCGGCGGGGCGCCCCGGGAGCCTTGCAGCTAAGGAGCAGTGGCCGCGAAGGGCAGTGCGGGAGCAGCCCGGGGAGAGGGCCGATGTCCGGGAGGCGGGGCTGTCCGCCCCCGGGGACCCAGGGGACCCCGCCCTGAGTGACGGGGGCGGAGCCGGCGGGGCCGAGAGGGCGGGGCCTGGGGACCCGGGGCCGCCGCGGGACACTGGCCGGACCTGCCTGCGGCGCGTTGTGGGGGCGGCAGGGTAGCAGACCTGCTCATTTCCGGGCAAACCCTAACTTTCCCCGTTCGCAGGGCCGGCACTTCCAGGCAAAGCCCAGCCGACCGCGGGTCCGCAGCCTCACCTCCCGTCCACCTCTGGGCCCCTTGCTGTTTTCGGCCCAAAGGTGCTGGTTGTTGGGAGGGCGGACACCCACAGGTGCGTTCCTCCTGGGTGACGGAAACTCAAAACCTAGGAAGCATTTGTAGAGAAAAGGAACAGTGAGGTCTGTTTCCAGGAAATGGGCGAGAAAAGCGGTAGGAAGCCGGGGTACTGGCGACGTGGCACGTGGCGTGAAACGGAGGAAACGCTGGGCGCTGCCGCTGCGTCTTCACCGTCCGGGTCCTGGTGCACTGAGCGCGCTCGGCCCTTGGGGATTCGGTCTTCCTGCTGGCGCACGGGTGACCAAGCAAGGGTGACCAGCGCTTGGAGGTGGCCCTGTGACAAAGGCGCCATGTCCCGGGACTGTCACCTTGTCTCTGGGCTCTATTCACGCCTGTAATGCGGCCACCGCCACCCTAACGGGCCTCGCAGTCCTGAGCAGTTTTGCGGGCCGGGAAGGGTGGCAGCAGACACAGACAAACATGGCTGTCACATGATGGCACCTATTCCAGGCTCAGCCTTTGGTCTCACGTGGGGGGAGGGAAAACACCGTGGGGGTGGGTGGAGGGTGACTGGAACACTCGTGACAGTGGTCTCCCTGGGGACACAGGCTGGTGACCCCAGGGAGCACGGCCTTGCCGCCCGCTCAGGGGGCAGGGTCTGTGTCCCGCCCTGCAGTAGGGCTGGGGATGGAAACGAGGGTGACACCGGCTGCCGAGGGCTCACAGCGGGCCTTCCACACACGTTGTTCCACGTAAACTACAGAGGCAAAGTACTGACCTCACTCTTTCAAATGACGAACTAAGGCCTGGAAGTGTTATCAGTTAACACTGGCTGTTGTCGCAGTGAAGCCTCTGAGTGTTTAAAGCGTAAAAACGACAAAGGTTTATTTCTCATCTGTTTACATCCCGTTCCTTCTGGAGCGGCCAGCCTCAAGTGAGCCGGGCTGCCCCCCTGTGCCCCCACCAGCCACCCTTCAGAGCTGTGCTGCTTGACTTCGGACTTGGCCTTTTCTTTAAGGTGCGCTGGCCCCTAAGGTGAGTTTGTGTTAAAACTTGGTGAAAATGGCATTTCAGACCTGGAGTGAACCATGGCAGCAAATGATCCAAACTCTGTGTTTTATTAACAAACAGATACTCAAAGAGACAGAAGGACTGACCGAGGTCTCAAAATTAGGTCATATAGAACTCAGCTTGTCAAGGCAGGAAGCATGGCAGTTCCTGGTTTCAAGCTATACCGTAAAGCTGCCATTATCAAAACGGGACAGTCCTGGCATAAACACAGATACACAGGTCCATGGGACAGCATCGAGAGCCCAGAAGTACACCCAAGCACAGAAAGTCAACTAAGAGCTGACCACAGAGCCACAAATACTCAATGGAGAAGAGTGTCTTTAATACATGTTGCTGGGAAAACTGGATCTTTACCTATAAAAAAATGAAACCGTGCCTCCATCTTACGCCACCCACACAGATTTACTCAAAATGAATTAAAGACTTAAGTATTTAAGTGGAACTGAACTGTGAAACTCCTAGAAGAAAACACAAGAAAACTCTCCTTGACATGGGTCTTGGTAATGATTTCTCAGAAATCACAAGCAACAAAATAAAAAAAGGCACAAGTGTGACTACTTCAAACTAAAAGGCTTCTGCCTGGAGTTCCCGGTGTGGTTCAGTGGAAACACATCTGACTAGTATCCGTGGGGTTGGATCCCTGGCTTCATTCAGTGGGTCGGCGATCCAGTGTTGCCGTGAGCTGTGCTGTAGGCCGGCAGCTGCAGCTCTGATTCAACCCCTAGCCTGGGAACTTCCATATGCTGTGGGTGCGACCCTAAAAAGCAAAAAATAAAATAAAATAAATGAAATGAAATAAAATAAAAAGTTTCTGCACAGCAAAGAAAGCGAAATACAGTAAAAAGATAGCCTATGAAACGGGAGAAGTATTTGCCAACCCTGATAAGGGTTAATATCCAAAATATATAAAGAACTTATGCAATGCGATTGCAGCAAACCAAATAATCCAAAAAAAAAAAAAAATGGATGGAGGCTCAGGATAGGTATTTTTGCAAAGAGGACATCTGGACAGCCAGCAGGTGCCTGCAGAGGTGCTTGGTATCACTAGTCACCACGGAGCGCGAGTCAAAGCCCCAGGGAGGTATCGCCTCACCCTGCCATCAAGGAGACAAGACAGGTGCTGCGAGGGTGAGAGACAGGGAACCTGCCTTGTGCAGCCACCATGGAAAACAGCATGGAAGTTCTTCAAAAGTGAAAAACAGAACTGCCTTATGGCCCTGCAATCCCACTTCTGAGTATTTATCCAAAGAAAACAGAAACCGTAACTCAAGAATATATATGCACCCCATCACGACATTAATTTCAGCAGCCAAGACCTGGAGGCTGCCCCTGTCCAGGGTGGAAGGATGGATAAAGACGCTGTCAGAGACACACACGCAGTGGGATGAATGCTGCTCAGCCGTGAACATGAGGAAAGCCTGCCGATCCAGCCCGCACGGCCTCAAGGGCTCCGTGCTGAGCGAGGCAGGTCAGGGCGGGACACATCCTGTCCCATCTCTCTCACGCATGGGATCTGAAAACAACCACCACAACCCACCAGACTGGTAGGACTGATGACGAGGTGAGCTTGGTGGTTGCGGGGGCGGGCGTGGAGGAAGGCGTCAAAGCTTCCAGCTCAGCCGCAGGGAGCACGAGGCCCGAGCGTGCTGCTCAGCGTGGCCGGCGCTGCTGCGCGGGGCATGGGAACGCTGTGGGAGCAAACCCGAGGGCTCTGGGCACAAGGAGGATTTTTCCTCTCTTCGTGGCGTCTGTACGGGCTGCTGGCAGTCAGCTGGAGGGACGTCATCATTTCACAAAGTACGTAAGTCAAACCGCTGCCCTGCCACCTTCAGCCTGCACAGCCGTGCATCTCAGCTGCTTCTCAATAAAACGGAAAACAGTCCTCTTGAATGCAACTTGAAAATAACGGTCTCAGGCCTGTCTTTAAAAAAATCAGTTCCTCCGTTTGGTTCTACAGAAGCCAGTGACAAGTTGCTGAATGGGCCCGAAAATAGATAACAATTTTTTTCTTTTTCAGTAAATTGAAATTCAAAGAAACCACAAGTTCAAATCAGTTTCTGTTTGCAGACACAAAGCCTGGGTTCCAGGCTCTTCTCGGGCGGGGGAAGGCGCTGTGCCCTTCAAGCAGCGAACCGCAGCCCCTCCTTACGCTGTTACCGTCTTTCAAAACGTGCTTCTCTCTGCTGACTAAGAAGGAACGTCCCCATGGGTGGCAAGCGAGTTTCCTGGTGGAGGCAGATTGGCTGCTGTCTCACTGCGGTCCTCAGGGGCAGGCGGGGCAGGGGCGCCCTGGGCCTTTATCAGCCCCCGGCCGCTTTGCTCCGTGTGGAGAGAAACTCAGCTTCCACGCAGAAAACACGGGGAAGGTGAGTCACAGCGGTTCTGCGCGCAGAGGACACACAGGGAGGGCGCCGCCGCCCCCTGCTCTCTGACTCACTTCCCTCTGCAGCGGAATCCGTCCTCTCCTTTGGAGATCAGGACCAGGCTCACGTCTCCACCGTGGAACGTCTGCTCCACTCACCAGCCGGACTTGCACACGTGGCTCAGGGGACACAGCGGCCCCGGGCCGGGGGTGACCAGAACGAAGGCCAGCTGGCAGCTCCAGGCATCAGGTCCACATTCTCGCCCCCGCCCCCAGCAGAAGTAGAAGCAGAGCAGCAGAACCCTCGCCGCCGGCCCCGCGTTCAGCCCAGCGCCCCTCGCCGAGACCGGCGGTAGCGCTGCTCCTGAAATCCTGCTTAGCGGGTGGGAGGCGTGCCCCATGCTTGCATGGCCATCACCAGAGTGGACATGTGCTTACCTCACTTGAACAAAAAGTCTGGTTTGCAGAACGGCTTTTTAAGTGAGAGAAGTCACTTGTGAGAAGCCAGTGCTTTGAGCATCGCCTTGTCCTGGTTTGGTTGTGGTGGGGGTCAAATCGACAGAAGTGCAAAACTTGTGAAAAGCCTTTTTGAAACCTCGGAAAGGCACAGTTTTCTGGACACCCCATCTCCCTTTGTGTGAGGTGACAAGTGGCCCCAGAACCGCGGCTGGCAGAGGGAGGGCAGGTCTGAGCATTCTCATCAGTCATGTGAGGCAAAGTGGAAATAAATGCCGTCCGACTCAGGCAAATTCGTTCCCCGAGCTCTCCAGGGATCTGAGCGATTTCAGTGGAATTCCGAGGCGCTCCAGCCTGGCCAGGGCCAGGAGCACACCTGCCACGGCGAAGACGGGGCCTCCCGTACGTGGGCTTTTTCGGGGGCTCTTGCTAGACCACGTGGAGATACGGGGAGAGTTCGCTCCAGCGTTCAGCTCAGCTTCCTGGTGACGGCAGCGGCCCTGCCGACACTGCGGGCGGAGGTAAAGGCGTGTCAGAGGCCGGGACGACAAAGGACATTTTTCTTTTCAGCGGTTAAAGTTTGGTGACCAGTCGCTGTGTTTTGCTTTTTACAATTTAGCTTCATTTTGTGATATCATTTTCCTTGGACTTGTTACAGTAAACGTGCAATATTTTTTGCTTCTTCAGAGAATAAAATGGAAAACCCTTAGTTTTTCCACAGGAAGAAACAGGCCACCAACAAAAGGCCAAGGCGCCCTTTGACCTTCACAGGACGGGGCTCTGCGGACAGTGGCGGCTGGGAGGGGGCTGTTGCTGTCTCGGTGCCCCCACACCTCCCCCAGCTTCTCCCAAATGACACGAGCTTCAGATGACACCCTGGCGGCCGGGTCCCGGGGGCCCTGGGAGGGCCTTCAACACCTGGCGTTTCTAATGTCCGCGCTTGGGATCAGCAGAGTGTGTCCTTTAAAGCAGACGGGCTCTGGCTGCTGTGCTGTTTTTCACATAAGATCATTTTTATATTAATAAAGAGTAGCTAAGGTATGAACAGCAACAAAACTGTATTTATTTCTTTACTTTTTTTTTTTGCCTTTTCTAGGGCCGCACCCGCGGCCTATGGAGGTTCCCAGGCTAGGGGTCTAACAGGAGCTGTAGCTGCCGGCCTTCGCCACAGCCACACAGGATCCGAGCCACGTCTGCAACCTACACCACAGCTCACGGCAACGCCGGATCCTTAACCCACTGAGCAAGGCCAGGGATCGAACCCGCAACCTCATGGTTCCTAGTCGGATTCGTTAGCCACTGAGCCACAACGGGAACTCCAAAACTGTACTTATTGTAAGAACTTAATTCTCTGATGGCATGTTTTTTCCCCCTCTCTCCAGCTCCCTCTTTCTCTTATAAAAGGATATCCATGATGACATCCTGGGTAGGTTTCTAAAAAAAAAAAAAAGAGATCCTTTGCCTTAAATTCCCTTAGATTTTGAACCTCTGGAATGTCACAAGAGGTGTCAAATTCAGCTGACCGCTAAGTTTTCACTTGAGCAGACACAGCCCAGAGGGGGAAGCTGTGCCTTGCGGGCTCTCGGTGGGCGAGCAGAGCTGCAGGAAGGCTGTGACTGTCCTTTAGGCCCTGGGCTCGGCCGCTTCCCCCTCGGAGGGCCTGGCAGGCCTTGTGTAGACGCGCTGCGACGCCGTCTCTCATCATTTGGTTTTTAATTAAACCCAACCCGACCCAAGTTTCTTATTTACTAATAGTGCTTTTGACCTTTCCCTTTACTTCACCTCGCTGTTGGCCGTGCTGTTCACAGGTTTCTTCAGTCCCTAAAGCGCCCGCGATCATGCGCCCATGGGCACAGGGGGACAGGACACAGACCCTGCCTTCGAGGAGGCTGTTGCCAGTTTGGGCATTTAAATTCAAACAGTTCCTCTCTGATCGCCTAATTCCCATGAGACGCTCAGCCACGGTCTGCACGCTTAGCGGGTGCTGTCCACGCGTGCACGCAGGCGTTTTGCCGCAGACACACCTGCTTTTCCTTTGCAGGTGCGGCTTTGCTCGGGGGGACCCTTGCTGGTCTCGAGCGTTTGCTCAGAAAGCCCCTGCACCGGCCAGAGCGCTGGGAGTTCCTGGCTCCTGTGGGCGTCTGGGCACTCAGCTCCACGGTCTCCACGAGGCCCACTTTAATCAGAAGGTCCCTCGGGTTTCTGCCCCACCCCCCAGGCAGGAGTCCTTCCTTCCGTCCTTCTTGGATCCCGGCTCCTGACCAGGTGCTCAGTCAGTCCTGGTGAGCGATGAATAAACACGCAGGGAGGGTGCGTTCTCGCTGCCTTTCAGGGCCTTCTCCTCGGCTGCCACCTTGGGCTCATGTCCCGGGCCCCGGCTCCCGGCCTGGGTGGCACCCCCGACCCTCAGGCCTGGGCCCCTGACCTGAGGTGTGGGGTCGTGACCACACCTGCCCCACAGAGTGGGGGTGGATTTCAGACCAGTTATGGGACTCCAGCAGATTTTATTTTCTTAATCACTGTCTCATAACTATAATACCTTTTCCTAAGAAAAATTTTGCTTTTCATCGACTGTGTCTGTATAAATGTATGTATTGGACATAAGTGCAATAAAATTAAAGTTAAATCTATTGTTAAAACTTACAAAAGCTCTGGAGTTCCCGCTGTAGTGCAGTGAGTTAAGACGCTGACTGGGGTCCGTGCGAGGCGCAGGTTTGCACCCGCCCAGTGCAGGGGGTTGAAGGATTCAGGGTCGCTCAAGCTGCAGCCGGGACTCCATCTCTGGCCTGGGAACTTCCAGGTGCCATGGGTGTAGCCATAGAAAACAGAACGAGACACTACCAAAGCTGTTACGCCTGCTTACCCACCTGACCCTGTTTCAGCCTCTAGAAGCCTGTGAACCGAGACGGCTTCACAGAGCGGGGCTGCGGAGACGAGGCGAGAAAAGCTCGGGAGAAAGTGGGCCGACCCTTCTCCGGCGGAAACAGGGTGCGCTCCCAGAAAACCTGTTTGGTGCTTTCGCCCCGGACTCTCCCTCGGCCTCGCAGAGTCTCACTTACCGCAGTCAGCGGGCGGCGCGGGCAGTCGAGAGCGGGCCTTCCCGGCAGCCAGCGAGCCTGGGATCCGACCGCTGCTCGGCGCGGGAGGGCCCGCACCTTGACCTCCTCGCGAGGCGGGCTTCACCCGGGGCGGGGGCGTGAGCAGGGAGCCCCGCCCCACGTGCGTATCCCTCCCGAATGCGTCTCCCCGACCCCTGTAACCCCGCCCTGGGTGCCCCAGTGAGGGTCTGCCCCCGCTCCTCCGCCCTGCGTCGGGGGGGGGGGTGTCCCCCAGGGGGGGTGTCCCCCGGGGCTCCCCTTCCCACGGCCCCCAGTCCCAGGTAACCCACAGCACCAGTCCCCGTGCTCTGAGCCCCCACCCCCCACTTGCCCCTGCCCTGCCACTCCCGCCCCATCCCCCTCCGCTGGGTCGCGGTCCCCTGCCCCCTTGCCGCCTGCCTCCACCTGCTGCCCACCGCCAGCCCTGGACCACCTCCGTCCCCCTCCGCCCCCCCGCGCTTCGCTGGCGCCAGCCGCTCAATGGGTCTTGCACTTTGATTATTTGTGTTAACAGTTAATTTAGCGCCACGGCCACGTGTGCCAGCACTGCCTCCGCTTCCTGCGGGCGCAGCAAACGGCACTTTTATGAGGTCCTTTCAGGGCCGGCAGGCCGGCTCCTGCGCCTGGCCGGCCTCCGCTCTGCCGGGGCCCCCGCCTCGCCCCTCCTCAGGACGATCTTGGCCACGATCTTGAGTCGCTTGCAGGAAAGGAGCTATTTCTGGCCACCGTGTCACTCCGCCCAGGGCACTGGTCTGATCTAAGATTTACGGTGCTTTCCTGTGTGCGCCTGGGGATTAGGGAATCTGTTTGCTGTCACAGCAGACGCCTGGCTGCAGTCATGACATACTTGGCAGGCTTTTTTTGTATATAACTTCGGTAAAATGTTGAGACAGCATACAGAATATTTCTGATGCCTGTTGACTCATCTGCCGCCCCTCCCTCCTCGGAGCCGAGCCCCCGGCCTCCGGTGAGCGGGTTCTTGCGGCCTGAGTCCTGAGCCTGTGCTCCGCGTTCTGACCCTTGCGGGGTCCTCCCGCGGAGGCCCGCTGCTGCTCACCCGCCCTGCTGCCCTTTAAGGAATTTGGTTTCCGCCCGGCTAGACTTCCGGTGTGGAAAGTGCTGCAGACACTCAGGGCTTTACTGCAGAGCGGCCGTCGTGTGTGCCGTCGACATCCAGCCGGCGTGGAGAGGGGACTCCGGCGTGCACGCTGGCACTGAGGGAGGGGCCCCCACGTGCTCGGCCGGGCTGGGGGCTGGGGGCTGGGGGCGGGGTAGTGGCCTGGAGGAGGGCAGGTCTCCGGCCCGAAGGCCCTGGCGCTGCCGGGCCAGTGTCAGTGCAGCCGGGCTCGCAGCCGCTTGACCGCGAGCCCAGGGCAGCGTAGACCAGGGGCAGCCCAGGCTGGGGCCACATTCCGGCCTCTTCTGCCACGTCCGTCCGTCCTGGGGTCTGGAGGCTGGCCCCTCTGTGCTGGGGAGGTCCCTCGCAGTGCCGCCAGGCCTGGGTACACGTCTGCCGCCTGCAAGCTTCTTCCTAGTCCACATTCTCTGACCACAGGCCCACTCGAACCGAATGTCCCGCCAGACGACCCCCTGAACCACCTGCCACTTGGCGGAAAACCCCGATTCCCTCAGTGCCAGTGTGTTTGGGGCCAACCCCAAGCCCCGAGGGGAGAGGCGGGGGCCTCTTACACCTTCTCCACGAAGATAAAAACGTGCTCCCGAGCCCGGGTCTGGGTCGCTAGGGGCCTCGTGTCACCATCCATGACCTAGTCCCCTCCAGTACGTTCTCAAGAGCCGTTTGCCAAACCGCTGTGTCTCCGTGACAGGAGCCCACCCCCTGCCTGCCTTCCGGCTCGGCCTCCTGGCTGGACGGCTGCGTCGCCCGCAGGGCCCTGGGTCGAGCTGCTTGGTCCCCAGACCAGGTCGATTTCTGACCGAGGCTGACACTCACAAGCCGGTGAGTGGCCATCTTGTAGTGCCACCTGGGGAATGGGAAGGGGGTCCTCCTAGCGCAGAGGCGGGACTGCGGTCCCTTCGGCCACATTCACCAGGGGATGCATTTGGTTGCACGTAACCACAAGCCCAGCTCCAAGTGGCCTGAACGTTAAGACGGGCACTCGCCGTTCTCGGACAGGCCCTCACACAAGGGAAGGGGGTCCAGCGAGGTGGCTCCTTTTCCCCGAGACTGACCCCAGATGCGGTGGCACTGGGTGCTCACCGGGATGCCAGGTTGCAGGTGGAGTCCAGGTCCCTGCTGCCACCAGACAAGGGGACACGAGGAGTTGGGGGCTCCCTCCTGGGGAGTCATGGGAAGGCAGACCCCGAGCCCTGGGCTGCCTGGTGGGCTCTTGTCGGAGGGAGCGGTTTGGGGGGCCAGCAGACAGAGGGCAGCCCCCAGGCCCGCACGTTCAGGAGCCACCTGACGTTAACAACTCACAAAACCACTGGTTGAGTTTAGGTGCTTCAAGGACAGATGTCCGTTGTAAATTCAGGGACAGGGGCCGGTCTGGTGAGGAAACGGTGGCCCAGGCGGTTGATTGAGCTGCCGTTAGAAAAGCATACTGGAACCTGCCCGCCAGGCCTGCTTTATGCCAACGGACAGTCCCTGCCTGGAGCTCGCCACAGCACCCAGGCCTCCTGGGCCCCGCGCCTGGTCTTGGGACGGCCAGGCGTGTGCTTGGCCTGATCACTGGCCCCGTGCACGCTCCTTGGGCTACAGGTGTCTGGAGGCTCATTTTCAGGGAATTTCTGCTGAAAGGAGACCCTTACTGGGTTTCTGGATGCTTCCCTTTGGGTCAGGCCCGCGGACGCCTGCTGGTGTTCTCGTGCAGGCACTGCCCTCTTTGGGCACCGGGCCTCACTCCTGTGGCCGGGCAGCCCCACACCCACCCTGAGTGCAAGTCCCTGGTCCCCCAGAGCCTGTGTTTCCCGCCTGTGCTTGGCGACACTCCACCCCTCTGCTCCCTGGGCTGGAGGCCCCCGCTCGGCCCTGGGGCTCCTGCCGGCTGCAGTTAGGGGACCCATATCCGAGTCACTGGCTCCTGACAGCACAGTGTCCCCCGCTGTGCTCTCAGCCTCCGGACGGTCCCCTTGCGTCCACTGCCCTCCGAGGTGACGATGGTGACGGCAGCATGGTCAGTGAGCAGAGGCAAGGTCGGAGGGACGGGAAGCGGGGTGGCTGATGCGGGAACAGCAGCGGTGTGTGGACAGGTGACAACTCACCGGCTGCAGGGACCATCACATCCTTCTTCCCCCGCCCTGGGCATGTGTGCGGCTCCTGGGCGGTGCTGTCTGCCTGGAAACCGCTGTAACGGGCCTACCGTGCAGCGCGGTGTGAGGGCCACCCCCTCCCTCCGGGCACCCAGGCGCGACCCGTGGCGTCTCATCCCAGCCCTGCAGGTCCTGCTGCAGACGCAGAGTCTGAGTCACAGGAGAAGCGGAGTGTGAGTCCACCTGCCTGGCGGCCGTCCTTCCTGTGTCCTCACCTGGGCCAGACCAGGCCCGTGCCGCCTCCGTGCATGGGAGGTTGTTCCCAGGAAATGTCCAGGAGGACTCATCGCGGGCGGCGTGAAGGCCTGGAAGTGGAAAAGTGGGTTTGCTTTGAAGTTGCAAGGGAAGAAAGAGGAGGGGCTCTCTCCTTGGCGCGTGCGGGAACATACCTGTGGACACATCCTGCCTGCCTGCACACGTGTGCACACACGCGCACGTGCGCAGCCCCCCATCGCCGAGCGTGTGGCCTGGGCTGAAGCCGGGCAGATGCTCCCGAGGCCTTGGGGCCATAGGAGGAGCTGTGTGGGAGCCGCATCCTGTGCTCGGAGGTGATGGAAATGAAAACCACAGCCGCAATGCCAGCCTGATACTCGTTCCTCCCTGCGTCTCTCCTTTCGAAGAGAAAATTCGTGGAGCGTTTCATGTGGCAGCCAAGAAGACGCACGACTTCAATTTTATTACCAGGAGGACATGAACCAAAGTGCACGGGTGTCGGGGTGGGGGGCTGCCCAGGCCCCGTGGATGCGGCCGGCGTGTCCCCCCTCCCGCCATGGGACTGGCAGAGCCACGAGCGCACCTGTGGCTCAGACCTTGTCTCTCGCCAGTGAGTTTCCTCGTGCGGGGAGAGCATTGGGGGCGGACTGTCTGTGTCCTCCCCGCGCAGCTCAGACGTACAAACGCCCGCGGTCCCCGCGGCCCCGCCATGTCCTGGGCTCCCAGCGTGGACGGCTCAGTCCGCAGTGGCCGGGCCTGGGGACCGTGCTTGACCCGTCCCCGCAAAGCGCAGTGGGGAGGGAGCAGGCGAGGACGGCTCTGAGCTTGTTAGAGCGCTGCTCGCGACGCTGCAGCTCCCCAGCACTTGCTCAGACTGTCCGGTTTATGAGACGCGGTTGGGACCCGGCTCCCGCCGCCGCGCCCATCGGCCGTGGGGACTGGGACGTGCGCAGAGCGGCAGACAGCCCGAGCGGTACTGAATCCTGGTCTTGGGTGGAGTCGTAGCGTCTCCTCTTCACTTCCAGGTGCCGGGCCCAGCGGGAGGAGACGAAACCTCCCCTCTCGTTGCGTTCTAAGTGCCTCCGACCTCCGGGCCCGCGGGCCCGTGGTCTCAGCCACCGCAGACGGGCCCTGGGGGGAGATGCTCCTCCCGCTTTTCCCCTCCTCTGGGTCTGGCTGGGAGGAGCGGGCCTTGCGGCTGGAAGGTCTCGTCTGCCTAGCGTAGCTCTCATCTGACACTGGCGCCTTTCCAGGCCCGGGGGCAGCTCTTCCTCGCAGATGCTCCAGAGGATTCAATGGAGAACGCTTGCTTGGAAGGACCTCGAACCCTGAGCTCTTTCCTGACGCACAGCTGAGCACGCTGGCCCACCTCACTTCTGCTCCGGCGGGAGCCCCCAGACCCCCTGTGTCTGTCACCTCACACCCAGCCCTCTCAAGGCCAGGTCTTTCCAAGAGAGCTTAGCCCCTGCCGCCTCTTCACTGTGGACTCTGGCTCGTGGTCACATGGGCCCTACCGGGTCTCGCAGGTGGAAATGCAGGTTTCTCTCCTCGTGTGAGCTGCCGCGTGACCGCACTCTCCAACAAGAAGCAGGTGCACCCGCCTGGCTCCTGAAGATGCCGACAGGCAGGTGGGTACACCCGGGCCTGTGCAGCACCCCCGTTTGGCTGGACGTGTGTGTGTCTCGGGGGCTGGAACGCCACAGCCCCTCCCCTCCTCCTGGGCCAGAAATTCTTACAGGACCGTCCCTTCTTTGTAGGGTTGGGGGGTCGGCTCTCATTCCTCCACAGAAATGTAAAAAATGAGCAGAAATAGTACAACAGACTTTTTCAGAATTCTAAAAAGCAGTCAAAGGTTTATAGCAACCAAGAGAATGCCAAATTAAGGAAAAGGTAACTTTAAGATGGTATGAAAACTTTGTGGCCTTTGTATGGAGCCTTGCTTCAGCCCCTTTAGTCTGTTGCAGCCGTGAGGAAGGCTGCCTGACTCCCAGAGGGGTGCCCTGGCCTCTGACTCTAAGACCTTATTTGTAAGTTGTGTTTGTCTCTTCTCACCTGTCTGGGGGTTACCTGAAGGACTGACACAGGTCACAGTTGTAGGACTGTTTCACATAACTCAGAAATCACTCAGGGCGGAAAAGTGGCTGGCACTTCCTAAAGTCATTGTAAGGCAGGCAAACCATCCATAGCCTCCTTAGCCAAAGATTATTGTGGAGACGGTCAGTACAGCACCTGCATGCTGAGAGGGAAAGCTGGAGAGAGCTTCCTTGTGAAATTAGGGCGTTCAAAAGCACCTGTATATACTGTGGAATTTAGAAGCAACATGCATGCCCAGGGTGAGACACGTACACGGAGAAGTTCTGGGAAAACTCTAAGCTTTCACCTCCAGCTGATCTACAGGGTCAGTGCAAGCACGAAATGAAGGCTAAAGCAGACCTGTGAACAGATATGTGCATGTTGAAGGCGTGTCCCAGCACAGAGTCCATCTGCAAAGATTAATAGTTTTGTTTTGTTTTGCTTTGTTTTTAGGCTTCTGGAATTCAAGGTAATCTGTCAAAACACTAGCTGAAAGCAAGCCAGAGGAACAAAGTCTTCAGTGACCACACAGGGCAAGGATTACAATCTTTGAAAAAAAATAGTTTGATAAAGTCACCGCTCCAATGAATGACTACAGCCTTCAAATCAAAAGAGATGAGCCTTGGGGAAGGAGGAGAACCTGATTTCCAGGGTAGCCAATCATAATACTCAAATGTCTAGTTTTCAACAAGAAATTACAACAAAGAAATAAAAAGGGAAGTGTGGCTCACGAAAGAACAAAATAAACGAGTGCAAATGATCCTTAAGGATGTCCAGACACTCAAATTACTAGACGAAGATTTAACTCATGTATCTTAAGCATGTTTAAAGAGCTAATAGAAACCATGGGCAAAGAACTAAAGGAAACCATCTAGGAATTGTTCAAAGGAGCTTAATAGAAATAATAGAAATTCTGAAACCAAAAAGTACAGTAACTGAAATGAAAATTCTCTGGAGGGTCTCAGCCTCAGGTTTGACCTGAAAAATCAGAAAAGTGGAAAATAGGAGAATTGAAATTATATAATCTATGGAGCAAAGAGAAAAAAGAATGAAGCCTAGAGGAATTGTGACATACATTAAACAAACATACGCATTATGGGAATCCAATAAAGAGAAGAGCACTAGAGGGAAGAAAAGAAAGAATATTTGGATAAATAATGTATGAAAATTTTCCAAATAGGAGGAAAGAGATGAATTTACAAAATCAGGAAGATTAAGAAACTCCAAGTAGGATAAATGCAAAGAGACCCACACTGAGGCCTATTACATAATTGCTGAAAGCCAGAGACACGAGAGAATCTTAAAAACAGCAGGAGAGAAGTGATTTATTACATACAAGGAGTCCTCATCTGTGCTGACAGCCAATTTCTCATCAGAAAACATAGCACAGAGGCAGTGGAATGACCTGTTTAAACTATGAAAGAAAACAACCCATCAACCAAGAATTCGATATCTAGGAAGACTGTCTTTCAAAAATGAATATAATATTCATCTTATCTGCAAATAAAAATAGTTTTAATTCTTCCTTTCCAGTGTGGACATCTGTTTTTCTCCCTGTTTAATCGCTCTGGTTGGAATCTCTAATACAACATTGAACAGTGTTGGTAGAAGTGGACATCACTGGCTTACTCTCAATCTTAGGGGAAAAGCTTTCAGTCTTTCACCATTGAGTGTGATATTATTTGTGTTTTTTTTTTTTTAATAAATGTCCTTTAATATTGCTGAGAAAGTTCCATCCTGTTCCATGACAGTTGTTGGATTATGTCTTTTATCCACTTTATTAATATTTGACTTTTGAAATGAAGTTAATCCATTTGCATTAATATAATCAAATGTAAGGAAGGAAGGACTAACTGATAAGGAAGGACTTCCTTCTGACGTTTTCTTATTTGTTTTCTCCATCATAACTTTTTTGTCCCTCATTTCCTCCATTATTTTCTTCTTTTGCGTTTAGTTGATTTTCTCATAGTGAATCATTATGATTCCCTTATCATTTTCTTTCATGTATATTTTGAATTATTTTCTTTGTGCTTACAATGGAGATGACAGTTAGTATTGTTGGTTGAACTGAAACCAACTTAACTTCAGCAGAATACAAAAGTCTGCTCCTGTGCATTTCTGTCCTCACCCACTTATGTTGATGTTGTCACAAGGCACATTTGTACACATTGGTGCAACCTCTGTGGAAAGCAGTGTGGGAGCTCATGATAAAGTTAAACATGGAATTAGCACACGTCCCCACAATTCCACTTCTGTGTTTTCCAACATTTGAAAGCAGGTCCCTCAAGTATGTGCTCAGATGTTCACAGCGGCGCTACTCACAACGGCCGAAAGCTGGAAACAGATCAGCTGCCCACCAGTGGATAAATGGACAAATGCAGTTCATCTACACAATGACTGTTATTTATCTGTAAAAAAGGATGCAATACTGATACATGCTGCAATGTGGGTTAACCTCAGGAACATTACTGAGTGAAAGAATTCACACACAAGAGGCCACATACTGTATGATTTCGTTTATGTGAAATATGCAATAGATAAATCCATAAAGAGAGAACCCAAAGTGGTGGTTTTCAGGGGCTAGGGGGCGAGAAATGGGGAGATACTACTTCATGGGTGAGAGTTTTTACTTTAAAGTGATGAAAACGTGTTGGAATTAGAGGTGGTAGCTGTGCACCACTGTGAAGGCGCGGAAGGCCAGTGAGTTGTCACGGTCATGGCCAGTCTAATGGAACCCCATCACCGTGCACCCACACCGGAGCCGCCCTTCCGGCCCGGGGGTGGTGGTGGTGGAGGGCCCCAGGGCAGGTGGTGGGCGGCTTCTTAGATCTGAGTGGGGCTTCCGCCCCAGGTGTTGGGGGACACCCTGCTCTGTGCCCTGAGATCTGTGCAGAGCGCTGGGCCCCCTGCCGGGGGCTCCTCTCTCTGAGGGGGCCTGTGGGGAGCTGGGAGCCTGCAATGGGCCTTAACTTATCCTGTGAACTTCCCCCTCTACCTGGAGGAAGAACATAACCTAAGCCGGAACTGACGCCTCGGCTGGTTTGTGCCAGGTCCCCGAATCGCTTATGACATGATCAGGTCTCAGGTGTCCTAGAGAGGGCCGCTCTCCTTCACGGGTGGGGGCCCTGAGGCTCCGCCTGGGTCCGCAGAGACAGGCCGGCTGGTGGTTGTAAGTGGAGGGCGCCTGCTGATGGCTACGTGCCGTCTTCTGGCTGTGAGGAAAATGCCGAGGTTCTGGCTGCACAACGCTACGATTATACTATCTGCGTCTTCTTGGCGCGTCCCAGGCGTGTGGGAGTTCCCAGGGGCCGACCCTGCGCCACAGCACTGACAACGCTGGATGCTTAACCTGCCGAGCTGCCTGGCACTCCGATACTAAAATTTATTGAATTGTGCACTTTAAGTGGGTGGCTTGTATGTGTGTGAATTGTGTCTCAGTCGAGCAGCTCTGCGTACAGACGGAGAGGCTGGGCTCACGCAGGCCGATGTGTGGCATGGCAGCCCTCCGGCTCGCCCCTCTGATTGGGAACCTCAAATGACCCTTTGTCCCAGCAGGTGTGTCTTTGGCCCAGACCGTTCTGGATGAGTGCCCTGACCCCTGCGTCGCTTGGCCAGGGGACAGCTTTGTTGGCCCACCCCTAGAAACTGACAGCTGGTGCAGGCGCCACTGGGCTCCAAATTCAAAGTGGCCAACGTTATGCCTAGAAGCTCCTGCTGGAGTGAAGGTGGTTGTGTATTTAGGAAACAAAATCTTCCACGAAAGCCGCAATGAAGAGTTGGTTTCTAAGGATCTCCTGATCAATGCCCACTGCTGGGAAAGCCCTCTGGCCATCTTGCAGGAGAGGGTCATGCAAGAACTCGCCCATGAGGCCCCACTCCTTTCCTGGAAATTCGGAGACACACCGCGGGTGGCGAAGGTACCGGGCCCCACTGGCAGGTGCGTTGTCAGCTGTCGGGAGCCGCTGAGTTTGTGCAAGGAGCCATCCATGACTTACTGCTGGCAAAATGCTTTCTTAGAAACAGTGAAGCCAAAGCATATGGCTAATGGCCCGAAGTCCCTCCTTTTTGAACTGAGCAGCCCTCAGCGGCAGCCGCTGGGGGGGGTGATCCAGGTCCTTTGGGGTGCCCCCCCCGGCTCTCTGATGGGGGCTTTGGCCTCCAGAGCTCGGTCCACAGAGCACAAAGCCAGACAGAAATGGTGACCGACCGACTCAGTGAGGAGGCCTCTCGGAGAAGACGGCAGCGGCTTCGCTCAGAACCCCGACCTCGGGCGGCGGTCTGCACAAAGGCACCCGCGGGTTCCCAGCATGGCCCGGACTCTGGCGTGGGGAGGCCCAGCGTGTCCCTGGGTGTCCTCACGTCTGGCTTTGGCTGGCCCGTCACACAGAGGCTCCCTCTGTGCAGAAAGGACCCATCCTGGGCTCAAGACACCTTTCCCCAAGTTACCGCTTTTCTGCACAGCTGCCCGGTCTGTCTGCTCTCAGCTCCGGCCGCTGCTCTCCTGACCCGAGCTCAGCGGTCTGTGGCTAATTTTATCTCCTCCAACAAAACAAATCTCTCTCCATTTTGGCCTATTTCCTACCAGATAGAATCTTTTGTTTTCACTTGTGGCCTCATCAGCTTCCAAGAATTTTTTCCTTCTCAGGACTCGTCGAGACACCCGGGGCCCCCGGCCTGTGGCCCGGCTCCAGCCCGAGGGCAAGGATTCCATCCTTTTCCTTCCCCGCATTGTCCCGCTTCCTGCGGGCCCGCTCCCTGCCGCCCGCTGTGGTCCTCCTGCGTCTGGGGCCAGCCGCCCTCCCCGCGGCCGCACACGCCCGGGCCTGGTGGAGGACGGACAGGAAGGCCCTCTGGTCCCTGCCGCCTGCCTGGCCTGGAGGCAGCAGGTGGGACAGGGTCCAAGGAGAGGGCGCCTGCACCCCGCTCGGACCACAGTGTCCCCGGCCAGGTGCTTGGCCCTGCGGCTTTACGGGGATGCCGTGGGCACCCAAGGACATCAGGAGCCGTAGCCTCAATCCTGGGCCTTTTCAAATAGAATTTCTCCCTCCCAGTCCTCCCTCCAGGCTGGGTTTTCATCCTAAACAAAATCTAATCTATTTGGGATCAAAACTCTTAAAAAATCACCCACAGGACAAAGTCGGGACACCAGGCTGGCCCCCAGAGCCTCCGTCGTCTGTCCATGCCCGAGTTCCCCCTGCCTCCCCACGGCCCTGGCGACCCCGATCAGAACAGCACACACATGGCTGACGTGCGTCTTGCACGCAGGGCCTGCGTACAGTCTGAGCCCGTGGTGGGGACCTTGCTACTGGAGTGGCTGGCGGGAAAAACCAGGTGAAGCAGAGAGCGAGGAGTTTTGCGCAGATGGAGGGACTGAGCGGGGGCGGGCGTGGGTTCTGGTCGTCTCCGGTCCCCGGAGCACCCGGGGAAGCACGGGCGCTGGGAGCCTCCCGCTGGCCGTGCCCGCTAGGCATGTAGAACTGGACGGCACGCGGCCTCGCGGGCGGTCTGCTCGCCCGGGGCTGCGTCCGCGAGCTGAACAGTTGCCTGGAACCAGGGGGGGCAGGCCCCACCTTTACTGTTCGGGTGGGGGCCGCAGGTGTCACAGAGCTGGTGGGACTTGTTCCAGGAGTTGGGGTGGCGGTGCCGCAACTGAAGGCCCACGGGGGCAGGGAGCTGGGAGGACGCGGCGGCAGGGGAACAGCAAACACCGACACGGGGTGAGCGGAGGAGGTCCGCGCTGACTCTCCAGGACCCGCACCTGCTGCTCCAGAACCTCAGAGAAGCCTTGTCCCTGCCAGCGTGTGCGTGAAAGTCCGGGCAGAGGTGGCTGATAAAACGTGTGCAGAACAGCAGTTGAGAGCAGGCAGGAACAGGGAGGCAGAGAAGACCCTGAGAAGTAGGGTTCCTGAATGTTTGCAGAAGATTCGTGGACATCACGGCATTTCTGAAGTCCTGGCCCAGAGGTGGAACGCTGTTGAGGCCCCGGGGCCTGCAGGCGGGGTCGGCGGGCAGGGTCGGCGGGCGGGGTCTGCAAGCGTGCGAGGCAGGTCTTTCTGCTGCCCTCCCTGCCCGCTGAGGGGCTGCTGCTGGGCGTAGGGCCCCCGCCTGACTAGCTCCTCGCTGGACCTCCTGTGCTCAGAGCCGGGCCTGGCGCTCAGAACCGCGGGAGAAACACGGCTTGTTGTTAGCATCACCTTACGGATCTGGACACTGAGGTCTGGAGAGCCACGTGCATGCGGCAAGTGTGCAGACTTTCAGTTTCTCGCTTACACCTAATTTAGTCATTCCGATTCCCTTTGCTACTTGTCCCGGGGGTGCGGTGGGGGCACTGCCTCGGTGCCCCGATGCCAGGTGTTGCTTGCATGGCCAGGTTCCCTGTGCGAGGCTGGCGGTGTGGGGAGGCCGCCCTCCGATCTTCGGTTCCATGGCGGCTCCGGCTGCAGCCTCTGCTCGGGAGACTCTCCCCTCCCAGGACCCCTCCCTGACAGACCGCTTACCTCCCACCATCCTACCTGCCCGATGCCTGAGCCCAGGTGACAGTGAAAGACTGAAATGTCACAGCAGTGTGGCCGAAATCCCCAACCATCACTTCCACTATAGCTCTTGTTAGAAGGACACTTTTGACATACATCTTGGGGAGGCTTGGCCTTTGGGGTCAAGCCCAGTTACTGTGGTTTCTATGAGAGTGGCAGGGAGAAAGATGCTGGCTGGGGTGCGTACGAGGTGAAAAGGGGGTTGCTCGCCTCGCCCATGGAGGTTGCTGGGGCCCTCGGGGGCTCCGTCCTCCCACTGAGGTCTGATTTCTGACCTGCCGGCAGGCTCTGCCCTCCTGCAGGGTCTGCCCCCACTCCCCGGGGCCCTCCCACCCCGTGCAGCTGGCAGACATGCAAACGGGAGGCGTTCTGGGCGCGCTCCAGCCAGGTCAGCCGTGGGGCGGTCCCAGGTGGAGCCCCCGGGACAGAGGGGGGCTGTGCGAGGGGGCGGGGACCTCCCCAAACAGCGGTGCTCGCCTAAAAGCTGGAGCCGTGGTGAGATACACGCCACTGTCAGCGCACCTAGCGCGAGAATACAGGTGCAAAAAACACAAATGCACTTTGTAAGAGCATGTCCAAATAAGAGGAAACCCATTTCTGAGATTCTGCCTCTCGGGGAAAGGGACTGGGGATGGGGCAGGGCATCCAGTGGCGATTAATAATTACAGCCGGGGGGCTTGCGCGGCCCAAGGCGCTAACTTGCCCAGAACAGGAACACGACTGACCCCGCCCCCTGCAACAGGTGCTTATAAGTCCGTCCAAGTTTTTCCCCAGAGAGTCTGATCCCTGTAACAGGTGCCGGGGAGGCTGAGGGGGATCAGGGCCCTGGTGGCCGCGGGTGAGGCAGCTGCCGCGGAAACGGGGTGGGGGTCCTCACAGGGCTGGAGGTGGAAGCAGCACTGCGGGGACCCAGCCATCCCACTTCCGGCGTTTAGCCCAGGACAAGGAGAGGGTCTAGGCAGGCGCTCGCACCTGCAGCAGCCAAGGTGGGAGGAGGGAATGGAGGGGCCGTAAATGCGGTCTGTCCTTCGGCCTGGAAAGGAAGGGGCTTCTGCCGCTCGCTGTGGCCCGACCCCGGGGGCCTAAGTGCCATAAGCCAGACACGAAGACTCCAGCGCCAAGCAGTCCTCTTAGAGGAGGTCCCGAGAGATGACCGCACGGAGCCAGGAGGCAGAGTGGGGCGGGAGCGAGGGAGGGAGGGGCGTGGATGGAGACCGGGCTTCAGCAGCGACGGCAGAGACGGGAGACGGGTGGTGACAGCTGCAGAACAAGCCGGGACACTCACGGCCACGGAGCTGTGCACCTAACCTGCTGAAAACCCTGAGTTTTTTGTTTGAGCAAAAAGCCTCCCTCGCATGCGCTCCTGCTCTGGTGGACGGGCTGTGGTCGTGGCACCTGCAGACCCCCTGCCACCCCCGCCCCTTGTGACCGGAGGTCCCCCTGCCTGAAACTCTCCTGTTCCTGTCCCCTGGCAGCTCGCTCAGGGTTGGGTGGGGGTTCTGCTTCCTCTGCCGGCCCCATCTCTGCCCGCAGACCCCCTGCGTCCTGCTGTGTGGACAGCCCTTCCTCTCACTCACCTGGGGGCCGCCTTAGGACCCAGCCCCCCCCACCCCGACCGGGGACCCCTAGCGGGCGTCCATACGCGCCCTCCAGCAAAGGGACGGTTTATTTTCTGAGGAAACGCAAATGTTCGGCTGTTTAGGATGATGATAGGCTTGCTTTTCGATAAATTCTCAGAGGAAAAATAATTTTGGCTCCTTCTTTTTAACTTAGAATTCCTTTGGAACGCTGCCTCTTGGTCGTCCTGCTCCTGAGTGTGGGGCAAGCGTCTTACATCTGCTGCGCTCCGTGCAGTTTTCCACCTGGCGGGTCACCTACAGAGCCGTGGCCCTCGGGCCTCCTTCGCGGCAGGCTCCACCTGAGGACCGTGGGCACCCTTGCCGCTCTCCCTCGCGGCCCGGGAGGGACGGGCCTGGGGCGGAAGATAACGACAGTCGAGGGGAAGTCATGGCTTGAATTCACAGGAGCCCAGGCGCCGGTCACTGCCTTTGCCCTGCGTGGGCCCCGGGCGTGGGGAGGTGGCCGGGCCTGGGGGCCGAGGCCTGCGCCCCCTGCGCCGAGGGGCTCTACTGCGCCGTCCTGGCTTCCAGGCTGGGCGCTGGCTGGGCTGCCTGGCCCCGCGGCCACACTTCTGGGTGAACCCTGGGACACAGGCGTGGAGGGGTTGGGGGGCCACCGTCCCTGCTTTCTGGCGGCATGTGGCCTGTGCTTGCCTTTCCTAAGACCATATGCCAGTGGGAGCTGACGCTGCTTGTGCTGCCTGCATCCTGCCGGGGACCCTGAACCAGGCCGCAGCTCCAGGGCGGGGCAGGGCGGGCAGCCTGCAGGCCTGGCCTGGCCTCACCTCCGCGGCCAGCGCAGCGAGGTCGGGCCCGCTGGCTGCGGGAGGTCTCTGGCCTCAGCAAAGCTGTGCCGTTTTCTGAACACACAGTAACTGCGGGTCGCCAGGCCTGGCAGTTTTTGAAAGAAGGCTTTCTCTCCGTGTTGGCAGCTTGTCTCTTTAAAGACACTGCTCTCTTTTTATTGGATGGGGAGTCAGTTCACAAATAGCACTTTCGCTTTAGCCCTGAGATCCCGCCCACCACCCCAGCCTTTCTGTCCTATCTGCTTGCCCTTGGCCTCGGTGTTAACTGCCACAAGGTCAAAGTATAAACTGTTGAGGGACCCCGGCCTTGTACGGGTTTGACCGAGGATCAGAAACAAATTGCAGTGAAGTGAAAACACCAGGGCCTGAGCACCGCGGGCCGAGCGTCCCGGGCGCCATCTGTGCCGCAGGGCGGCTGGCGCCTGGGCGGCTGGGCTTGGCAGCCGACCGCAGGCTCTGCTTCCCTCGGGGGTGGGGGGGTCCTCTGCCTCCCCATGTTTCTTGGTCGGGGGGTCGGTTCCATGCTCCTCTGGCTGGAATGCCTCTGACATGCCGTTCCACACGAGGCTGTCAGCTGGCCCTCAGTGGAATGTCCCCGGGGACGCGACCACCGCTAGTCGGGCCACTTGTTCAGCAGAATTCCGACCGCGTTCTCCAACATCTGCGTTCTATTAATACCTTCGAACGTTTCCACCAGCTCGGGAGCGGGAGATGCTCGGCGAGGGTTCAGCCCCAAGCCCCAGGGTATTTTGACTCTTTGCGGTCCTTTGTGTCCCGTGGGCGCCCGCCCCCTCCCCGCTGGGCCCCTTTCCGGGCATCTCGAGGTGGCATCGACCTCCAGGGGAACCCCGGGGCCGGCGGAGGCCCACAGTGGACGGCGCCGCCGCGAGCACCCAGACGCCGGCTGCACTTGCTGGGCAGTGGGAGCTCCGGGCTTCCGAGACCCACGAAGCCCTCTGGGCCAGGACCCCGGCCCCTGCGGGCGCTCGAGGTGGGGAGGGAGGGGAGGAAAGGAGGGGGAGGCTTGACGACGGAGCAGTGAGGCGACGGAAGTGAGGAGCGTTTCCTGAGGACAAGCAAACCCTGCCTCTCGCATCTGGTCAAATGGAAATAAGCTTACATCACTGGAAAGTCGGGGCGTGCGGTGTCTGGGGCTGGACCTCAAGGGGCGTCGGGGCGCAGGGTCCTGGGTGCGACGTCAGCGGAGAAATGCTCCCATCTGTGAATCCCACAAAGTGAATTAATCCACAGAGCCCTTTGAGCACCGTCACTGTGTGTAGACACAAGCCAGGTGCAAAGGCCCTGTGGAACCCAGTTTCTAGGAGCGCTCAGGCCCACAGCCCCAGCCGAGTCAGGCTGCCCGCCAGCGTGTCCGAACACCCATCCGCGATCACCTTCACGGGCAGAAAGCGAGTCTCCGCCCCTGAGAAGTACTGGGAGCGGTTCTGCCCCACGCGAACGCCATCGCTTGACGCGCGAACGCTCAGGGTCAGATGGAGAATTACAAGTCTTGGTGGAAACGTGGCGGTTCCGAGGAACGGCCCGGCTGGGGCGAGGCGCTTCCTGGCTCGTGGCTCCAGGACGGGCCCCCGCCGGCCTCAGCCCGCCGCCTGCTCCGCGCCCTCCACCCTGCGAGCACCTACGAGCCCTGGATTTGTCTCCTCCGCCTTTGTCAAAACTGCGCAAAGTCACTTGGAAGACAAAAACAGAGATGACAGCGCACTGGGCCGGGGTCCGGAGCTCGGGAAGTTCCTGGGCTCCCGCGTTTGCTGGGCAGAGGAGGAGGCCTGCCGGGTGCGTCCAGGCCCTGCTTCCCCGCAGCCGCCGGCGACGGCCCACGCCTGAGGACCAGGCCGGTCCACGTCTGTGGGCTGGACGACCCCGAGGCACAGGCGGAGTCTCAGCCTTGCGCCAAAGTGGGCACCGTGCTCCCCCCGGGCGCACTTCCTCCAGACCCGCTGCGCTGACGCCCGCACCTGCTGCTTGGGCCCGGAGCTGCGGTCACGCAGGTGGCGGGGGAGCGGCGAGACCCACCCCCCGGCGGGCTTCCGGGCCGGACACGCGGGGGAGGCCCCACCCAGGCTCGGGGCTCAGCACTGGGAAACACGGCAAATCCACGAGACCGAAAGGCAGCTTGTGCTCGTCAGCAAATGGATGAATTCTGAGCAGGGTCCCTGCGAAGCCGCGCTGGCATAGAGGGCCCGTTTATTCGTTTCTTTGCTGTGTGGTGGCTTCCCCCCAAGGCTCTGCCTGCAAAACGTGGGTTGGGGTCCCAGCCAAGGAGCTCCCTGGGCTGAAACCCCTGGTGTCCCTCCCGTTAGTGGTGGGCGGTGAGCGAAAATGAGCGGGCACAGCCGCTTCGGGTGTGGCCCGACTGACCTGCGGCACCGAGGTGCGCCCAATTCACTGACCCGGAAACCGAGGCTCAGAAAGGCAGGCGGGCTGCTTGGCCGCACTGGGGGTTTCAGAGGGAGACCCCCAGACCAACAAGTCACGACCGGTTTGCTACATGGAAAAGGCACACGCGGGAACTCGGGTTTGCTTTGCGTTTTGCCGCTTGGGAGAAGCTGCTGTTCCTCAGTCTCGCCCTGTGGTTTCTGTCCCGGGCGAGGGGCTCATCCCAGCCCTGCAGGCTGCCCAGGGACCTGCAGCCTCCCGCGGTGAGGGCGACACGTGGCTCAGAGCTCTGCTCCCGGCCGGATCCCTCACTAGCGGGGTGACCGGTTTCTGGTCAAGTGAAGCCTTCTCACTTGTTTTAAGGTCCCGGGGTGTGTCCTGTTTGTCCCTTAAATGTTGCTTTTCCCCGTCTCTGATGAGGCACAGTGGCGTCTTTCACCTCGGCCGTATCCGTGAGCTCTCAGTTCTCTGTTGATTTCGGTCGGGTCGCAGGAGCCACAGGTCTGCTGGCCCAGGCCTGGCAGCCGTGACCTGCCTCCCCCGCCGCCCTGCCCGCCCCGAAGAGCTGGCGTCCTCGCCTCCCGCCGTGGAGGCTGCTGGGTGGGGCGGGCGGCCGGGTCCAGCAGGCAGCCGTCCTGCAGGAACCTATTAATAGCCCTGCTTTCCAGTATGTTCCCCGTAAAGCCAAGCCTCATTTTAGCAGCTCCCTGTTACTCACAATTCTAGGAAAAGTTCCCTTTGAGTGTCTTCCTGCCAGAGGCTGGTTCCTGTCCCCTCCTCTAGCTCCTCCTGCAGGGGACCGGCCGTCAGCAAGCTGGACCGGCGCCCGGGGAGGGGGCCAAGCCCTCCCCGCCAGGGCACAGGGCTCGGCTCCCCCCACCGCTCACACAGCTTCAGGCGCACCCAGAAACCAGCCCGGCTCCTGCCCGCTGCACACGTGGTGGACGCAGGCTCCCGGCAGCAACCAGGCCAAGTCCCAGTCAGATCAGCAGCTCCCAGGGCCTGCCGTCTGGGGGGCCAAGGGCGGCCTCTGAGCGTGGCCTGCCCACCCCTCCGCCTCAGCCTGCCTCGCTCTCCTGCTGTTTCTGCTGCAGCGTTTGCTGCTTGCGGTTCCCTCGGCCCAGAAAGCCAGACCCCTGGACGTGGCCCCTGCCCAGCTCTGGTCACTCTGCGCAGCCAGTCAAGCCTCGGCTTCCTCACGCGTCACCTGCACGACACCTGCCCCTCCCCCACGGCTAGGCGAGGTCACTTCTGCACGGGTTTGCACAGTCCAGGCGCGTGGTAAGTGCTCAGCCTGTTTGGAGGACCTGCACCTGAAGCCACTTTGAAAAATCTAAAGAATGGTAAGCGAGTTTGGAGGTACAAAGAAAAATTGTGGTTGGAATTACCCAATTATTCCTCATTGTAGAAAAATGGAGAGGTTGCCAAATAAAATGCGAGTTACCCGTAATCAATGAATAAACTCTCTTGGAAAGTGAGTTTTAAGGTGGAGATTTTAACTCTTTAGACAGGAGCTTTCAAGTCTGCACACCTCTTGGCGACAATCTTTTTGAAACATACTGTCCAGTTTCCTGCCTGCTTATGCCGAGTGTCCAGTGTAACCCTCAGTCTCCACCTGCCGGGGTGTCTCTCCGCTCCGGGTTTGGATGGGGGTGGGCGGAGGGCGGACTTGCTGCAAGTCGCCCTGTGTTTCTGTGGAGCCAGCACCACCCGGCTGCCCTGAGCTGCTGGGGGCTCACGCTGGTGCCTGCACCTCCCCGGGCGAACCGGACCCGCCCTCTGCCCCCCACCCGAGCACACATGGCAGGGGTCTGCGGAGGCAGGAGGCCTGTTGAGAGCTTCTGGGAGACCTCAGACGTTTGCGAGATGTTAGAACACAGGTCTCTGGGCCACTGAGGTTTTACTTTACTCTCTGACAGCATTTTAACCTTCAATTTTCTAACTTCATTTACTTTTTGTCTTTCTTCACAAACCCTTGGGAGAGTCTAGAGCTTCGCTAAATGCTCTGTGCTCTTAATGGCTCTCAGGGTCTCTGTGGGCAGCGGGGACGGTCTGCGGCTGGAAGCCAGGGCTAAAGTCAGGACTTGAGGTGTTTCTGTGCCAATGGCAGCGGCTCTGTAGGTTGGAAGCTGCCTCCAATGCCCGAACATTTGGCAGAAGCGAGATGGGTGAGAGGCTCAGATGCTTCCTCCAAATTCGTGCTGGGGGTAAACCGGGGGGGAGGGGGGAGGGCCTGGAACGGGGTTCGTCCTCGCCTGGGGCTCTCTGCTCCCACAACGTTCCAAACCAAGGAATGTTCAGAAAAAGCTGTGAGACCGGCACCAACACTTTGTGCTTAAAATATGGTCACACGTATTAATCCTTGCGGTTTCTGCGTGTGTTTGATTTTCTATCCTCAGAATGGCCCAGAGAGTAACTGTTAATTGAATATTAAATTCTAAATGGGAGGGGCTGACCCATGCTGGGAGCTGGGCTTCCTGAGCTTGGCTCCTGCCCAGACTCACCGCAGCTGCAGGTCCACGGGGACAGTGCCTGCTGACAAGTCCCAAGAACCGGCTGAGCGACTCGTCCACAGCAAAGGGTGAAAGGACCACACCCAGGAGGGGCAGAGACCCCACGCCTGACAGCGACTGAAAATCGGGAGGCTCTCCCGAAGCTGCAGCGCCTCCGAGAGGAGTAAGGGGCTCACTTACACATTGGGCCCGCTGAGCCCCAGGGCTGCACTGCAGAGACCAGCCCTGAAGAAAGCCAGCGGAGTTTTGTCCAGGAGACACGGAGGGCTGTCGGGAGCAGAGGCACCACTCCCGAAGGGCCCGTGCAGACCCACTCACCCTGGACCAGCACATAAGCAGCCGACTGAAAAGTGCTCAGACCTTACGCGCAGGGGGTTGCTCGTCTCCCCAGGCCCCTCTCCAGGCACAGCAGCACCGGAGGCCCTTGCACCCTGAGCTCCCTGTCTGCGCTGTGAAAGGCAGAGAGTGCGCCATCCACCCTGGGGTGCTCCTCGGGTGCCTGATGCTGGTGGCCAGGGGCTTGCATTCCTGGGTCCCACGGGACGGCAACAATCAAAGAGCCTTCGTTGCACTGTCTTCTGGTTCAATCGTTCTTTCCTCCGTTTGGTTTTACCTGCTGGTGAACCCCTCTAATGAATTTTTCAGTATAGCCATTTCATTCTTCAGCTCTGTGATTTCCACTTTAAAAAAAAATGTGTGTATTTTCTGTCTCCTTTGTTTGAAAACTTCCCTTTGCTCGTCATGCGTTGGTCTCCTGAACTCGGTAGGCATCGTTATGATGGCTCCTTTGAGGACTATCAGGTCAGTCACTTATCTCTGTTTCGTTAAGGTCTGTTTCTGGACATTCATGTTCTTTTGTTCGGAACTTGTTTCTCTTTCCTTTATTTTCCTCGATTCTCTGTGTTGGTTTCTGCTCGTTAGATAAAACAGCCACCCCTCCTTCCCAGTCTCATGGAGCGGCCTTGTGCAGGGACTGAGCTTCAGCCGTCAGCCCAGCCCAAACTCTTGGCCGTCTCTCAAGCCTTTGCCCTAGTTGCTTTATTCTTTTTTTTCTTTTTTTTAAATTACTTTTTAAGGCTGTATCTGCAGCATACTGAAGTTCCCAGGCTAGGGGTCAAATTGGAGCTGTAGCTGCCAGCCTACACCACAGCCACAGCAATGCTGGATCCTAGCTGCATCTGCAACCTATGTTACAGTTCGCAGCACCACCAGATCCTAAACCCACTGAGCAAGGCCAGGGATTGAACCCACATCCTCATGGATGCCAGTAACCTGCGGACCCACAATGGGAACTCCTGCTTTCTTTGTTCTCAATCGCTCCCAACAGTTGCAGGTGCTCCAAGACCCATCAGTGTCCCAGAGGACAGGTCACCTCTGGCAACCAGATGTAAGCTGTCTGGAAACCAGACCCTCAGGCAGCAGCTGGGAAGAATGTAGCCAAGCCCCTTGGGGAGAAACTGGGAGCAGCGTCTGGGCTCTTCCCTCTGCGCTGCGCCGGGGCAGGGCTGCAGGGAGGTGGTGTGTGCCCGCTATTAACTGCTCCTGCGCTCCTGTTTGGGAGGCAGCATCAGACACGGGCCATCAGGAGGTGGCAAGGCCGTGTCCTGGGTGTCGGGCCCCCTGAGAGTGTGTGGGAGGTGGGATCAGCACGAGGGGCCAGAGCCAAGGCGGGGGGGGCCGGGCATGGGGGCCGGGGCTTGGTCGGAGGGGCTGGGGGGTGGTGCGGGCAGCGGGCAGGGGCTCCAGGCTCTGG
This sequence comes from Catagonus wagneri, assembly GCA_004024745.2. Taxonomy (NCBI): domain Eukaryota; kingdom Metazoa; phylum Chordata; class Mammalia; order Artiodactyla; family Tayassuidae; genus Catagonus; species Catagonus wagneri. The sequence continues at coordinate 1,041,451 of PVHT021183587.1, forward strand.
CTCCTGACCTCGGGGAGGCCTGGAGCAGGATGTCAGAACGCATCCGAGGAACAGATGGAGGCTCTGAAGGGGCTGGGGACGAGGCTGAGGCCCGAGTGGCACGGCTGCGGGTCCGGGAGCAGTTGCGTGACGTCCTGGAGCTCAGCGTTCGGGCGCCAGTTCCCGTCTCATCTTGGGCCTCCTCTGCCGGGGTCGGTAACCGAAACCACGAGCGGCCAGGACGAGGTGTGGCGCGTGTCCGCTGACCGTGTCTCCACGCCGAGCGACCCGTGTGCCCATCCTGCCAACGATCGGCAGGCGTCCTCACGGCTGCCAGGGGCCCCGAAGGCGGGGAACCGCGTTCTCGCGGCCAGATGTGCTGTGAGCCCTGCCTGCCGAGGCCTCGCGGGGACCCGCCCTCACCGCCGCTCGCGAGGGGACGGGCAGCTCCTAGGCACGGGGTGAGGACCCTGTTGAAAGGCGCTTTGTGAGCAGCTGGTCTTGCTTTTCCTGCGGGTGTTTGCCCACGTCCAGGCTGTGCCCCGCCGCACAGAGGAGGCCTCTGAGGGACCGGTTGCAGCTACAGCCGCGGAATGAGCTAACTTGGGTCAAGGAGTGTAAATAAATCCCCAGGCCCAGGACTGGCCGGCCCTGAAGTGACTGAAACTGTAGGTAAAGGCTGCATTCAGGCCCGCAGGACTAGGTCACGGAGTCGCCGAGCTGGCGGGGTTGCCGGGCTCTGGTAAAATGTCCCACGCCCCCTCCCCGAGCGCTGGCCTGGGTCCTTGCCGGTCCACACCCACGTCCAGGATTCGGAACAAGACTCTGGGGAGTAAAGGGAGCCCCGATCGCACCGGTCTTGGAGGAGGCAGGCTCCGTGTGAGAAGTGGTGTGCGGCTCCCTCAGCCTGTCCTGGGCTCTGGCTGTCGGCTCACGGCCGCCTCAGCCCCGGGCGCGGAGCCCAGACGTCTGTCCCCCCGGAGGGCGGTTTACAGGGACCCGGCGAGGCCGCGCCGGCCCGGACGCTGTCCTGGGGAGGCTCCGTGCTGCCGGCTCCCCCTCTGCTCGGCCTCCAGCAGACCAGGATCCTCGGCTGCCCGCCCGAGTGCAGGCCGGTCTCAGGAGCTGGGGGAGGCGCTGGGCAGCAGAGGCTGAAACCGAGGCCTGACAGTGCCCGGGCAGAGCCGCTGTGCTTGCCCGGGAGTTTCAATCGTAAGACAAGACCTGTCCCGAGGGGCCGGCTTCTTAAGGTTTGACGGCGTGGGACAGAGACAGCTCTGACCAAAGACCTGTAACCGGGCCTGCTGCTGGCCGTAGAGCGCGTGTGGGGTGGGTCCAGCCTCGTGCAGGACCCGTCCTGGGAGCTGACCCCGCCCCGGGATCAGAGACCCCGCCCCCGGGCTGGGAGGGTGGAGGGTGCAGGGGGGCAGCTCCGTGGGACGTGGGGGTCAAGCCCGGGCACCCTCGTGGGAGCAGAACTGGAGCTGGAGCCCGGTGGGCTGATGGCGCTGACAGCTGGCGGTGCTGTCTCTGAGGTGAAATTAGGGAACTAAGGGTTTTCTGATCCATAGTCTAAGAATTAGAAACCATCCCTTCGAACATTTGTGCAGAACCTGCCACGTGGGGTCTGCTCGTGGGGTCACGCTCCCCAGAAGGCTCAGGGCTTCTTTTTTTTTTTTTAATTTTTAATTAGAGCATAGTTGATTTCCAGTGTTGTGCCAATTTCTGCTGCCCAGCAAAGTGACCCAATCAAACATACATGCACACTCTTTTTTTCTCACACTCTCTTCCATCCTGGTCTCACCCCAAGAAACTGGACGTAGGTCCCTGTGCTGTGCAGCGGGACCTCCATGCACACACGTTCTGCGTGTGATGGTTCGCGTCTTCCAAGCCCAGACTCCGTCCGTCCCACTCCCTCCCCCTCCCAGGGCTTCTTGAAAGGCCCTTTTCTGCAGTCCTCTTTTTCTTCTCAGCAGTGCGTTTTGGAATGCTGTGTTGGAGAGGGGAACGTAGATTGATATAAAGTGTGGAAGAGTTTGTGTTCTTGTCTAAAGATTTAGAGATTCTGCAGTAAAAGGCACACCTGAGAGCAAGGTCATTTTTGTGATGTCCTGTGAATACGGATCTCGCTGAAACATAGGACGTTATCTGTGTCTGTCTGTCCATCCGTCTGTCCGTCTTCTCGCCCGCCTGGCGGTCTGGCTCACGCACTCACAGCGCACAGCTTTGTAAAGTAGAGTTTTCATCCACGAGACACGCAAAACAACCTCACCAACAACGCCATCAACACCTCATCAGTCACAGGCAAAAGTCAGAAGGAGTGGGAGACATTTTAAAAATAAACTTTTAATTTAGGAACAATTCGGAATTTACAGAAAACTTGCAAGCGTCCAAGGCTGCATTCAAAGGTGTCCAGCTGTCAGATTTAGGGGGAGAGGCTGGAATGCAGGCTGACGGCACCCTCGTCCTGGCCACTCACCCGCCTTTGATCCGTTTCCTTGGCTTCTGTGACCTTGACATTGAGAAATTACTATAGTAGCTTTGAATAATAATGTCCTTCCTTTTGGGGTGACCTAGAGTTTTCTCATGATTAGACCTGGTCTGTACACGTGTTGGCCAGAATATTAAAGAAATGGTCTTACCCGGTGGCAGTGGTGTTGCCTTTTCTTGTTACTTGTGACACTGCCTCTGGCCACGTGATGAGAGGCTGTGTGCCAGCCCTCCTGAGCCTCTTGCATCGTGAGGGTGAGCAGTCCGTGGAGAGGCCTCTGAGTCCGTCTGAAGTCCCAGTCCTCGCCGCTGGCTGTCTGCCGGAACAGCCGCCGACTCTGCCGGGCGAGGTTTAGTGCCTTGGCCTCTCCTAGTGACGTCCTCCTCCGTTGTGGGTTCTGCTCCCAGGGTGCGGCCTCGTGGACTCCCGGTTGGCCCGCGGGTGTAATTCAGCACTGTCGCTCTCGGCTCCGACGTTCAGAGCGGGCACAATCGTTCCCGTGGCCGCGTCCAGGGGCGGCGAGTCCTTTCGCACGGCCCCGCTGCCGGCTCGCCCAGCGCCCTCCTGGGCCCCGCCTGGACCGTCTCCCTCTGCAGGGCCTGGCGTTTGCGGTGCTGGCCGACTGTCTCTGTGGCCCAGAGCTGGGGTTTGGGCGCGGTCCTGGTCATGACGGGGGCCGCTTGCCGTGGGCGGCGACCCAGACCTGTGTCGGTTCCCATCCACACGGAGGGGCCTGCGTACGCGTCCTGTGTTCGTCAGCTCACATTGAAAACCTCGGACTGCCCATGCGTGTGTGCACGTGTGTGCGTGCGTGTGTGTGTGCGTGTGTGCGCTGCGGGGATAAAATGCGACCTGGAATTAAGTTTAACTAAAATGCGCTGACTGTCCACTACCCGGTTTATGAGCTGTGTCTACACTTCCAAACTGTCCAGTGAAACCTCGGCAGCGTGACAGAGGGCTGGTCAGCCAGGACAGCAACCCTGGCCATGTGGGAAGGCCAGGGCGAGACGCTCGTGACTGCCTCCCCATGGTTCGGCCGCGTCACGAACATGGCGGACCCTCGCTGTCACTGCGGACAGACAGTTAGGGAGGTGGGTCCCGTGGGGGACGCGGCGGCAAAAGCAAGGCCCCGCTCACTGCCGTCGGCTCCACGACCTCCAGACCTGCCTGCTCTCCAGATGGAGACGGACACGGGTCTCCACAGGCCGGGGCTGGTCCACTGTGCTGACACGATGGGAACGGACGGCCTTCCTGAGTCACAGACATGCAAGTGTACAGCGCACGCACACGCACGCACACG
>PVHT021183587.1:1046220-1060668 GCA_004024745.2 Catagonus wagneri
CACGCACACGCATGCACACGCACACACACGCACACACACGTGCACGCGCACGCACATGCATACACACACGCACACGCATGCGCACACACACGCACGCACACGCACACGCACGCACACACAGCTTAATGCTTCAGTCTGGAATTTACCCTGGAACCAAGTGTGAACGAGAAGTACAAGCCCGCTGTCCCCACCGCGGAGCCGTTGGTTCTCCGTGGCTCCCGGAGGGCGTGGCTCCTTGTCCCCCACCCTGTGCGCAGGACGGGGTCCCTGGACCCCGTCAGGATGGGCACAAGGAGCCTGAGCCCGCTCCCCAGGGAAGAGGGACCCAGGGACGTGTGAGGTCAGATCCAGGCCACGGCGGGACCTGGACAGTCAGGGCTGGCCCAGCGGCGCTGGGGACGGCGAGGCAGGTGGATGCTCCGGTCCGAGGGAGGGGCCGTCGGGCAGGGCCAGCCGGGAGGAAGGCGGCCAGGCGGGCTCCAGGCAGGACGGGCGTCCGTCGTGGCCGTGGATCCATGTCCTGGAGTCAGGTGGGAGGTGCTGCTGGAGTGCTGACAGGCAATGCCGTCTGGCTCTGTCACAGCGTCAAACGAGGGGGCTTTGCTGAAGACAAACCATTTTCTCACTAAGTTCAGTTGTGTGCACTGATCCTGAAATTCTTAGGGACGCTACAAACTACTTGTGACTCGTCGTCTTATGTGAGAATAGAAAAAGAACTCTGAGAGGCATTGGCTGGATCCGGAGCAGCAGTTTCTCTGCAAACGGTGTTTCCATTTGCCGAGAGAGCCGTTCCTGCAGCGAAAGGACTGGAATTTGACGCAAAGCAGGGACTCCGTGCCGCGGGTTGGAGGCGGCTCATCACCCCGGAGAGACCCCACAGCCCCGCTGCTCAGCCCGGCTCAGGGTCCTTCACAGGAAGCCACACGGCGGGGTGTTTAGGCCTCTGGGCAGCCAGTTAGCTGTTCAGAGGTAACCCCGACCTCATAAGAAGCGAAATCACTTCCCCACAATATAACTTCCCCACCAGAAAGCTTTTCATCATTATTTTTCCTTAAGGGATTTCGTAACCAGATCAAATTAAAGAAACTCTTGGTTTCAGGCAGCTGAACTTTTTTGGAAAAAGCTGCCAAATATTTTTGCAGTAGAGGAACTCACAAAGCGAGACATGGATGGATTCCGGGAAAAGGACGAGACGAGGGTGCCTCCAGCTTTAGGAAGGGAGCCCTCGCGTGCTGCCTGCCCCGTGGGCAGCCCCGCGGTTCCTCGGGACCGACCCCGCGTCCGCTGACGTTCGCGTGCCAAGGAGGAGCACTAACCGCCGTCCCCAGAGTCACCAACGGCCACCGCAGAGTGTGGGAAGCCCAGCACTCGGCCCCCTCCGTCCCGGCAGCCTCCCTGGGGGCTGGCGTGACCCCTCGTCCTCCCCCCGCCCTCACGGCCTTGCGGGGCCGGCACGGTTGTTTCCATCAGGATGTACAGACGCGGAGTCTCGGGGCTTGGAGGTGACCTGCCCGAGTTCCTGGGCCAAGCGGAGGCATCAGGGTGAGCTCAGCCGTTTGTTTGTTTTGGACCGAATCCATGGCACGTGGCAGTTCTAGAGCCGGGGACTGGACCTGCACCACAGCAACGACCTGAGCTGCAGCAGTGACAGTGCCTGATCCTTAACCCACTGAGCCACCAGGGAACTCCCCACGGCTGTTCCTTCCTCCAAGTCCAGAGCTCCTCCACCCGGGGACTGCATCAAGGAGGGAGACGTCTGAGATGTAAGGGAGACCTGACTGCCAGCCTGGAGCGACGAAGGGGACCCCGGCCTCTCCCGGCTCGTTAGGGGTAGGGGGGTGTGCTCTTCCAGGGCACGGGGTTCACGATGCCCAGGAGGGGACGAGGCCCTGGCCAGCCCCAGGGCAGAGGGGACAGGTGCGAGGAGGGGCCATGCGGACGCAGACACTGGGCTTCCAGCTGGCATGCCCGTCTTGCCCACCGACCCTGGGTGAGGGCGGCGAGGCGGGTGCTTTCGGGGGAGGAGGCGGGCGCGTACAGTGTGGCCGCACTCATTTATCTGGAGGGAGCCTGTGCTGGGCTCGGTGGGAGGGCCTGGCTGGGCCGAGCAGCAGGCTTAAGACTGGCGATTTGATGGCTGCAGCGGGCGTAGGGGTGCCCGGGGGTGTCTGGGGCCTGACCCTGGGTGATGAAGGCGGTGGAACAGCCCAGGGTGTGACAGCCCCGTAGAGGAAGGCTGCAGTGTGGACTTAACTGGGAGCGGGCTGACCTTAGGGCTGGGTGCAGATGTCGTGTAGGAACCGTGCTGTGTGGCCCTGGCCGCCCCTCTCCACACGCACGCCTCAGCCGCAGCCTGCTGGCCTGTCTCCTGCTTCCTTCGCCGCTCGTCCAGAGCATTCAGACCAGCTGGGGGCCCAGGACCAGCTGGAGCGCTTGGGGCCCCTGGGTGGGTTTGCTCCTGCACAGCCCGGGGGGCGCTTCCTGTGTCTGTGGTTATGGAGGACGGCAGTCGGAGGCTGGGTCTTCGTGAGCTACAGGGAGCGGTCTGGCCGAGCCTTCCTTGCTCTGTCATTCTCTCTTCCACCTTTACTGCAAACTCGGCCGTGAGAGCGGAGTGCAGCTGTGTAGGCAGATCCCCCCACTTCCCTGGCGTCTGTGCAGCGCTCCCCTCACCCCCACCCCCCAGCACGCAAAGAGGACCAATAAGCATGAAACCCAATTGCTTTCCACGTGAAACAGGCTAATGAACTCTGGTTGCCAAAAGAACGTGTTATCAAAGGTTCAGAGATACAGTTTCTCGGCTGGTGGAAGGTTGTGGGGGTGGTGAGAAGGGAAGGGGGTCCCCAGGGCGGTTCAAGGAGGGGTGAGGATGACGCCCCATCTCCCGCAGCCCCAGCCCGGCAGGTGCTGAGGGAGGACCCCCCTTTAGGCCCCCAGCCCGTCCCCGTCACTCAGGCCACCTGCACGCGGTGGTTCCGGGTGTGGCCCGGGCTCGTGAGCTACACGGAGGGGAGGTGGCGTCCGCTCCCAGCGGCTCCTGGCCCAGCAAGGGGACAGCATCCGGTGGGTGTCAGCCAGGAGGGTGTGGGCCCCCCTGGGGTCTGGCGTCCTGGGCTTCAGGGGGAGCGGCTCTGAGCAGGACGGAGGGGGGAGCAGCGCTGGACGAGGGGCTCGGCTGGGGAGGGGCCCCGGGCCTGTGCGGAAGCCGCTGGAGGGACAGGTGTGCAGAGCCGTGCAGGGGCGCGACGGACGGGAAGGTTTGGGTGGGAGGTGCTGCAGTGGGGACGCGGGTCAGGCAGTTCCAGACTCAGGACGGGGCCCGGCAAGGAGGGACGGCGGAAACGCAGACGAGGGTCCATCGTGTGCCGTCAGGGAAGCTGCTGTGCTGCGTCCCCAGGAGGCATGAGGGGAGCGACCAGGAAGAGCCGGGGGACCTCCCAGCCGCGGCCGGCGGGCGGCAGGGGCAGCGGCCAGAAGGGGGGATGGCCACGGCTCTGCCGTCTCGGGAGGTCCGCTGACACTTCCTCTTTCCCTGCAAGTGTATTTCTCAGTATTACTTTCCACTGAGATTCTTCGTTTTTTCCCATTTTTTCTTCTCTTCCTTTAAAAAAAATGCATCCTTTCGTTGATTCTCCCGGAGCCCCTGCAGAGGCAGGCCAGGGAGGCAGAGGCGCCTGTCAGCACATCTTGGATTCCGGAGAATTTAGTTTTCTTCGTTCCCTAAAATTTTCTTGAAAGAACAATAGTGAAGCTGGTGACTTATTAGAAAAATGTACGGATCAATTCTGGTGACGGTTCCCACAGCGTCCTGATTGCTAAGACTGCGGGGTGAAGAGCTGCCCAGGAGAAGGTTTTGTCAGGATTAAAGGGCTGAGTGGATCCCAGGAAATCCAGCTTTGTTTCCCCCCCCGCCCCCGCCCCCCGCGCGGAGTTCATTCATCAACGAGCTCCTTTGTAAAGTGATCTCTGGGTCATTCCGAGCTTGAAATTATACTCAAATGTTCTTCTGGAATGTTTTCATTTTCCTTTAAAATGATAAATTTGTTGACTCTGTGGAGCTGGCTACATTAGGCCGCACGGCGGGGACCGGGAGACGCTGGACGGCGCGCCCACCCTGGGTCGCGTGTTGCCCCGGCCGGTGCCGCACGCACGGGCTGTCCTTCCAGAGCTGCCGCCGGCTGTGGCCCGGCCTGTCTGCCCTCTCGGCTCCCGAAGCCCCAGCTCTTCCCTCCGTGAAGTGGGGTGATAAAGGCCCCTCCAAGGACCGCTGGGAGGGCGGCTCTGAACCCCGGTGCGCGCGGAGAGCAGGGCTGTTGTGTTTCGTCGCGGGGGAAGCCAGTCGTTCTGTTGGGTCCCTTGCCGTTTCCAAAGAGCCAGGGTCTGCGTGAGCTGAGGCCTCCTGTCCCTGTGCGAGGGCCTGGGGCTCTGCTGTGATCGAGGGAGGGGCTGCCTTCAAAACGCCTGTCTCGCCTGGCCTGCCACCCCAGGGTGGGCCTCTCCGTGGGCTCAGCCTTTAGGGCTCACGGACAGTAAGTAGTGCACAGCACACACCAGAGTTTTCAGCTTTTTAAAACATTTTGTTGACAGTGTTGGTCATGAGAATTAGGGCCCGGGGACGCTAAGGCAGCCCGTGTCAGGCGTCTTCTCCACCAGCTCCGTGCTCCCGGCCACGCAATGCGTCACAGGCTGACAGCCCTTCAGCCGTCCTGCCTGGTGCCTCTGGACCTCCCGCCTCGGCCCATTGCCCCACCCCCGTCCGGGCACGCTGTGTCTGCCTCACTGCCCCCGGCCACTGCGGGGTCATTTTCGGGGCCCACCCTTGGGAGCTGTGGCCTCCTGGGAAGACAGCTAATGGGCCTGAGTTTTCAGCCAGTTTCTTTGAATGCTCTTGACGCCCCTGCTGGGATCCCGGTCTGCAGGTGTGGGTACGCCCTGTGTCCCTAGGTCTCTGAAGCCCTGTTATTTTCTCTCCATTCTTTCTCTTTTTAGTCTTTGAAGGAATATTCTTTCTCTCCTTTTTTGTCTTTTTTTAAGGTCACACCCACGACACATGGAGGTTCCCAGACTAGGGGTCGAATCGGAGCTACAGCTGCCGCTGGTCTATACCACAGCTCAGCAAGTAGGATCCAAGCTATGACTGTGACCTACACCACAGCTCACGGCAATGCTGATCCTTACCCGCTGAGTGGGGCCAGGGACCGAACCTCGTGGATACTAGTCGGGTTCATTACCTGCTGAGCCACAACAGGAACTCCTGGAATGAATACTCTCCCTCCACCTGTTTTCAATGTAACTAATTCTCTCCTTGATCACTTGAAATTTTCTCTTGAGACTTTCTGGTGAATTTTTCATTTTATTGATTATACATTTCAATTCTAGAATTTCTATCTTTAAAAAAATAGTTTCTATTTCTTCCTTGATATTCCTTGTTTAGTGAGATGACACTCTCATAGTTTAATTCTTTAGATATGGTTTCCTTTAGGTCTTTTAAGAAATATGCTGAATTAAAGACATTTTCTTTTAAGTCCAACATCTGGGCTTTGTCATGGGGCAGTTTCTACGGGCTCATTTTTTCCCTGTGCATGGGACATACTTTGCTGCTTCTTTGTGTTGCTTATACTATGTTTTCGTTTTTGAATCCTTTTAACATATCCTAATTTGTCGAGCATGGAAATCAGAGTCCCTTATTCTCTTTCCCACCCCGGGATTCCTTGTTGTTGCTGTTTGTTTTGTGACTTCTCTGAAATAATTCTGTAAACTCTGCGCTCTTTGGCATGTATGTCCACTGAAATCTGCTCATGTAGTTTAGTGGTCAGCTAATGATTAGACGGATTTTTCTTAAATTCTCTAAGCAGTAAGTCTCTCATTATTTTCTGAGGGCTCTGTGAGGCTTCGGAATGTGCTTTCAGTACTCTGGCAGTTTACAGCCCTGCCCCAGCCTTCACTTCCTACGTGCTCAAGGCCCTCAGAGTCCCCGGAGTACAGAGATTAGGGCCGGCTCATGCTTTTCCTGAACACGGGAACAGCCTCCTCATTTCCCAGCAACATCAGAGCCTTTCAAGGCTGCTTATTGACGTCTCATTCCTCAGATCTTCCTTCCAGGGTTTATGACCAGTTGTCATTTGCCCCAGCTGGTACCACTGCATTGAAACACTGAGATGTTAAACAATTGCCACTAATTATTTTCAGCAAAGATCCTGGGTGTGGCACTGTTAGCACGTGGTGAGCACTAAGGCAGGTCAAACGAACACGAGCCCTGAGAATGGAATTTCTTTTCAGAGAGCTGCCAGGTCAGAGAGTGACATGTAACTGGTGAAGGAGCTTTTGGAGAGCTCCACACCTATTTTGCCCAGGCTACAGCAGGTGTAGGTGCAGAGTTGATGATTTTTAATCCTGCTGCAGGGCCTGGAGAGAGATGCGACAGGCTGAAGGACAAGCCGCTCCGGAGCTCGCCCCTTCACCCCCGGAACCTGTGAATACGTTACGATATGTGGCAAAGAGGAGTTAAATTTGCAGATGGAACCGAGTTTGCTAACTCGCTGATCCTAAAAAAGATTATTCCTAATTGTCTGTGTGGACCTGGTGTCATCACAGGGTCCTTAAAAGTGGAAGAGCAGAGCGGGTAGACGGGTCCGGGAACTCGACCCTGCACTGCTGGCTTTGGGGGTGGCAGAAGCCTTGAGCCAAGGGCCGAGGGCAGCCTGGAGAGGCTCTAGAAGGGAGGACAGCGGTCACCCCCTAGAAGCTCCTGAAAGGAACGCCGTACTGCTGCCGTCTTGGTTTTCGCCCAGCGAGACCGCTTCCGACTTGTGACCCGCATCAATGTCAGGTGATAAAGTTCCGCCGTTTTGAGGCACCAGGTTCGTGGTGGTTTGTTAGAGCAGCAAGAAGAGGCGAAGACAAGGGAGGCTGGACTAGGCCGAGTCAAAGAGCCACGAAGCTCGCTGGCTTCACTGCACAGCAGCCACTTTTTCTTGCATAAACCCTCCTGGGCCATTACAGTCCCCTGGGTCCCTGCGGTTCTGAGAAGGCTGCCCTTGTACTTTCCCAGAGTCCTTGTCGCTTTTATGAGGAGCCGGTCTTGAGGCTCTTGCTCCCTTTCCAGACGCTGCTCTGAGTGTTTGGGGTGGGCCTAGGGCATCCGCAGGGGCTGCACAAAGGGCTTTGTTTGAGAAGGAGGGACGGCCAAGTAGGCCGCGGCTCTTCATCCAGAAAGTGGAGCTCAAAGCACTTCTGTCTGTGTCTGTTTAATACTTGGGGCGTCCAGTTCAGTTTCGCTGGAAGAGTTTTGAAACTGAAAGTAAACAAACACGTCAGCAAACCCTGCGCCGTGCTCTCGCCCCGCTTCCCCCGGTCGTCGCAACACAGGAGCCGTGCCAAGAGCCTGTCGGAGGGCCGCTTCCCCGCGGGCTGTGCCTGCTCGCCCAGTGCAGCAGAGATGCTGATGGCGGCTCCAGTCCATGGGCCGCCAGCCGCGGACCCGGCCGTGACCTAGAGACACAACTAGAAACATGGGTCCAGGCTGGAGAGACTGGACCAAATGGGAGGAAGACAGCAACTGCAAGACTCCAGGACCGCGGTCACATCCTACCAAATTCTGCAGTGAACAGAGTCCCGGGGTGGGGGTCAGGGCTGATGGGGCCACAGAGATCCCGTGGCCCAGCCCCAGTTTGCAGAAGCGGCTCTTCATTGTTTTTTTTTTTTTTGTCTTTTGCCTTTTCTAGGGTCACACCCGTGGCATATGGAGGTTCCCAGGCTAGGGGTCAAATAGGAACTGTAGCCTCCAGCCTACGCCACAGCCACAGCAATGCCAATCCGAGCCGCGTCTGCAGCCTACACCACAGCTCATGGCAACGCCGGATCCTTAACCCACTTAGAGAGGCCAGGGATGGAACCCGCAGCCTCATGGTTCCTAGCCGGATTCGTTAACCACTGAGCCACGACGGGAACTCCAGCTCTTCGTCTTTAAGTGTCACAGTGAGTGGCAGTTAAACAAAATTCCGTAATTGTCTGGAATGGTTACAAAGCGGCAGGGCAGGGTCCGCGGTGAGGTGGCAGACCCCTGTGGAGGGCCTCAGGCCAGACAACCAGGTGACCACGAGAAAAGTCGGCCTGTGGCGCTGCGGTCCGTGAATGTCACCCTCAGACCATTTCTAGTCAGTGGCTGTGTGACCTTGGAGTAGCATAACTGACCTCTCTGAGCCTCCTCTGAGAATTCTGAAGACAAAGCAGCGCTTACCTCTCAGGAGGAGGTGGGAAAACACAAATTCGGGCACAGGGCAGCGACCTGCTGGGTGATGTTTTGGTCAAAAATCCGATCACGGAAACGAGTTTCTGCTGGAAGAAGTGATCCAGAAACCCACGGAACAACGAGGCGCCGTTAACGGTCCGTCTGTGAAGGCTGTGATTTCGGGGTGCACCTCGAGTAGTCTTTTCTCTTCATCAGAGAGTTTGACGCCACGAAAATACTTAGGTCCGTGTAAGGACGCGGGACAGCTGCCCCCCCAGCCAGCGGCCCTCGGAGAAGAGGCACGTGTTCTGTCCTGACGCGGAAACCTGGACGGCTGCCCGGCTTTCCCATGAAAGGAATTCCTTTCTCAGTGTCACTTGCTCAGACGGGGCAGGTCGGGACCGGGTGTTTTAAGCCCCCACGGAGGGAGTTGCAGTGCCGCAGGCCCGGAGGACGCCGTCCGGGTTGGGACCCGTGCCGCCGGAGCTGCAGGCAGGGGCCGGAGGCGGCCGTGCTGAGCAGCCAGCCCCGGGCGTGTGGAGGGGTTTTCAGGGACCCTCCCTCGCGACGGCGGCGGCGTCCTCAGCCGTCGGTGCACAAAGCCCAGCAGGGGACCTCGTTGAAGACCAGGGCCTGGGCCACCGAGAGGTCCTCCTCCTGGAACAGGCCCCAGCCCGGGCCCAGCCCTGTCCCCCCAGGAGCCTCGAAGGCCCGTGGCCTCCCCAGCAGGTGACGTGCGCGGATGGGCCTCGGCGGGGCTGGACGTGCAGGGCCGCCGGTCTGTCGCCTGCACCGCGGGGAGACCCCTCGGCGCTGTGCCGTGAGGAGAGGGGGCGGGAAGGCCGGAGCGGGGTCCGGGCGACAGCTTTGCAGAGAACTTTCACGTGCGACTCGCGCGGACGGCCTCAGTGTCCGCCCTGACCCTGCGGGTGGCTGGGGGACGGCCGGGAGCCGCGCATGCCGGGCGGTGCCACCCGGGCCCCAGAGGCCGTTCACGGGGACGTGGTGCGCGGAGCGGTGGCCTCGGGGCCGGCCCAGGCTCGCTGACGACAAGGCGGCCGCCGTCGGGCTGGGGAGCGACCCGGTCAGGATGCTGCGGGCCTGGCCTGGCTCCGCATCTCCCTTTAGGCTCCGAGGTGAGGTCCCCCCACCCCTTAATCTTGAGAGTCAACCGTTTAACCGCAGAGGACAAAACCTGAAGAACAAACCACTGAAAACTGCCACGGCGGGCAGAGACGTCAGGCTCCAGTGAGACCTTGAATGAGAGCGAAGCCGGTCGTCCCTGGGCTTTTTGCTGGTGCCGAGGCCTGTGCGAGTTCCTGGGCCAGAGGTGGCACCCGAGCCGCAGCAGCGACTCGGGCCAGTGCAGGGACAGCGCTGCGGCCTAAATCCGCTGACCCCGAGGGGACGCCACCATTTTTAGGAAGCTGAAAACAGTGGCTTCGCTGGGAAAAGCTGACCGAGTAGTTTAACTTGCTCCCTTCCTGAAACCCCAGTCAGAGCCTGAAGTCAGCGGATGGTGTGGACAGGGCCGGTCCTGGGGCCTGTTTGGACAGGACTGGTCCCGACCTCCAACACCGAGCCCCGGAGGGTCTCCCGCCTATACCCCCACCCCACGACTGCCCTCGCCCCTTCTCTTGGGCGGGGCACTTTTCCAGGGTGGCCACCTGCTGGGCCGAGCCTCCCCCGGCCCCACCAACCCAGGCTTAGGACACAGGGTTGGACTAGGCCCCTCCCGCCTGGGGCCCAGCGCCCCGGGGGTGGGCGTGGTGTGCCTGCCCCCCTTCCTCTTGTTGCAAGGAAGCTTTGCTAACAGCCAGCATCTCGGGTGTGGCAGAGCCGAGGTGCGAGAATGAGTCACCAAAGGGGATCCCAGGCCGGGCCCATTTCCCGTGGGATCCCACATTGTGTGGGAAAGTGCTGGGTGGGGGCCGTGCCTGCCGCGGTCTGGACTCTGCCTGGAGCGCCGGCCGGAGGGCTGGGGGCCCAGGAGCCACAGCAGCGAGCCCCAGGCCCGCCCTCGGTGGCCCTCTGGTTTCATTTTTCCAGCACGTTAATAATGAGAACGGTCGGGAGGCGTCCCAGCCGAGCACGTCCGGTCTGTGTCGCCGACTCAGCGTGTTGTGGGACAGACACAGGCAGCTTGGAGGCCTCGCGGGGACCACCCTTCGGTCCCTGAGAGGCGCTTCAAAAATAAGTTTGTAAGGCCGCCGTCAGCCCGGGAAATTGGTGGTGGCAGAGGTTTGTTTCATATTAAAAATACATTTTACGTTTAAATTTTAACTGTATTTAACGTGAGACTTGGAACCCTAGATTGTATTCTTTGAATAAAGATCATTTCTTGAGTTCCCAATTTCAGATTTGGTATGATTTTGATAATATAACCCATGTGTTGGCAGAAACAATAGAAACTGATTAATTTTTGAAACGAAATTCAACTGATTTTGCTTTCTTCTAAAAGGCTTAGGAGGATATTAAAATGTGGCTTAGGGCCCTCCGCGTTGATAGTAGGGTTCACTGTGGTTCGTTGTCGGTGGGGGCCGCTCCTCGGATCTGCAGCGCCCTGCGCGTTTGTTTTGAATGGGTTTTGGCGCCGAGCTGAGGGGAGGAAGCAAGTCTTTCTTCTCTCACCACTGTTCTCCGTCCACCTGGCTGACACTCTGTACGGCCATAAAAATGACCGGTCCCCACGGAATTCCAGTCCCCACGGAATTTACATGCAAAAGTGGCCACGAAATCTGTCTCCTCTCCTCTCGCCCGGGTCCGAGGACGGGAGGCCTCACTCAAGTCCAGGTCTGTTTTCTCTTTTTTGGTAATAGACTCTTCACAAATACGTTTAAAGCACAGGTACTTTTCATGCTAAGGTTTTGGGGGTGGGGTGTGGCCCCAGGGTCCTCCTGTGGGTGCAGCCTGGGCCCACTCGGGGTCCTTGGGGAGCGGAGGCCCCCCGACCACACACGGGTGCGCGGCGGTCTCCGTAGAACGTTTAGTTGTGACCGTGGTGGTTTCGCTCTGCGGTGACCAGCTGACGAAGCAGATGCAGGCTGAGAAGAGGGGCTCGGTGAGGAGATGGGGTGCGTTTCAGGCTCTGGGCTTTGCCCCCAGCCCCGCCTCCCGGTGTCACACGGGGGGGTGGATTTCAAGGCGCTGTTGAGGCCAGCCTAGGTTTCTTTCTCTTTAACCTGCCTGTGTGTGTATGTGAACAGGCATATGTAGCGTATACCTAACGAAATAACGCACCTTATCTGTGTATTTCCTTCTGGAAACGGCCACCACACAGGGACCGAAGTCAGGTGGCACCAGCAGCCTGCTTTCTGCCGGGCCCCAGATTCTGTCGTGGAGATTCATTGAACAAATCTGAGAGGGTGACTCGGTTCCTTTAGAAACTGCTAACAAGGCTGAGGCTTCCTGCCCCCGTTCCTACTTTTCAATTAAAAGAAAAGCTCTAAAGAAAAGCGAGTGGTTTAAATGTCCAGTTTTTGTTGCACTTCCATTTGTTTTTTATTTTTAAGAAACAGCATGAAATGTGTATTGCTTTTATGCGTTACAATTAATCAGGCAGGAGCCCCAATAAATGTCATTCTCAGGATGGACTCTGGCTGCAGGGCCGGGCCAGGTTCCCAGCCTATCAGCGGCGTGAGAACCTCTTCCAGGATGTCCCGGGCTGGAGCCCTGCCGGGCTCTTAACCTGCCGCGCGGCTCTGTCGCCTGGCTCTGCGTCCTCGGCCCCAGGCGGCGCCCCGGAGGCGGGGAACCTGTTTAGCGGTGTGCTTCTCAGCAGGTGCGGGCTGTGCGTTTCCCACGAAGCCGGCCGGGTCTGTGCAGGTGCATAATTACTTCACGGGGTTTAATTTGGCCCCAGCACCTGCCAGGCTTTGAACGCTTGCCTTCTGAGGGCTGCGTGGTCACCGTTTCCAAGGCCTCGACTCCTGGGATCAGAGGCAATGGAGGCTCCTGCTCCTGGTGACTATTTAACAGACTCACAGAGCAGAACACGTATGTTTCACCTTCCAGAAGCATCCGTGGGGGATGGAGGAAGGATGAAGCAGGGCCCTGCTCTCCGTTAGCCTCTTGAATTGCTGAGAGGAGGGTCTGGGCCCCAGTGGGGGTCTCGCCTTGCTCGTCTGACTTCCCCGTGCCCTGGGGGGGGCACCCACCGTCCTGTCAAAATTCACCAGAGAGGGTGGAAACGCCCCATTCAGGGAAACGTTTTCCTTTCCTCTAAAGTCTCGTTGCTGGTGACCAGTCAGCTGTGGGTGGGCGGCTCTGAGTTGAGCAGTGGGTCAGAGGGCACGCCTTTGGCTCGAGAGGCTTCTGGAGGCCTGCAGGCAGCACTTGGCCTCGGCTGGCAGGTGTCTGGCTGCCCTGGGCTGGGGGTGCAGGTGGGGGGAGGCTGGACTGAGCTGGGGGTGAGGTGGATGTGAGCTGGGCCTGGGCTGGGCTGAGCTGAGACTGAGCTGGGTGTGAGCTGGGGCTGGGCTGTGTGTGAGCTCTTTTGCTTGAGCTTCTGTTGGAGAAACAGGCCGCAGGAAATAACGGTGCGTTTCCAGGCTGACATGGGCCTAAACCCTTTCTGCTCCGAGGGCACCAAGTCCTTCAGGCCCAGCTTTGCGGTGAGGGCCGAGGTGGCTGCGTAAGCCAGTCGGTTCCCAACGAGCAGCTGAAAGTGGCCTGGAAAGCGCCCCTCCTCCAGCTCCGGCTCGGGGGGCCTGGGTGCTCATCTCGGTTTGTTCTGGTTACACCGTGCCCCGCTTTTAATGACTGTGGCCTTGTGAGAGGCCTTGGGTCTGTGTTCACGGGGGAGGGGTCGGGGGCCACAAGGCCAAGGGCGCCTGCAGAGCCTCTGCTTGGGGGTGGGTGGGGGTCGCCCCATCCCCAGATGCACACGTTGAAGCCCTGACTCCCCGAAGGCCTGACGGCACGCGGCCGCGGCTAGTTACCGGCTAGTTACCGGCTAGTTACCGGCTAGTCACCCCTAAGACGGTCTCTCGGGACACAGGACACGGGGGGCCGGGGAGGGTGCGGCCGTCTCGGGCGGCTCTCCTGAAGCTGCAGTGGACGGCTTTTTGAGGGATCCGTGGGTTTAGTACATTTTGCTCAACAAACATTTGCGTAACCCTCCCACGAGCCAGGCGGGGCGCCTGGTGCCAGGTGGACAGGAAGCAGTGCTGTCGTCGGCAGCAGGGCCCGCAGGCCTGTCACGCTCCCCGGAGCCCCCGCCTGCCCTCTGGAGAGTGGCGGTCACCTGTCTCTCAGGTGTTCCCGGGGGACTTTGGAAACGCTGGTCCGGGCCTTCGGGCAGGGGTGTTTCTGAGCATCATCCTAGGACCCCTGCGGTTTAACCGTGGGCACTGGGCCGGGAGAGGGGCCCCGCCTGACGCTCGGCTTAGCTGCTCAGCGGCTGTGGCTCGGGACAAGCACGCCGTCGGCCTGAGCCTCTGCTTCCCCGCGGGCGAAGTGTGTGGCCGAGACACGGATCGGCGGGGGTCACGGCGGTAAAATAACGTGAAAGCGTTTGAAAATGTCTGTGCACACGGGGATTGTTGCCACAGCGGTGTTGTCCTCAGGACTCGAATCGGGCCGGGCCCCGGAGAGCCAGCCCCGCCCGTGGACCCAGGCCCGTCCTGGCCCCCAGGCCTGGTGGAGTCCGCGCAGAGGTGCTGGTGTTTGGTGGAGGGGCAGGCTGTGGACAGCCTGGCCGACCTGCTCTCATGACGGACCAGTCCCAGGGCTGGCAGACAATGTAATCTGGTAAAACTTTGTATGGTTGTGCTAGTCCTTCGCAGCTCGGCTGAAAGGCTGTGACTTTCTCCTTCAGATCTCACTTTTCCTCCTAAATCTTAGAGTGAGAACTCAAACCAAAGTATGGAAAAGCCAGAGGAGCTGCTTGAAATCTGTGTAGCTTAGAAATGCCTTTGTCCTCAAAACGAAGATTTTTCTAGACCGTTGGTTAATGCAGATAGGGCTTCTGAGTGTTTTGAACAGTTTGAAAGAAGTTGGCCCCGTAAATTTGCTTTCCCTCCAACAGAACAGGTCTGCTAACTTAGTTTCCGTATAAATTCTCCCCACGAAAGCCAGCGTCCTCCAGCTCCGAGAGCAAGCGGATCCTGTCTCGACAGCGGAAACAGGGATGTTCACCCCCAGGTGGCACTTGGAACTTGTGGGCAGCGGAACTGGGCGGGGCCGTGGGCATGAACTCCCCGAGGGCCTGGGCGGGG
>PVHT021183587.1:1061668-1075033 GCA_004024745.2 Catagonus wagneri
GGGTGAGGCTCCTGGGTCCAGGGCTGGGGGCGGCTGCTGGGTCCGGGGCGGGGGGCGGCTGCTGGGTCCGGGGCGGGGGTCAGGCTCCTGGGTCCAGGGCGGGGGGCAGGCACGGCCCCGCAGGCGCCCGCACGTTCCGCAGCGGCAGAGGCTCCGGCAGCTGGGCGGCAGGTGCAGGCTTGCTTGGGCTTTGAAGAGCCGAGGAGATACGGTGAGGGGTGCGCCCCACTGAGGAGGTGGGAGCTGGCAGGAGCGAGGGCCGGGCCTGGTGGACCTCCCTGGAGAGCCCACGCGGGGCACCCGGGCTGGGAGGCGACCGCCTGCTGGGGGCCGGGCTCTGTGTCTCCTCTGCCGCCCCAGCACTCGAGGCCGGCCGGGCACAGCCGGGCAGCACGCTCCCGCCACAGCCGGCCCCTCTGTTTCCGGCCGAGTACGTTCCCCCAGTGGCCCCGGTATTGCCCGGGACTTTCATGGAGGTTCTCCACAGCCGCCTCTGGGGAGACCTGGCCAGGACGTGGGGGAGCTCCCGGACGGCCCCACGCCCCTCAGGGCTCCCGTGCCACCCGCTGCTCTGCGTCCGGCTCTCCTGGCTCGGTCCGTCCCGTTGGGTCACTCGGCCCCACTGACACCCCAGCGGCCTGCGGGCAGCTCCCTGCACCTTCAGAGGGTGACCTCCTGCCCCGTCCCTGCAGCTGCTGCAGAGGGACAGTGACTTCAGGGGGCTGTGACCCTGTGGGGGCGGAGAGAGCTGTGTTTGGGGGCGTCAACCCCTCTGGCCCGTGTCCTCAGAGCTCTTTGTCCCCCACCCAAGCCTGTGTTTCAGCACAGGTGGCCTTCCCTGGCCCCGCCCGCATCCTTCACCCCAGTGCACAGCGCCCCCCCAGCCCTGAGCTCCCACTGTCTGGGGGAAGCAGCAGGGAGATTTCGTCTGCCAAGTCCTGGGCACTGGGGACCCAGGAACATGGGGACACTACAGGGGGGTCTGGGAGAAACTAAAGAATGCGGTGGTTTAGTTAAGAATCCAAAGGCAAACTGGGTATTTTCCCTGTAAGCAGGCTGTGCGGTGACCCTGAGGCCAGGAGCTGAGTGTTTGGGGGGCGGGGGCGCTCTCTCCTCTTTTTCTGGCTGTGCCGCGGTGGCCTGTGCAAGTTCCCAGGAGAGCCTCCTCCAGCGCCTGTGGCTGGGGTGGGGGTGGCGGGACCCCCCAGGCGGGAGGAGGTGTGGCCGGGGGGAGGCTGGGCCCTTCCTGGAATTTCCCAGAAGCAGTTTCCTTGTCTTTGGAGCCAATGTGAGGCCTTGAATTCAGAAGGGCTCCCCAAATATTACTGGGGTCAAACTCTGCTAAGACACAAGGATATTTGTTATTTTCACTTGAATACACTCTTCAAAGTTTCGGTTGATGAGACAAATTCCGAATTGCCTAACACAAATTTTCTATAAAGTGACAAAAATGAAAGGGAATGAAGACTTCCATGTGTGTTTGTATATAAATTCCAATTGTTTAAACATTTATGCAAGACGTTTTATAGTATATCAGACATTATAGAAAACATACACAATACAGAAACTCTTGACATGAAAAAAAACATGTGGAGTTGCTGTCGTGGCTCAGTGGTAACGAACCCGACTGGCATCCATGAGAACATGGGTTCGACCCCCGGCCTTGCTCACTGGGTTGAGGATCCCGTGTCACCGTGGCTGTGGTGTCGGCTGGAAGCTGCAGCTCTGGTCCAGCCGCTAGCCTGCGAACTTCCACATGCTGCAGGTACAGGCCAAAAAAGCAAAAAAAAAAAAAAAAAAGAAAGAAAAAGAAAAAACATGTAATGACTTATTTTACCTTAGGGATTAAAAAATTTAGGGTTCTTTTGATCTGCTTTGACTCATCTAGAAAGCCTCATGCCTGAGAACACAGAAGGCCCCAGAACCCGAAGTCAGCCTCTCGCGAAGGTGCTGGAGCTGCGTCTCCCAATCCAGGAGCTCAGGAGACACCCCGGGTGGACAGGGAGCAGAAGCCCCCAGAACCCCCGTCCAGCCCCCGCCCAGCCCCCCCCCCCCCTTGTACTGAGTGTAATTTGAAACCATGAGCACGTTTTCTGGCCCCAGCGGCCGGAAGCAGGGGAGCTGGTTCAAACCGGGAGGAAACCGGCTCTGTGATCTGCTCTCCTCTGCGTCTGGGACGTGAGCCTCTGAAGGCGTCACTGTGTCCTCAGGGCCCTCCCCCATGGGCCTGCAGACCCCGAGCCTGAGGTCCGTGTCTCCCGACCTCGGAGGGAGCGCCCGGCCGGAGCGGGACTGGCCCGGGGAGGTCAGTGCCCAGGACGAGCAGGGCAGACGCGGTCTCCAAAGCGAGGCTGTTTGCTGCGGTGGTTGGTGACCCTGTCTTGACGAGAAGGGGACGCAGCGTCCTGGTGAGGGGAGGTGCTGCTCCTTTCTCAGACAGGGGTTGGGGGTGGGGGTGGGCTGGGATCTCTGGAAACAACAGGATGTAAAGGAGAAGCCGCAGCCCCCCTTGCAGGCTGCAGGTGAGGGGCTCTGGGCTCCCCCGGGCCGGATGCCCGGGGCGGGGAGGCGGCGGGCAGGCCCTCCGAGTTGGTCTCAAGGCCGGGTTGGGGTGCGTCAGGCACCCCCTGGAAAGGGCAGGCTCCCCGTCCAGAAACAGTGGGGTGTGAGCCTCTGGGAGCCTCGAGGGGCTGTGGGGGTTTGAGCCGCGCCTGCGTCCACCGTCCGGCATGGGCGGCCCGGTGTCGTGGAAGCAGCTGATGGCTCCTGGGCTGGCGGGCCTGGCTCAGGGTCGACACCGCTCGGCTGTCAGGCTCCTCCCTTCCTGTGCCGCTGTTTCCCGCCTGCACGTGGGCGCAATGACAGTGCGCCTTGCCTGTTGCCACAGGATTCAGTGAGGAAATGCACTGGTCCAGTGGGCACCCTGGCCCGCAGACAACCGGGGTGACCGCTGGTGACAGCGCAGGGGGCACCCTTGTCAGACAGCAGTGGCACAGCTGGGGAGGGCGTCTAGGGGACGAGGGGAGCCTGGCGGAGGCGGGGGGACCTGGGGGCCGCCCGCCGGGCTGTGACTGCGCAGACGAGCTCTGTTCCCTGCACTCGAGGGCGCAGCTGCGGGGGCTCAGCCCACGAGGGTGAGGAGCCAGGCGCGGGGCTGCCCGTCAGTGACAAGCGTCCGGCAAAGCTCACAGCGCACAGGGCGACACCGCCAAGGGTCCGTGTCCTGGGACGCGGTCACGGCAGCTGGGCCTGGAAAGGCACGCCTGTCCCCAGACCCAGCTCGGTGCACTGACACGACGCAGAGAAAGTGCTGGAAGTCGGAACTCACGGAGAAACGAACGTATTTGAGTGTGATCAGTGGCTTCGCTAGGCGTCTAAAAATCGCCTTCAAGGAGCAGGTGAGCACGGTTCCCCCTCTGCTTGGCCACCGATGCGTGCTCATTCCAGCCCCACTTCGCAGGAGAGAAAATATTTGCTGAAAGCTGAGTTTTCTCTGAAAGTCAAACTCTAATGAAAAATGTACACACGACACAGAAGCGGCATTTATTCGTTTCCACTCTAGTTTCTAAGTCCCGGGCAAATGTTGTTGTTTTTAATGCAGGGAAGTGTGTATTTTTAACTCAGAGGAATGTATACTGTCTTGGAAAAAATGTAAATGATGTCACTTTGCCGAGTGTTTCAAAAGGTTGGAACTGTGTTTGCGAGTGAGTTTCTTAGGTTTCAGATGAAGTTAACAATGAATTTTCTGTATTTTATGAATCCCTTCAGCTCCCTGTTGAAACGTAGCTTGTTCCAGTTGCGGCTCAAGGCCCAGAGAGGAGGGTCCTTACGTGCGGAGGCTCCAGGGGCCCGGGCTCACATTTCCAGGGCGACCCCCGCTTTCCAGTCTTCCTCAAGCGTGCACTTCGCTCTGCACACCAGCCCAAGGCCTGTGTCCTCCCTGAGCCCCGCCCGGCAGGGCTGCGGATGTGGCAGCTCACAGCCTCGTACCCTCGGCCTCGCCGTGGCCTCGCCCTGTTGGCTGTGGCTTCGTCCCATCCTCAGTTGTGATGGCAAGGGTGACAGTGTCGTTGGCCCCACAAGGTACTCCGGGTCAACGCAGGTGACGCGGCAAGTGGCTGGGCCGCCTGCGGGCCGCGCTCCAGGTGCAGGCTGAGGCGGGACCTGCCCACCCACAGGTGTGGACGCTTAAAGCCACTCGAGACCCACTGACAGTCAAGACTATTTGCAAACCGGCTGCTGGGGACACACTGTGCGAGGCTCAGGCTTTGGGACACGTCCTGGGAGCACCCAGAGGAGCCTTCGGGCCTGGGTTCTGTGCTCGCCTTTAGAGGCTGGCAGGTGGCGTTGGCAGCGCTCAGCTCCCGGAGGCAAGCCTGCAATCCTGGTGGATCCAGTGACCCTGAAGGCCGGTGCCTTGGGAGCGGGGCCTCTGCACCGGGCAGCGGTGGGGATGTGCCGGGGCCGGTCCTTGCTGCAGCCCGGCTGCCGCTCCCCTCGGGCCTCGAGGCTGCTGAGGGTGACACGCCCCAGAACGGCGTCAGGGCCAAACACACACTCTGAATCCCCTTTAGCAGCGCTGTCACCACTTAAAGGCCCTAATTAAGGTTTTACAGGAAGCGTGTTTGACTCTGAGGCTCCAGGATGAAGCGGGGCTGTGGCTTCAGATCTGGGGTTCAGATCCGGCTTCTCACGGCAGCCCTCCCCACCCAGGGCTAGGAACGCTCGCCGTTTTCCTGTGTCCAAGCAGCCGAAGGAGGACGGTGGCCGGGAGTCTCGGCGGCACAGTTTCCAGGCACCGAACCCCCACCCCCGTTGGCGGGGGGCGGGAGCCCTCGAGCTGGCGGGACACTCAGTGGACGCCTGCTCTTGGGCACAGCGTCTGCACCCGCCTGCTCCGAGGGCTCTGAGAGTGGGGTCTCCGGCCTTCCTACCCCGGCTCCTGCAACCCTGAGCATCGCTCGGAAGGCCAGGTGAGCCTCTGCTGCAGGTGGCTTGGTCCCAGCACTTGTCACTGTTTCTGCGTCTCGACTGCAGAGGTGGGCTCTGGGCCCCGGAGCCTGCCCGGGAGGGAAGAAGCCACCGCGCTGTGTGGATGAGCAGCTAATGGCTCTGGAAAAGCCCTGGGGCGGGATAAACATCCAGGAGGAAGCCACAGCGCTGACCGTGACCTTAGACCGGAATAGCCGGGCCGCCACTTCCTGACACGGCAGCGCTGCCCGCGTGGCCCGGAGCAGCGGCCGTGAACGGACGGGCAACATCCGCCTGCCTCTGCCCAGCAGATGCTGACACCGGCTTTCGGATTCCTCCTGGGAGCTGCTGCTCGGCAGCCCCCCGCAGTGCGACCTCCAACCCAGTGGAGAAAGGGGCAGCGGCGGCCGTGAGGAAAGCTGCCCTTACTTCCTCTTTGCCGTGGACACGTGTCTCCTCTGCCCACGCTGCCCGGAATCCGTGTGCAGACGTCCAGCACCCACTGGGCAGAGGCAGGTGTACCCACTTGGGGAAGAGGCACCCTCAGACGTGGGGGGGCGAGAGCAGCCGGAGATGTGACCTATCTCAGCGCTGGCCGCCTGGCTGGCCCTCCCCTCTGCCTCCCCCCCGGGCGGACCCCAGCCCCAGGAGGGCGGGGTGCCGAGTGGACCCTGGGCCTGGCCCCCAGCTCCATTTCCGTCCACAGTTCGGCAGCATGAGGGCTCAGGGGACCCCGAGGCTGGGGGCTCACGCCCTCTGCCCGAGTTGCAGACCCCAGTCGGGTGTTGAGCTCTGCGGGTGTCCCCCCCCCCCCCGTTGTCAAAGTCTGAGCACCAAGCATTCTTTTTTAATGAGCCGGGAGCATTGTTAAGACTGTACCTGGGTTTGCAAACACCTGCTTGCCCTCCCACGCCCCGCATGCAGGTACACGTGAGGTTGTCGGCAAGAGCAGCTCTATTTCCCAACAGCCTCTACAGGTAAAAACCGGCAGAATCTCCTGGCATAACATGCCTCCTAATTGTCCTTCTCGCTGGTACCTGTTTTGAGTCACTCCAGGTGGATTTAAGGCAAAGCCTTCACGACCCTCCACCGCGAGGCATTCCGGGGGCTGCTTTTCAGCTCGGCGGTGGCACAGCCAGAGGAGAGGCGTCAGCGCTGCAGGCGGAGCTGCCGTGGGCTCCCAGCACCCCGGGCAGAACAGGTGTATGGAAAGGTGACTCCTGCTCCCGGGAGACCGCGCCGGGGGCCCTGCAGGTCGCAGCACGCAGCGAGGTTCTCAGGAGTGAGGTGTAAAATTCCAAAGGTTTGGGTTCAGTTCGGAGAAGCACCCACGCGTTTTTCGTCTTCAGCTGAGACCCGCCTGCAGCGCCGGGCTGGGGCGTGCGGGAACTCCCTTCCTCCCGAGGTGTCTGGTGCTCCCTGCAAGAGTCAGCCCGGAGCAGCCTTTCCAAGTCTGAGCAAAGAAGGAAAACAAGCCGCCGCCTGGCTGCCCACGGCTCTGTGTTAAAGGCTGTGCGTCGTGCAGGGTTGTGGCTCTGGGACCGAGAAGCAGCCGCGGCTCCGAGCTCAGGCTCTGTGTGAGCCGGGCCGGCCCGGGCTTCGCCCGGACCGCGTGCTTGTGTGCAGCGCCCCCTGCCCCCAAAGCGGCTCCTTTACTCTGAGAAAAGGAAGGCGTGTCGGGACCAGGCAGCGGGCCCTGGTCAGTGCTGGAGGCCTGGTCCCTAGAAGCCGATGGAGGGACCGCTCATCCGGGAGCCTGAGCTGATTTCCTGGAGCGTCAGCACCTCCAGCAGCTGAGAGCACAGCAGTCCCTCGCTCAGGGCCGCTGACCACCGGCGCTGTCCCGGCTTTTGCTGCTGTGAGGGTTGCGGGGGCCGTGAGCGAGGGAGCGGACCCGGAGGAGGCGGGCGCCCGGGCTTGGCCGGCGGACCCTGATCCTCACGGGGCGGGGGAGCTCTGAAGGGCCACGGAGGCAGATTCCCGGGGACGCCCTGCTGTCCTGGGCTGGCCGTCTCTGCCTGGTGGTGGGTCCACGTCTGTTCCCGTCCTGACTGTCCCCTGACCTCCCCGCCGACAAGGACCGGCCAGCCCTCTGGCCACCTCCTGAGTGTCCTCCGTGCCACCTGTCGCTCACTTTAACGCAGCGTCTTTGGAAGGGTTGTCCTTGGAGGCCGTGCGGGGCCACAGCGCGGCAGCACCCCGGGGCTTCCTCCTGGCGGGTCCCTCCGGACGCCCGTGGGGCGGGCTAGCGACTCCGAAGGGAGGCACCGCACTGCCCCGGAGGGGGTGCCGGCCGGTGTCTCTCCCCGCCTCGGGACGCTGTCCTGTCGGGGGACCTGGGGAGCCCGGGCTCCGCGGGCAGAGCAGCTCGGGCCGCATCCCGGTTCAGAGATGGGGCCTTCCCTCCGCCGTCGGGGAGGCTGGGGCCCCTGCTGCGAGAGTGGGTGGCCCAGGGCGCGTCCTACCCGCGGTTCGAGCCAGAGCTGACACAGCCCGTGACCCCCTCGCCCCTCCGTGCTGACTGTGGGGTGGCTCCTGCCCGGCGCTGTCCCCACCTGGCGGCCCGGGCAGAAGGGCTTCCGAGCTTTGCCCCTGAGGATTCAGGGCAGTGGGGGGAGGCGGGATGGCCGAGGAGGACAGAAGGGGCTGGGGTGGACGGACGGAGGCGCGGGTCAGGGGTGGGGGCTGGGCTCGTGTGCTTCCGAGCAAAAGTCGTGATGTTCAGAATTCGGAGCCACGAGCTGCTTCCGCTGTACAGACTCTAGAGGCATGAACGGTGGAGCCACCTTTTTCTGGGGCTGGAGGGCGAGGGCGGGGGCTGGGGGGAGCCAGAGCAGCCCAAGGTCGGGGTCAGGCGGAGGCCACCAGGGTCGGCTGGCATCGCGCCTCCGCCTGTCGGGGTGCTGGCGGCTGGAGTCAGGGACCGAGCTGGTTTCCTGGATGCACCTGTGCCTCGGGGGGCGGACGGCCCGTGCTGTCCGTGGCCTGTGCTGCCGGAGGCGCTGACACCGAGGCTTTTGCCTGCACTCAGCCTCCACCCAGCCTCCACCAGGAGGGCGTGCAGGCTCCGGGAGAGGTGGCCCGGCGGGTCCTGGGAGGCAGAGACCCCGACAGCGACGGGCTCGGGACAGCTCTTTGTGTGCCTTCGTCCGTGACTGTCGCTGAGAGCAGGGCTGCTCTGGTTCCTGCTGGTGTGGACGCAGCAGCTGGCATGGCTCTCGGCCACTCTCACGGCCCTCCGGACAGCACAGGCGAGGCTGGGCCTGGCCGTTATTCCCACGCTGCTCGGGCTCCGCGGGCGGGTTGCGGGAGAGGCCTGGCCCGACCCCTCGCTTTCTAAAGCCCTGTTTGTTTACGCTTCACACACGGGTCTGTGCTGAGCGGCCAGAGGCGGGTCTCGCTTCTTTCTGCTGGAGAGTAAAAAGCCGACGTCTCGTGTTTGTTATTGTTGAAATTTTCTCAGAGAAGCTGAAGAAATACATCAAGACAGTTTGTCCTCAGGGGCCGAGTTCAGACCTTTCACAACATATAAATAATCGTCCTCAACGTGAGCCACTTACTCTATGTCTTCTTTGTTTATGGAGAATTTTCCTCGTTGAGCGCTGATAAAATGGATGACGCTGTTTGTCCGTCCGCGGTTCTTGACCCAGCCGCCCGCGTCTCAGAGTCGAGAAGGTCCCTGGGGGGCGGTGAGGGGATCGTGCTGAGCGCGTGTGTCCGCCCCCACGGCAGAGGCCCTGGTCAGGACAGGCCGGCGGTGCCGCCTGGGCTGGCCCTTAGCACGTGCCTCCGTCTGGTCCCAGAACTCGGGTTCAGCCATCTGAACGTGCAACCTGCAGTCAAGGCCAAAGGGACCCTGATGAATCATAAAGCCACGAACGCCCTTCTCCTGCAGAAGCCGACAGCTCGGTCTCTGACTTGGAGCTTCTGCTAGTTTTTTGAAAGCAGCACATCAGACTTTCTGGAAAAAGGCCGTCCTGCGACCGTCCTGGCCTTCCAGACTCTGACGCATCAGGACGCCCAGGGGCGCGTCTGGCCAGCAGGGTCCCCCTGGTTGGAGGCCAGCTGCTTCCCCAGAATTTGCGTGCGGCGTCTCTGGGCGGCAGCGCCTGTGCAAAAGACACGACTTAATTGAATGATGTTGATTTTAGTGGTCCTTCCCACACACAAAATGAACATTTTCTGAGCTCTAAAATACAACTGGAGGCCATTTACTCTTTGTCTGAGTTCACTAATGTTTCATACTCAGATTTGGCACCAAGAAGATGAGCCAAATTGCAGCACTCTGGGCACAAGGACGCCCTGCGGCAGGCATCACTAAGCATTAGCACCTCAGGCTCCAGATTTTAATCAGCCTGATATTTAAAACTGTTTTGGAGCCGAGCGTACTTGGCCCCGCTGTGGCCGACTCCTGGTCTTGTCACTGGGCACGTTCTTGTCCTGATGTCGCCTGGAAACATGGAGCAAATCGGTCAGACAAGCTGGGCTGATCTGAGCCCTGCCTGGCGCACAGTAGGCGCCCAGGCTGGCGCACGGTAGGCACCAGGGCACACAGCAGGCACCCAGCCTGGGCAATCTGCTGTGCTGTGCCACCTACACCCTGTCCTTTCTCCTGCCCTGGGATCCAGTAGATTTGGGAACACGGATCTCTTTAATATCGGTCCCTAGGTGCGCATAGTCAGTGCGTTTCCCCAGGAAGGAGGGGAAGGGGGACAGTCGGACATGAGGGTTTGGGGCGGTGCTGGGACGGACAGAGGGGGTCAGGGCCACTGAGCCGAGATTCTCACCGTCGTGGTGTCCTGGGGACTCAGGAGGGGCTGCGAGGTCTGTCGGCTCGGGTGGCTGACCGTGGACCAGAAGCCGGCCCCAGTGTCGGAGCGGCGACCCTGACGCGATGGGAAGGGACGCGAGGGCTCGGGGCGTCTGGGCTGCGGGGCTTGTCCCCAGAGACCCTCCCCACGACGGTGTCGCTCGCCGTAAAGGATGCAGCCACCTGTGACAGCACGGCGGGCCTGGAGGGCATCACGCTGAGCGAAGTCGGTCAGGGAGAAAGACAGACACCACCTGCTCATTAACACGTGGAATCTGCAAAACCAAACTGACAGAAAAAGAGATGAGGTTGGTGGTCCCCAGAGGCAGGGGTTGCGGGGACAGGCGATTGGAGGAAGGGGTCAAACGTACACACTTCCAGCTCTAGGACAAATAAGTGCTGGAGGTGGGACGCCCAGCGCGGGGACTGTGGCTGGTACTCCTGGATGAGGTGCAGGAAATGGTTAAGAGAGCAGATCCTAAGGGCTCTCGTCACGAGGAGAAAGGGCTTTTTCCTTTTCTATTTTTCCAAATCTGTGCGAAATAACAGATGTGAAGTAAATGGCCATGGTCTCACAGTCTGTGTAGGTCATATGCCATCAGGCGGTGCACCTTACCGCTGTATGTCAGTCGATCTAATAAAACTGGGAAGAAAAGATGAGGACTATACCAAAGTTTGTGACTTTCTTTTCAGGGGTATTTCCTGAGATACCTAACGTCTTAACACTTGTGAAAAATCATCCTAATCACACAAAAATCCAGCTGTGTCTCAATACAATAACAGTAAACAACCTGACAAGGAAATTAAGGAAGTTCCATTTACAACAGCGTCAGAAAGAATGAAATCACTTAGGAAAAACTTAACCAGGGAGGTGAAAGACTTGTCCACTGGAAACTACAAAATACTGCTGGAAAAAGTCAAAGAAGTCGGGAACAAATGGAAAATACTCTGTGTTCGTGGCTTAGAAGGCAAAATTATTAAAGTAAGAATTTATTGTAAATAAGTTGAATAAAATAGGTCAGTTCTGCCCAAAGTATAGAATGCGGTCTCCACCAAAGATTCAGGGCTTCGCAGAACAAACAAGGAGAGCACCGAGGCGGGTGCTCGGCCGCGAGAAGGCATGACCCCCGATGCGCTCCGACGCGGGTGGACCGTGACGGTGTTCTGTTGGGCGCAATAAGTGGGACACAAAAGTGCAAATACTGCCTGATTTCACCAAGAGGAAGTATCCAGAAGAGACGAAGTCGCAGAGACAGAAAGCAGACGTTCGGGCCGGGGACTGGAGAAGGGGGCTGGGAGCTCGTGATTAATGGAGATGGAGTTTCGTTTGGGAAGGGGAGAAGTTCTGGGGACGGTGGTGGTCACCGAACAGGTGAAGGCCACTGAACGGCACTTAAAATGGGAAGTTTCAGGTTAGATTTTGCCGGCTTAGGCATCGTCTGTCACTGATGGGAAGCCCGGGACGGGGGCAGGCTGGGCCGGGGGCAGGGGGAGGCCACTGCGGCTTCTGGGAGCCTGGGGTGCCCTCCACAGAGCGGGTTCACTCAGGGGAAAAGAATGAGCTGCAATTGCAGAAGCTTTCCCTGAACCCACGGTTATTGCGCTCAGCTCCCCGGACCAGCGCTCTGGTATACAGTGGTGCTGTGCCACGTCTGGAGCTCTCGCTTGTGGTCAAAGCGGAAAATTCTGTTAGACGTTGAGGACGTATACTGCATACAGGGGGAAAGGGGCCAGTTTTTACAAAGTGCCTCAAATCCTGTAAAAACTCGCCGTTCCTGGCCCTCAGAGAGGCCTGGCAGAAGCCTCGGCTTTCCCTGGGGGCCCTCTTTCCCGGGGGCTCCTGGAGGCGCTGGCCTTTGGGCTGCAAGCGGGCAGGGCTGATGAAGCCGGATGACAGCAGCAAGTCCGCACCCGCTGCGGGGACAGTCGGAGGCCCGGGTGGCCGGGGTTGGAGGGCCTCTCCGAGGGGGCGCTTCCAGCTCCGGGCTTGTCTGGATCCCCTTCCCGTGGACCCGCTGGAAACCGTCGGAAGCCGCGTTCCTCCAGGTCCCCGCTGAGCAGGGCGCCCCCACGCAGCCAGAGCGCCTCCTGGACCGCGGCACCGGCGGCCCGGGGACGAGTGCGACGGCGCGGGTCTCCTTCCCAGGCTGCGTTTGCAAGAGGAAGGAAGGGCTTTTCCTCTGAGAGAGGAGATGCTCGGCCCAGCAGGTTCCCGAGGGTTCGAGCCCCACCTGGGGACGAGGGAAGACAGTGATGTCGAGGGCCCGTGAAGCGGGAGCATGTTAGGTCAGGTGTCGGAAAAATCCACCAGACTCTTACCCTGAGCTTTGGAAATGGTCAAAGGAAAGGAACTGACAGCGAGCGAGATGGGGGTCTGTGTGTTAAAATTCAATGGAAAAAAAAAAATGGAGGGAGGGAGGGAGAGAAAAGAATTTTTTGAAAATCGGAGAATGAGGTTTTGGACAAATGGCTTACTTTCTGATTGTTAGCAGTACCGGACAGCGAGTCTCGCGCAGACTAAGCTGTCCTGGGGCCGGAGGGCTGGCGGGGGCGGAGGCTGGAGGCCGGCCTTTGACTCTGTGTCCTTGTCAGTCACTTAGGTGAGCGGTGGGGCGGGTCTTTGAAGGTCAGATGTGCCCCAGGCTTTATTTTTTCAGGTGTATATCTGGTCTGACTTCTTTACCGAGTCAATTATGATGATTTCTTCTTGGACTAAATCTGTAGACAGAAGTCATGTTACTGGTCAGCGATTTCTAGAAGTCGTGGACAGAGCCCCGTCGGGGCCCGAGGTCCTCCCCGTGGCTGGTAGTCTGATTTCACCATCTGCTTCTCAGGGAACTAATGGGACACAGCTAGGGGGTCTGTCTGCAGAGTGACCGAGTCCAGTACTTGCTGGACAGACATCGGCACGGGGCAGCTGCTTCTCCGCGTCCCCCCTCGGCCAGGGTCAGGGTCAGGGGAGGGGACGGCAGAGGAGGAGGGCGTGGGCGGGCTGGGGGTCGGCTGGGCCAGTGGGGGACGAGGCCCAGGACTGTCCTGCAAGGCAGTCAGAGCCTCGTGGACAGACGGGTGGGCCATCGGCACTCACGTGGCAAGGACACTCCTGACGCTGCTAGTTCCTACCTCGTCTGTGCCCACCCTCCGCTGGACCGCGAGCGCACTGGAACGGACACCCGCTTTGCCCTTGTCGCTGTGGGGCCCGAGCCTGCTGCCGCGTCCCCCGGGTGAGATGCTATCCTGGGCTCCCAGGGCGGCCGGCGGTCCAGCAGCCGCTGCCCCAGCCCCTCCACCGGCCAGCCAGCTCGGCCCGAGCCCCCCGCCCTCCCCCCGGCCTCCAGCCCGGGCGTCACTGCTCTCCTTTTGCTGCAGAAAGAGGGACACGCAAGCCTTCCCTCTTGATGTTTACACGTACGATCTACAGACTGTGTTTATCGGCTCTGCCTCACGTAGCTTACAGAGCGAAGCGGCTGTTCCCTGGTGGCCCCTGGCTTGTGTCACTCACTCTGGTTTCCTTCACCAGAAGAGTCTCTAGTTCATTCAGCTTGTGATCGTTTTGTTTTGCGTTGTGCAGATGTGGAGGCTTC
>PVHT021183588.1:0-40247 GCA_004024745.2 Catagonus wagneri
GATCCGCCTCACCGTCGCCCCGCCCCTACGCTGCTGCTGTACGTCGCCCACCGCCCCCCGCGCGGCCACTGGCCTGTGCCCACGTCCATCACAGCTGCCCCGCCTCCATCGCTTCCCACACAGTTCTGCGAAGCCTCCAGTCGCCCTGCCCCATCTTCGCCCCGCCCCGCATTCACGCTGTTTCCATTGGCCCCTTGCCTCCCGCTTTCCGGGACCCTCTGATCCGCCTGCCTGTCCGTCCACGTTACTACCCCGCCGATTCCCGCAGAGCACCCCAGACTCACTGGCAAACCTGCCCACTGTCCCCGCAGCTCCTGGGCTCTAGCACGCCCCCTCCCCTCCGCCATTGGCCACCGCAGCCGATCCTCCCAGAGCCACTGGGCTGCCTGTACGTCGATCACGGGCCTCTAAACCCGCCCTACTCGCTCCGAGCTTCCCCCCCATACGCTCACCAATCAGAAGCTTGGAACTCCAGGTTGTTTGCATACGCCCCCTACTTCCGCGGATGGAGCAGGACGGTAGCGGTCCTCGATGTGAAGTGACGCGGATGGCTATGGGAGGACTGAACCTCCTAGACAGAGGCGGCCGCTGCTTCCGCAGAGACCCAGGCGCTGACGGTGCGGCCTCCCGGAAAGGAGCCCTCCCCGCGAAGGGGGCGTGACGAGGGAGCGGCAGGACGAGAGCGGCCAATCGGCGCTCGGAGCGGCCGGGTAGACGGGACTTCCGTTCCTGCTCAGGGGGCGAGGCCGAGGGGGCGCTGGAGATAGTGAGGTGGGGGCGGGCGCACCTAGTGGCGGGGGTGGTGAGTGGGATCGCTGGTGAGGGGGCAGGGGAACGAGGCGGGGCGCAAAGGCAGGGACAGTGAAGTGACGCGGTGGCAGTAACTTGGAGTTACCTGGGTGGGGGCGCAGCGGCAGCGAGATGAGGCTTGGTTACAGACGGCGGTGCGGGGACTCCAGCGCAGTTCTGTCCCAGCCCCTCGCGTCTGCCCCCGCACCCTGGGCAAGGCTTGCAGGTGACAGCGCGGCTCTCAGGGCGGCTGCAGAAACGGGGTCGGCTGGCAGATTGCCCTCTAGCCCCAGAGACGACGGCAGCACCGGTTGTGAGCCGCCCACCCTGGGAAGAATGGGGTCAGGCCGGACGGGGGACCCAGGAAGAGGGTCCGGGCCTGGGACTCTGAGGCGTGACCTGGGGGCTTCCAGGAGGAAGTGACTTTGGGTTGTTTACAGAGTGGATGGGTTACGAAAACGTATGAAGAGTTGTGAAGATATAATTTTATTTTGCAAAATGAAAAGTAAGGCAAAACATACCCTCTTCACTCATTAGATTGGCAGTATCGCTTGTGGGACCCAGGATGTGGGTAACAGCTCTCTGGAAGGGAGGCTGGACAACTCAGTAATTCCATATTTCATTTAGCCTGGAGAAGTTCTCAAAAACAAACTCATGAATTTCACTGTTGGAGTTCCCACAGGGGCTTAAGAATCTGACTGCAGCTGCTTGGGTCTCTGGGGAGGAATGGGTTTGATCCCCAGAAACACAGAGTGGGCGAAAGGATCTGGGTTGCCACAGTTCACAGCTGTGGCTCAGAATCAGTCCCTGGCCCAGGAACTTCCATATGCCCTGGGTGTGGCCATAACATTTTTTAAAAAATTAAAAAATAAAAAATTTCACTATAGGAGTTCCCGTTGTGGAACAGCTGAAACGAATCCGACTAGGAACCATGAGGTTCGATCCCCGGCCTCATTCAGTGGGTTAAGGATCCGGCGTTGCTGTGAGCTGTGGTGTAGGTCACAGACATGGCTTGGATCCTGTGTGACTGTGGCTGGCAGCCATAGCTCCAATTCGGCCCCTAGCCTGGGAATGTCCATATGCTGTGGGCGTGGCTCCAAAAAGAAGAGAAAAAAAAGCTTGTGCGTGAATGTTCACAGCATCATTAACCGCAATAGACAAAAGGTGGAAACAAATCAGATATCCACCAAC
The DNA here is from genome assembly GCA_004024745.2 of Catagonus wagneri. NCBI lineage: Eukaryota > Metazoa > Chordata > Mammalia > Artiodactyla > Tayassuidae > Catagonus > Catagonus wagneri. Next base: position 1,981 of record PVHT021183588.1, read on the forward strand.
AGATCGACTGATGGACAAAATGCGGTCTGCCCACACGATGGACATTCATCCATGAAAAGGAACAAAGTACTGATACGGCTACGCTCCATTTGTGTGCAAAGTCCAGAATAAGCAAGTCTGGAGAGAGCAGACGAGTGGTGGCAGGGGCCCGGGGGCTCGGGGGTAGAGGGAAGAACGGTGAGTGACGGCATAAGAGGTGTGGCATTTCTCTTTGGGAGTGAAAATGTTCTAAAACTGATGACTGTGGTACCACGTGGTAAAAAAGTATTGAACTGTACATTTGTGGGCAAATTTATGATACGGGAAATGTGCCTCAGTAAAACTCTTAAAAATAATCTAAAGGATAAAGCTGACAAGGCTGGGCCAAACCGGCCCTTACCAGACAAAGTGCTGAGGGTGCATGCTGGGGAGAAGACACGGGGGAGGTGGGCTCCCTAAAAGGTAGATCTGTGCAGAGGGCACCAGCGTGTCATCACAGAGGCCGAGCCCTGCGGGCTGCACCGAGGATGGCTAAGCTGGCACATCTGTCCCCCGCGTGAGAAACGGAGCAGCATAACTTTCCTCCTGAGGGGCCGCTGAGCCTGGGCCGTGTCTCCAGCAGCAGGCGGCCTTCCTAGAGAGCAGACCCCTGTGTGACACTGAGTGCTAACCGCCACAAGTGCCTGGATGCGTCCTGCTGGGTGGGCAGCAGGCGGTGAGCCTGTGCTGGGTCCTCCCTCGCCTGCCTTCAAGAAGGCTCTCCTGGGGTCCTCTCCCTCAAGGGCAGAGCCTGTCCAGGGATGGGCAGGGCCACTGGCTCATTCTTAATCCAGTGTGGCCATACCCTGGACGCTGGCTTACGGCAGACCTGCCCCCAGCGTTTACAGAAATGGCACATCTACCCACAACACAGAAACAACAGCCAGCGGGCAGTCGCGTTAGCCCTCAGCTGGTGGGGTGGGGAGCTGAGGCCCCAGAGGGGCCAGGACTGAGCACCCACCGCCTCCTGCAGAGGTCACTGCGCCCCACCTGGAGCCCACCTCTGCCTGGCCTTGTCTGTCCCGAGGGAGGGAGGTGGGCGGGAAGGAGGGTCTCCGGCCCTCCCCTCCAGGATGCCCGCTGTCCTCTGCTCTGAGCTTGGCCCCGGTGCCCAGCTCTCACACAAGTGTCACTCGATGCCTCCCCACACCCCAGGCTTACCACCAGGGAGAGGCCCCACTCAGGTCCCACAGGGCACCCAGTCATGGGCGCTGCAACAAGGGGCGAGGGATGGGGCGCCACGTGGTCGCAAATATCTCTGGACTCATCGCTTCAGTCACAGGAGGAGCGGCTCCTCAGAGAACCCGGTGGGTCAGGCTGACGATGTCAGGACACAGAAACAGACACAGCGCTCCCTCCAAGGCGGTGCCCGAGAAGGACACAGCGGCATCTACACGCTGTTCCCACCACGCACGTGGGAGCCGAGTCTCAGAACCACCTGACGAGCCCCACGTAGGAAGCAGTGCTGGGAAAGGCGGAGGCGGGCTGGGGGCGCCTGAAATCAAGGACCTCAAGAGTCTTGGCATATGAGGACCTGGGAAGCAGTGTCAGAAGCGCAGGAGACGGAGGCTGCTCCCAGAACCTCTGGGTACAGCCCCGGGCACCAGGCCCACCCACAGGGGCCCCCTGCTGACCCTCGTGAGGATGCAGGCTGGGGAGGTGCCCAGTGGCCCCCTTGAGCTCCCGCCCTCCCCTCCAAGCCAGGACAGCAGGCAGAGGAAGCCCCGAGGGTCCCTGCAGCCTGCAGGACAGGTGGAGTCTGTCGGGGAGTGCCCCACCCTGCGTGGAGTCCACAGGTTTCAGATGATGACATATCCGTGGGCGCCAGGAGTGGCTCACCCCATCCCCAGAGAGGCCTGCACCCTTGCCCTCAGCCCTGCCCCAGGAACCCGGCATGTCTGGGCAAGGCCCAAACTGGGCGGCAGGTGGCCCTGGGTCCATGCCTCCTTGCCAGCACGCCTTCAATGGGCCAGTCTACACACTCACCCACCACCTGCAGAGGCCTGCTCCAGGAAACAGGGTGCCCAGTGCCCCCAGCTTGGCATCAAATAGGGAACAGGAATGGGAGCCATCTCAGGGCAGATGGTGGGGGCCACCTGTGCCACCCCCCGGGAAGGTGTGCCTCCCCCAGGAGAAGGGGGCCTCCCCAGACCCACAGCCCACGTGCTGACGGAAGCAGAGCAGGGCACTCTGAACAAGTGGGAGGCTTTATTGTCCCAGCAGAAAAAGAGCCAGGACCCTCCCGCCCGCCACTGGGCTGGGGCGCTCCCCCAGGAAGCCCCGCTGTGGCCCACAGCCAGGAGCACCGTTGGCAGAAGTGGACAGCGCTGAGGGACATCTCCGACTCCAAGGTGACACACCCTACCTGACAACGATGCTGCACCCTCAGGCTTCCTGCCCGGGATTCCAGGGCCCCCACCCCCACTCAGCTTCCGCCCAAGTACCAGGAGGCCCTCCCCGGGGGCTGCAGACGCGTCTGCCCAGGAGCTGCCCACTTCTACGAGAAGCCGGTGAGTGAGATGGAAGATGTGGCTGAGAGGCCTGTTCCTGCAGGGGTGTGGGGCAAGAACAGGGGCCCGGGAGGGCAGTCTGCGGCCAGCTCCGGGCACCTCGGGGGGCCTGGCTCTACAAAGGAACAGCCAAAGGCCTGCAGGCAGCTCCGCCTGCAAAGTACCATGTGCAGGCGCATCAAGCAAGCACAGTGCAATCCAGGGCCTGAAGGCGGTGCGGCCCGGCGCCCTGGGGCTGCCGGTTTGGGCTGGGGGTCAGCAGCAGCTTGGATTCCCCAGACTAGCTGGGTGTTGCTCCACAGAGACCGCTGGAAGGCACTGGGCACCCAAGAGCGTCCTGCAGAAGACAGCCCAAGTCTCAAGGACTGCCGAGCCCCGCCCCCGGGAAGGGTCCCTCCGCCCCACGGCAGGGAGGGGCGCTGGGGAGCAGCGTATGGGCAGGGGCAGGGGTCTGGGTGTAGAGCGGGGGGTGAGGGGCTGGTGGGCACGGGGCTGATGGCGCCATCGCAACAGATCAGCAGGTGGGCGTCGAGGCGAAGGTGCCAGTGCTGGAGCGCAGCCTGGCTGGCCACTCCTGCGTCCTCACTCCCGCTGTGACCTCAGAGTAGGGGAGGTGCGGTGGGCGGGGCCAGCAGGGCCTGCAGAGGCCCAGACCGGGGGTAGGGCGCCAAGAGCAGAGACGGTGCGACCCTGGCTCACTGCCTGGTGGCGGCACCACTGGGCAGGCCGTGGCTGGGGTCCCTCAGTCCTGCTTGTCCCCTCTCTGCCTCCAGGGGTAGATGAGCTCCCCGAAGAACAGCCTGCGGCACAGGGAGCCCCAGGAGTGCTGGGGGTGGCAGCCGCAGCTGGGAAGGCGGTAGGTGTTCACCACGCGGCTGTAGGGCAAGGGGTTTATCTGGAAGCACAAGGGCAGCGGTCAGCCGGGCCCAGCTCCCTGGGTCCGCAGGCCTCGGTGGGGAGCCCCTGTGCGGGACAGCTGGGGGGCGGCACCAGCTCCGTGCCAGACGCACTCGCCTGTGGCACCGGGGGTCAGCGTGAGCCGCCTGCGAGGCCACGGCGCTGCTGGGGAGCCAGCCTCGCCACTCCAGACTCAACTCCCGGAGCCTCTCCAGTGGGACTCCGGGCGCCCCTGAGAAACCCACACGGGCCCGGCTGCCACAGCGTCTGACCGCTCCCTCGGGCCGGCACCACCTGCCCGCCCGGGCACCAGCGGCGGCCCCCAAGCTCGCCTGCTCCTCCCGCAGGACAGGCCCCAGACGTTCAAAGATAAGCCAGCCCAGCAGAGTAGGCCCAAGGCCCGAGGCCCTCGCCAGTTGTTGCTCTGGCCGGAAGGAGGGCCCATGGATCCCAGGGCAGGACAGGGACGCAGGCCAAGCAGGTGGCCGAGCAGAGTGGGTCCCAGGCATGGGCCCTGCCGGGGAAGGGTCCAGACAGAGGGGGTCACAGCGCCCAGAAGCCGTGGGACGGGGTGGGGGGCACCTCTCCCGGGCCCCGCCGCTCGGCTCTGCTGGGCCCTCCTGCCTGCACCTCACTCTGGCCCAGGCGGCCGCACCCCCGGGGCAGCACAAGATACGCCCCAGAACACAGGCGGCAACGCGGCGGGTGGGGGCAGAGGCCTCACCTGCATCAGGAGGCGGAGCGGCCTACCGGGCTCACGCTCCAAGACTCGGAACTTCACGCCGGCTGCAAGGAGGAGAGCAAGGGCCCGTGAGGGAGGGCGGCCCCGGCAACCCTCCTGCTCTGAGCGGGCACAACTGCCCTGAAAGACAAAAGCCCAGGGTCTGGCGGGCGGCGGAGGGGGGCTGGCCAGGCATCGGGGCACCGGCTGTGCCCCGCCTCCAAGGCGGATGTGGGTTTTCCCAGCACGGAGGAGGCACTCGGGGTGGGGCCCCGGCTGGCATCTCCCATGTGTCCTCCACGCCCCGGCTGGCAGGCCGGGTTCCCAAGCCTGGGGATCCCCAAGGCGGAAGGTTCTTGAAGGAGAAACAGGAGCTGATTATCAGTTGACGAGGTGGCCCCAAGGCAAAACCCGGCGGAGCGGAGGCGGCATCTGTGGCCTTTCCTGTGAAGCTGAAAGGCCTCTCCTGCGGCCGAGAGCTGAGGGCTGGGAGCGGAGGCCGCCTGGGCCAAGCTGCTGAGGGTCAGGGGCCGGGGAGCGCGGGCAGCACTGCCGATGGGTCCCTGGCCAGGGCCACCTGGGGCCGCAGAGAAAGAGGCTGGGAACAAGGCTGTGAGGACACACAGCGACAAACTTGGGGTCCAAAGCCCACGGAACACACACGTCCAGGCCTCCTGGCTTCGGACTGTCCAGGGCAGCTGCCGTGCAGTGGGCAGTGTCCTGTCATCGGTGCCCCGACACAGGGTCTCCTGGGCAGGTCGCTCACCGTGGGGCCACGCCAGCGGCTGCCAGACGCACTGGGCCAGGACCCCAAGCTCCCTGACAGAGTCAAGGCCCCTGAACTGGACGGGCCAACCCGCAGCCCTGACCGGCCGGGTCAGGCCTCGCTAGGCCTGGGGCGGGGACGGCGGGGTGCCCGGCCAGCCCGAGGCGGGCAGGCGCTGACACGCAGCTCTGGCCGGCCTGGCGTCCTGCACCCCGGCCGGCCCCCTCCAGGTGGAGGGACCAGCCGGCACACACAGCTCCACATGATCGCACGGGACGCGTCTTCTGTGAGCCGCTATCAGGCCCCCACACTATCACTGCAGAGAGCTCAGCGCAAACACTCTCGTCACAGGACCCGGGGTCTCTGTCCTCCGCCCACCCGCCCCCAGCCAGCACTTCTGCACTTCCAGGCGGGAGCAGCTCCAAGGCTGCCACCTCGCCCGCGCAGACCTACCCGCGAGCCTGTAGGGCCGGCAGAGCCGGAGGCCGAGCGAGTACAGCGGCAGGGAGTTGATGAGGTCCACGAGCAGATGGATCAGGCCCTGCACGGTGACCACCAGGAGCCGGAGCTGCGGCACAGACGGCACTCAGGGCCTCTGGGCTGGGACTGTGACCGCAGCCAGGCTGGCCGCCCCTGAGCAGAGCAGTCCGACGCACGCAGGTGGCGAGAGGGACCCAGGCCGAGGCCCGAGCACCAGGAGGCAGGCAAGCAGCAAGCAGGCCCACCCGCCCTCCTGCCAGGTCAGAGGGTGGCGCACCCACGCAGGGACACGTGCCCCTGGCCCCCCACCCAGGCCACCCAGATGCCACTGCCCTGCCCCGCACCAGGGACTACGGGGGACCAGCACCGCGACACAAGTCCCCCCGGGGAGGGCCCTACCCGCTCCAGGGCCCAGCACACACTGCCAAGTGCAAAACAGCCACCCCGCACAGCCTGCAGGCCGAGCTGTCAGGCACGACTCCAGCACCACGGCCAGGCCCGTGGGCAGGGGACGCGCACCCCCGCCACGTGCCGCAGCGCTGCGCTCACCAGCGTGAACACCAGGTAGTAGAGGGCCGTGGTGGGCAGCAGGAAGAGCAGCACGGTGAAGAGCAGGGTCCCAACGAACAGCTGCGGGGAGAAAGCACATGCCGCCAGCAGCAACAAGGCCCCCTCCGGACGACAGGACCGCCAACGCGGGCCACACCCCTGCCCTCAGTCCCACCAAACCCACCCTATAACCGAGCAGACAGAGTGCCAGCCGGCGTCCCGGGACAAGCTAGGAAAGCCCACTCGTGACCGCCCTCTCCGGTCCTGGGGACACCTGCCCTCAACTCGGTGAGACGCGGGGAGCGGGGTTGGAGGGACAGGGCCGGCCGGAGGGCGCGGCCGCGCGCGCTGACACAGGAGGGGGCGGGTCCCCGGCTCGGGGCTGAGCCGGCTCCTGGGACCAGCCAGGCCCTGGGCGGGCAGCGGGCGTCACCGCGCACCTGGTCCAGGTCGTAGGAGCAGGAGTCCACCCGCTGGCGCAGAACGTTCCACTTCTTCCCCCGGAAGAGGCGCCAGAGCGCGGACAGGCCATGGGTCTTCAGGCGGTACAGCCTGCGGGAGCGGGGCCGTCAGGGCGGCTGCCCCACCCCACCCCCGGCCGGGGACTGGGGGCCGGGCCGGAGGGCAGCACAGGCCGCGCGGGGCGCGCACACACCTGGCGCCGTAGACGTAGAAGCAGTAGATGTGGAAGGTGAGCAGGGCGAGGGTGTCCGACAGGACAGACAGCGCGACCGTCAGGCCCAGGCAGGCCAAGAGGCCCACGTGCCACAGGATGCGCTCGATGAAGGGGGACATGAGGTGGATGTAGCCTGCGGGACAGGCACGGCCTTGACGGGTGCCCGGGAAGCCCGATCCCGGTCTCCCCGAGCACAGCTGCCCCAGGCTTCTGGAAACTGGCAGAGGCCAGGGAGCAGAGGCCAAGGGGCCGCCCGGCCACCTGCCCCCCGCGACACTCACTGATCCACAGGTGGATGTGGTACAGGAAGAAGCGGCCCAGCACCTGGTCCAGGGCCCGGTTCATCTTGAGTCCAGCAGGTGCGCCCATCAGCCACTGCAGCAGATGCTGGAGCTCCTCGGCCACGTGCTGTGAGGACACAGGGAGGGCACACTGCCCATCAGCTGACCCCACCCCGGCTGCCCGTCTGAGTGGCCTTGAGATAGTGGGGGCTGGCGAGCCCATCAGGGACCCAGGCAGTGGGCGGGAGGGCTGGGGGGGCTCCAGAGGGAGGGACAAGGTCGAGGGAGGGCCAGAGACAGCACGGGGACGGTCACAAGCCGGCAGGGAGGCCGACGGCTGTCCTGGCCGCCCCAGGGGACAGCGCAGCCGGCCCCAGCCCCCGGGCCTCACGACCAAGGAGCCCCCTCCCTGCCCCGCAGCCCCACCCCTCCTCCCAGCAGGCAGGCCTCTCCCGGCTCTGGGTGAGGCTCTGGGTGAAGGCCTCTGCCGTGTCAGGAGCAGCGAGGAGGGGAACAGAACGTTCTTTATAAATAGCGCTTATTTAATATTTAAAGGATAAGAGCTTTGCAGCAGGAAGAGGCTTTCATTTTTAAATTAAATATTTATGTTTCTGAGCAATTTTGCAAAACGAAGGTCTTGGATGAAGCCGGCCAAAACACAGAGCGTGGATGAGCAGGGTGACGCGGCCAAGCCCCCTCCCCAGCCCCTCACTTCCCCCTGCCCTCGGGCCAGGCCTCCTTGAGAGGCTGAGCGACTCCCGGCCTGGGGCACCTGCCCTGCAGTGTCCTGGCCTGGCTGCAAGCAGGCCTGGTGCTCCACCCAGGGCCAGGAGCGCCACGGAGGCCTGAGGGGCTGCCCCAAGCAGAAAGACAAGCCCCGCACAGAGGGGACAGGGCCGCTGAAGGGGGAGCAAAGGCACAGGGCCGCATGGACTGTGAGAGGACCATCTGGGGAGGGAGGCAGGCGCTGCGGCCCGGCGATGGAGCGCAGGGCGCGCGAGCTCAGGGGCGAGGACGGGAATGGGCACTGGAGGGGGGTGACCACGCGGAGGGCCCCGGCCCAAAGCAAGCCGCCCGAAGAGCTAGGAGAGCAGAAGCGATCACCGCACGACCTGGGCCTGGCAGGGAGCTGGTTCCCCAGCCACGGCCGCCCCCAGGAAGGGAAAGCAGGGCCTGGAGCTGCGCTGTGACCCAGCTGGAGGGCTCACGTCTGCACGGCTCTGGGGACTCTGTGAGACACAGCAGCTCCTAGGGGACCTGTCTGGGGTCAGGGACAAGCTGCTCCGGCTGAGGGGCCTCTGCGGCCCCCAGGAAGGGCCCGCCCCACCCCGGAGTCCAGTATGGGCTTCACCCTAACGCACTTACGTCAGCCACGGGGATGAGGGCGTCGGCCAGCTGCCCGATGCGATCCTGCCTGTGGAGCCAGGACAGCAGCAGGAGGCCAAGGGTCACGTCCAGGAGCACGGAGACAAGCACGTTGGCCTTCCTGGAGGAGAGGGCCCGGCAGGGGTGGGCAGTGAGGCTGTGTGGCCAGAAAGGGCCAGCACGGGTGGGCTGGGCGCAGGGAAGGGGCTGGGCCCGCGGCGCGTCCGGCCCCCGTGGAGAAGCCCAGGGCCGGCTCTGCACCTCATCAGCTGGGCAGGGCTCCTGGCCTTCTGGGTGCTGAAGACAAGCGAGAGCTGCTCCAGCCGGTGTCTGAGCTGCCCGCACGTGGAGAGCTTGCTCCAGAGGAAGGACAGCGGCCACAGCCCGAACACCCTGCAGAGGAGGCGGGTGGGGGCGTCTTGAGGCCTCTGGGGCGCTCCTGCCACCAGGGCGTGAGGGCCGGCGCCCCTCAACACGCGCCCCAAGCACCAGCAGCCACCCTGAGCACGGCGGGCCGGGGACACAGCGGGCAGTCCAGCGGGGGCCACGGTCACTTCGGACCAGCCGTCAACCAGACACACAAGGTGCCGACTCCAGGCACTGAGGCTGAATACCCGCTGGACACCTGGCGGTGCCAAGGGTCTCGGCTGCCCCCCTGCCCGGTGAGACAGTGTCGCACGAGGCAAAGGGATCAGGGACTCGGCGCAGACCCTCGGACGTGCCTCGGATGTTCTCGAGCAAAGCGGAGAAAGCGCCCGTGCGCCCCGCCCCCAGGCGAGGAGGTCCTGACTGTGGAAGGTGCAAAGATTCTGTCTTCAGCCAGGTGCCTCGGACCCAGTTCCAAGGGTGACGTGTGGTCAGCACAGCCCCTCCCGCTCCACTGCAGCCGGGGGGGAAGGCAGCCTCGCAGGGGCGCCAGGCAGGGTCTCCCCAGGCTCAGACCAGCCCTGGGCGGCTCCCCTGGGGCTTCGCTCTTAACCGCGCGGACAGCCATCAGGATCCAAGGTTCACAGGAGTTCCCGACCTCTCCTGCGCCCTTTGAAAGCTGAGAAAAGCACAGGACCTTCTCCTCCCAAAGCCGCACTCAGGCCCAGACACCCTGTCATGCGACTCATTCCACAGGGGCGCTGAAGCTCTGAGACCACGGCGACCCATCAAGGGCCCAGCAGCCCCACAGCCAAGGTGCTGCCCACCCATACCTGCCGAGGTACCTGCAGGGACAGGCCACATGCTCCCAGACCCCCATGAGCAGGCAGGGCCGGTCCCCAAACCCGGCACCAGCACCCCTGGACCTAAGGACGTAGCACAGCTGCGCCCCCAGGTGGCACCATGGGGAGGCGGCTTCTGGCAGCGGCCGTGCCCAGCACTGCGGGCCCACGGGGGCTTTACAGACCCCCGGCCAGCAGTGCTCTGGAGATTCGAGAGCAGCCGAGGCTGTGCAGTACCCAGACCTACAGCTGACAGTGAGTGGGCTCCGGGCTGCCTCTCACACAAGGGCCAGGGCCACAGAGGCAGGTGGGCCTGTGTGCAGGACAGTGGCCCTGGGCAGCAGCACCCTGGGTCTGTTTATCATCTCATTTTCCTTTCAGGGACCTGAGCTGTGTGAGGGTCACTTCCTGCCCCTACCTGGTGGCCCCATGCAGCCTCTGAGGCTGCCGGGAAGCCTGGCTGTGCCACGGGGGCGAGGGGCACAGCCCAGCAGCCACCCCCAGGGCGTGCTCTGAGCTATCAGCGAGGAGGGAGCAGGGGATGGGGCCTGGGTGCAGAGGGCAGCTGGGAGCCCCCAAAGGCTCTGTCCGGGCCTCCGTGATCTGAATGGCAAAGGGGGCTGAGCCCTCAGAGGCCTGGCTCTCCGCCCACCGCCCACCCCCCGGCCCTAGGAGCACTCACCGACAGGCACTGGCAGCTGAGATGAGCGACAGCAGGGAGGCCAGCAGCAGGCAGACGGGCCCCGATGCCCACTTGGCCAGCTCCACGAGGATGCTGGCCTCCACGCCCTCCGACTGCCAGTGGCTCAGCCGCACAGGGCCCCCATCGAACCGGTCACTTCGGAAGAGCGCCTCGCTGCGTGCCACCGTGTCGAAGACGGCGGCCAGGCCCCCCGCGCTGGCAGGGGCATCTCCAGCCTGGCGGTCAGGCAGCACCGCAGGGGGGTGCAGCCGGGACAGCAGCACCTTGCGCTGGTCGTAGAGGATGAGCATGATCTGGTCCTCGCCGACGGTGGCAGCGGAGGGGGGCGTCTGCCGGCGGGTGGCCTTGCAGCTCCAGGACCAGCCGTCCCGGCCCCGGCACAGCTGGAGCCAGGGCTCGTGGGAAAAGATGGCGCCCAGGCCCTCCAGGAAGTGGCCCAGGCTCTCCTCCGGCTCCTGCCGGTGGTGGCACCAGGTGCCCAGCACGGCCAGGCCCACCCGGCCGGCCTGTTGCACGCGGGCCAGGAGCATCCTGACCTGGATGGGGACGAAGGGAAAGTGCGCCACGGCCAGGACCACGGCACTGCTCTGCTCCGGGACCCACCGTCCAAGCAGGAGGCCGCTGTCCGCCGAGGCGCAGCACGTGGGGAAGAATGCCTTGAGCACCATGCCGGGGACGCTGGAAGAGGAGAGGGCTCCGCTCAGAGCTGCCACCGCTGCCACTGCGCGGGGGGGCTGGCAGTCCCGGGCCTGCGGGCCCTGGCCAGCACGTGGCACGGTCGGCCCCAACAGACACATCCACCTGGCCGCCGGGCCCACAGGCCGGGGTGACCCAGCTTTGGGCCTGGTCACAAGACTGGTGGGGGCCCGCTGTCCGTGTTCATCCCAGGCTGCTCCCAGCCGCGCTGAGGCAGGTGCGCGCAGCCCCGCCAGAGCTGAGCGAGCTGGGCGGCGTGGTGCGCAGCGCTGAGCACAAGGGTGTCATTTTTGTTTTTAAGGAACTGATACAGTTTTTTGTGTACACATAGGAAAATGTATAATCTCGTGAACAATTAAGTAAATTAAGAATCTAACAAACCTTGATTTTCTGAGCTAACAAGAACAAAGATGAAAAATTAAACTGCTGCTAAGCTGAAGGAAATGAGACTGGGCATGGCTACTGGCAGCTGCGGGCACTGGCGCAGGAGGCCTGGAAGACGCCTGGAGGCAGGCCTGGTGCCCCAGGGAGGCCCAGGGGGAGCCTCAGAGCTCAGGGCGCAGGCCCTCTGCCTGGCTTCCGCCTCTACCCGACCCTCCAGCGCTGGGCCAGCCTTGGACCCTCCTTTAGGACCCACTCCCCCAACCTGGCAGGGTCTACAAGTTCTCCGCAGAGGGGAAGGCAGCCTTCCTAGCCTCACACGACCTCTAAGCAGCCCTCAGGAACAGGGGGACTGAGTAGGACACACATGTTGGGGACATGCCACATTGAGGGAGCCCTTTCCTGAGGGTCACGGCAGCCTGGGAGGGGCCTCAAGGGTTTAAGAGGCAACTGGTGCAGCTGCTTTCCTCCTGCCAGGTGGTCGGAGCACAGCTGAGGGGCGAGGCCCCTCTCACCTGTGGGTTCTGAATGAAAGGGGTCCCCGGAGTCAAGCAGTGGCCAGACTTCCAAATGCCCTCTGCCCAGAGATTGGAGAGGGCCGGCCACACGGGCATCTCCAGGAGGAAGTCCTCGTGGCCAGCGGTGAGGGCAGCACGGACCAGCTTGCCTTCCTGGCACTTCTGAGGGGCACTGTGAGGACACAGCCATTCTGCTTCTGAGGGTCCTGGCGCATCTGGCTTGGTGACTACCTGGGGGACCAGCCAGCCCGGTCCAAGCCTCTCAGCACCAGCCCGTAGGACACACCAGCTGGGCCAAATGACAGGGTCACACCCTGCTTGGGGACCCCTTTCACAGGAGCTAAGGAAAACTGCCATAGCTAATGTCAGAAAATGGACAGAACAGGTGGAAGTTCCTCGGGGTCTAGTGCGTGGAACCGGGAGCTTTCACTGCCCCTGGCCTGGGAACTGAGGTCACATCAAGCTGCTGCAGGCCGCGGCCCAAGAGCGAGCAGATGCTCTGGGCCAAGGGGGCTACACGGCGAGTTTACTTTCAGAAAATTCATCGAGCGGTGCGCATAGGATCTGTGCACCTTTGTGTGTTTTACGCTTCATCTACAAAGTTCTCAAGAAAAAAAAAGACTCCTCTTGTCTCGGGAAGAACAGAGGGCAAGGCTGGCGTTCCCGTCCGTGGGGTAGCGAGAGCAAGCTCTTCTCTTAAATCAGGGGGCAAGTTCAGATCCACACCCCACCTCAGCCTCTGGGAGGGACCGACACAAAGAAGGCTCAGATCAGACAGCCAGGAAGAGATGAAAGAGCAGGCAATCGATAGCAGAGGTGCAGATGGGAGAGCGCTGGGCGCCGCGAACCTCTTTAAAGACTGGGCTAAAAACAAGGGCACAGGCCTGGGAAAGCGGCCTCTGTTAAGAATGACGGCGGGTCTGCTGGGACCCGCCCCCGATCCAGATCAGTCATAAAGGCCGACCCGGGGACGCCCCGCCCCACACAACCTGCACTCCGCGGCCCACATCGCGAGGCTGATGGCCTCTCAACCGCTGCACGAACCGATCCACGGCAAAGCCCAGTTACTGGCCAGGGACGTCTCACTGGCTACAACCCTCCCCTGAGGAGCCTCACTGCCCTCAAGAGCTCACAAGGCCCTTTCTTTCTCCATGTGCTTATGTTCAGAACACCCCAAGCGTTCAGTAAACAGCGCTTTTCTTCTCTCAGTTCAGAAGAACGGACACGAATCTAGGGCTCCGGCTATCGCCCTTTACTGCAGTCAGGGACAACTGCAAAGGGCTGACAGCCGGCTCCGATGACCCTGAATGCCCTTCCAAAGGGCCCACAGCGGGAACCGGGTCGGGCCAGAGGGACTCGGCTGGCTTCCCTTCACCCCACAGGGCCGGGACCGGACGCCTCGCCAGGGCGCCCACGCGGCCCCGCCGCAAACGCGGGGCCCGGCGGACTGGCCCCAGGACGGCCCGTCGGGTCTCACCGCCCTCCCGAGTCTCAAACCCGCCCTGCCCGGCAGCCTCTCCGTTCTACAAATGAGGAAAAAGAAGCTCCGAGAAGCAAGAGGCAGCGCGGGGCTGCGCGGCGGGAGTCGGGGCCCACGGTCGGCGGGGCGGTGCCCCAAGGTCGCGCCGCAGGACGCTGGCCCGCCCCCTGAGTGCTCACCGGCTGCTCCCCGGGGCCGCCCCCTCGGGCGGCAGGGTCGGGATGGGGTTGGGGACAACGACGGGAGGGCCCGGGCGGACGACAGCGCTCTCCGGCCCCAGCCCGGCTGCGGCCGCGCCGCGGGACGGGAGCCCCATTTCCGCCCGCTCCCGGCGTTGCCGCGCTACGGTCCGTCCCCAAAGGTGCCCGGGCTGCCCGCCGGTCCCACTCACAACCGTTCCGCGCAGGCAACGTTCCGGGCCCTGGAGCCAGTGGGACCAGAACAGCTCCCTTGTCCCCTTGTCTCCGTAGCGCTTCCATCTCCCCTGCCCACACCGCGCACCTTTGTCCTCCTCACGCTCTGTGCACAGTGTCCTTGTCCCACCCTGCAGCATCTTTGTTCCCCATCCAGCCTACCCACAGCGTCCCCAACAGCCCTGCCTTCCAGTCGCCCACCTTCCCACAAAGCCACCAAACTTCTCCTAGCCCTGGTTTCCTCATCTGGGGACCCATTAGGCCTGATAGCTGAGAGTCCCCACCCTTGTCTTGCCTCCACCATCTAGGGTGAAAGGACCTCAAGTCCTGGGCGGGATCTTCAGACTGCCTCCTCGCAGCCTCCGGGCCCCTGGAGGCACCAAGTGAGCTTGGAGGTTGGAGGGCCAGCCCAGAGACTGAAGCCATCTGATCTGATGACAGGAGGCGTCCCCGCCCCTCCTGCTCCAGGGCAAAATACCCCCAACACCAGCAGCAGCAACTAACGTTTACCAAGCACTGACCCGCTAGTCCACCGCCTCCCCCACAGGGGCCGGGATATATGGAGGGGACCTTGTCCGGCAATGGCCCAAACCACAGACCCCTAGACCGCAATCCTGGTGAGAGACAGGAACTTCCGTCACCAGCCCCGCGGGCAGGACTAGGCCCCGTCCCCTCCCCCAAAGGCCCCTCACTGGAGCTGGGAGCGAGGCTGGGTCCCAGACTCAGAGTAACGCCACACCTCCACATCCCTCCCGGCGTCCTGTTCCTGCTGGTTTTGAGCAGCAGGCGTCTGTCCTCACAGGAACTCCCCCCATGCACTTGGAGCTGTTTGACCCTCGTTTTCGGAGGAGGAAATGAAGGCTCAGACAGCCTCCTGTGGGAGAAGAGGCCCGGGAGCACGGAGGTTCTCAACTCAGCCACGTGTCGCCCCAGGGTGCCTCCAGGGCAGCCCCTGCTCTGCTCACCCCTTACCTCAGCTGGGCCCAGAGAAGCTGCAGGAGGCTCAGAACCTGGGGCACCTCTGAAAATGGCGGACGTTGAGGGACCGCGCCCCTTCCCAGACTACCCTGATCAGCCCAGCCCAGCCACACCCTCCCTGCCTGCTTCTGTCTGATTAGGAGGCAGGGCCTGGGGTGCCAGTGGGTGATCCTGCCTGGGGGAGGACAGGGAGCTGGCCCAACACTCCAGAGATCCCCAGGCTTCAGCTTCTGACCCCAAAGCGCAGGCCTCCTGCGCCCTGGGGGCTGGGAGGCGGGTGATCCGGGCTGCTGAGCACGACCGCATCCTTGCCCAGGGGAGGACAGGAGGCCAGTGCAGGGCTTGGCACAGCAGAGCTCAGGGGGGTCAGCAAAAGCGCAGGGTCAGGAAGGCATGGCCAGCACCGGCCAACCCTGAACCTTCCCCGCACTGTGGTCTGGGCCCTGGGGGCTGGAGCACGCACGGTCAGGGGCTGCTCCCATTTAAGCCCACCAGGTCAGGCCAGCTCCCAGCAGTGCAGGTACACTTTAATGTAGCCGTCCTCTGGGGTGCACAGGCCACGCCCAGGGGGCCCCCCAGCCCCTTGGACACGAGGCAGACGGGCGCCCTGGCCCGCGAGAAGAGGGTCACCTGGCTCCTCTGCTCGTCCGCCACACTGACGCTGCCCAGTGCATGGGCACACATGCCCGCTGGGCTGCCAAAGCGGTGCCCAGTCTGGTCCCCCAGGGAGCCCAGGGGCCGGCGGGCACAGCCAAACAGCCGCACGTCCCCAAACTCCTCACTCACAGCCAGGTCCCACCCATCAGGGACCCCCCCCCAGGCCCAACATGGAGGCGGGGCCAGCGGTTCCAGGGCAAGGCCAGTGCGAAACTGTCTGTCACCAAGAGTCGGCCAAAAGTGTCCCGGCCAGCCCCTGGGGGCCTCAGAAGGTGCCCACCATCAGCCAGCGGCTGTGAGCGGCTGGGGCCGTCGGCTGGAGCGCATGGACGGCCCTGTGGACGAGACCGCTGAGCACCACGAGCCCAGCGGCTGTCACAGCCACATCCTCTGGTACGTGGCAGAACAGGTGGCAGACGGAGGGTCCCTCAAGGTCCAGCACAGGGATCCAGCATGCAGTCAGGAAGAGCAGGTCTTCTGGAGAGCAGTGCAGGCCGCGGGGGCCCCCCCTGACACCCCTGCGGGGACTGGGATCCGTCCCAGTGGCCGGGGGGTCCAGGCAGGACCAATGCGAGGTGCTGGGATGCGGCGGGCACGCTGGCCGGGGAGGCCCAGGAGGCTGGAAAGCAGGCATGCAGGCGGGCGGGCCTCTCCGAGCTGGTCCTCAGCCGGGCCGCATTTGGGGCGCAATAGAAAGAGCACCCCAGCAGGTGCCAGGCAGCGCCACGGGGTCGCCCGCACCCTTCCCGGCAGCGCTGGTGTCCTCAGACTGAGGCTCGGGGTGTGAGGAGCTGGATTCCACTCTGTTCTATCAGGTCCTGACTCTCAGCCCTGGCCCCGAACGCAATTCTGGGAGCCACACCGCGCAGGAAGGCCGCTGTGGGTTTTGCTCTGAGGCCCGGGGGACCCAGGGACACATAGAACGGGGCGGGGGGGGGGACCGATGAACAGGCTTTCTCAGGCTCCTCTGTCCACATTCAGGCAGGAACGGGACCTTTCTGGGGGCCACCTAAGCCCCGGCCCGTTACCCCAGGCCGGCCTCGGAGACTTCCAACCCCTAGGGTGCAACAGCGGTCTTTCCTAGGCCTCCCCAGCTGCGCAGAGCGTCTCTGACCAGGGCCGGGCTCCCGCGCTGGGCGTTACCCGGTGTGGTTGAAACTGCAGCCTGAGGAGGTGGGAGGGGCCCGGGTGGGAGGGGCCCGGTGGGAGGGGCCTGTGGAAGGGCGGGGCTATGGGGCCTCAGCCCAGGGAAGCTCCTGCCCATCACTCGGCTGCCGGCCCGGCCAGGTACCCTCCAGGGCGGCCACATTCCTGCCACATTCTTCCCTCGGCCCGTGCTTAGCTGGTCGCACTCATGGGGCCCCTGCCAACCCTCCCCGGGGGTACCAGAGCCCCCACAACCTCCCTCAGGAAGCAGCACCCCCACCCACCATCCCTCCCGCAGTGCCGCGAGGTCAGGACCTGGGCCCCTGACCTGCTGGCTGGGTCACCCACCAGGGACCGGGTGGGGGACCTCCAGGGGGTCCCTGTTGCAGACTAGGCAGGTTGGGTCCTGGCTCTCTGAGCCTGTTTCTGCTCCTGTGAGGCTGGGGTCACGCACCCCCAAGGCCAGGTTTATGTCTTTCCAGTGGGTGTCGAGCAGTTGGGGTGCCGTAGACATGGGGGGGCCTCCCAGACTCAGGAGCCGGGGGTTCTCCAGACACATCCTGACAGCCCGCAGCCCCTCCAGGAAGACAAGGAAGGTGGGAGGCCGTCTGACCCACAGCACTGCCCACCTGGCCACCCGCCCCCCTCCTCTGACCGCCACGGCGATGCTATCTGCCGCCCCGGGCGGTTAATGGAGCAGCCATGGGTCCTGATCCGACTGGCCACAGCCCGGCTGGCCCAGCTTGGGGAGCCAGGCACAGGCGAGGGCCGTTCCTGGGTGGGCGGGGAGGTTGGCCAGCTCCTGCGAGAGAGGCGATTAGCTGAGTCCAAGGGTCTCCCAGGCACCCCTCCCGCGCCCCCGTCCTCGCACCACCCGCCCCTGCCTGTGGGAAAGGCCAAGTCTGGGCGTGGAAGGGAGGCAGTGAGCTGTGAAGGCCACCCGATGCCTATCGTGGCTGCAGGGGCTGGCAGGGGCCCAACAGAGGCCACGCCGGGCGAGCAGCCCTGGGCCACGGAATGTGGGGGGCGCCATTTAAACACGGGGGGGCAGCCTCCTGCACGAACCTGACACAGGGCCCTGCTCCCAGACGGGTGCTGGAGGTCCGGTCTGTGCGAAACGCAGGCCTGACCCTTGCCTCCTCCCTCGCCCCCCCGCCCCCGAAAAGCTCCTACTGTCCCCCCAGGTTCCAGCGCCCCAGGGAGGAAGGGCCCTGTCTACAAGAGGAGGCTGACGCCTGCCCCCAGGCCGCATCTGGGGACAGGGCCGTGGAGCGCGTCTGGCAGCGACACTGGGGCGGCGAGGGAAGGAGGCGCAGACGGGGTGCATGCAGGGGGTTTTCATTTTAATGTCCACGACTGTGATCCCTACAGAGCCGAGACCCTCTGCTGTGCCCACGTGGCCCCAAAGATGGGCGTGGCCATGGCAGCTGGGGGGTCTGTCCACAGGCAGGTGGGCGCAGGCGGGGTGGGCAGGGGCAGGCGGCGGGCACAGGGTGGGAGAAAGGGCCCCGTCTGTTAAGGGCAGAGGTGGCAGCAGGAGCCGTGGTCAGACCTGGGCACCCGGGGAGCTCTGCAGGCCAGGGGCGGCCTCGGGGGGCCAGGAGCCCCCAGCCGCGCCGCGCGCGCCCCAGCTGCCAGGAACACCAGGGTCCCCTGGAGGGGGGACGCTGGAGTCAGCCTCGCACTTGGTGGTGTGGCCGGACAGGGGCTGGGCCCCCAGCAGGCTGGGTGGCTCGGGGGTCCTCTGGGACGTCAAGGGGCCCAAGTCTGGCTGCCCCCAGGCCCCCGAGGGCACCTCATGCCCCTTGGCGGGAGCACGTTTCACCGAGAGGTCGAGGGGAGCTTCAGGCGGCCGCGCAGCCCACTCCAGCGCCTGGTGGATGGTGAGCAGCTCCCGGCGGATCTTCCCCAGCTGCTCCCGAAGGGGCCGAGGGGCCAGGCCTCCCGCAGGTGCCAACTGGCCCAGGCGCTGCTCCACCCTGGCACAGTCGCCGAGGGCCCGCGTCAGGTCCTCGCTCACGTGCCCGGACCCCCCCAGCACCAGGCCCAGCGGTTGCTGGGGCAGGGGGGCCACGGGGCCAGGGGTCTGCAGGTCACTTGGCTCCCTGTCCTCAGGCCAGAGCATCCGCAGGCTGGGGGCAGAAGCCAGTCAGGAGGCCGCCCCCGCAGTGCCCACAGCCATTGCCCTACTCCCCTCTGAGCCTTCATCCAGCCTGGTGCCCTGGCCCGGGGCCACAGGACACCAGAGGAAGGCCAGGCGGGCTCTCTGCTCAGTCTCTGCTCTGCGGCCCAAGCCCACAGTTCTCATGACTGAGCTCGGCTCGTGGGCCCAACCGCCCTGCCCAGCCCCCCTCCCACATTGGCTGGCAGCCCCATAATGGGGCCCGGACACCCACCTGCTCTGGGAACTGAACTTGGCCCTGCTGCAGGGGGCCTTTGGGGACTCCGGCCGGCTTCCCAGGGGCAGCTTCCTTTGGGGGTCACTCTGGGCAGCCCGCTCCAGCTCCCGCTCCTGCCTGGGGTCGCTGAGAGCGCTGCGGGGCCAGGACCCACCCAGCCCAGGTACCGGCACCTTCGGCAGCCCAGGGGCCAGAGTCCCAGGGGGCCCTTTGGGGGGGATGGGGGGCTTGGCCAGGGTGGTCTTGCCTGCCGGCAGCCCCAGGCTATGTTCCAGGAGCAGTGGGTAGTACAGGCGTGGGACCAGGGCAGGGCGCTGGGGGGGCTGCGGGGCAGGGAAGGCGGTGGCCGGGGGCAGCAGGGAGCCGGCCGAGGCCAGGAAGGGCACGTGAGTGGCGGCGGCCAGGGAGGGCCCCAGGTAAGAGAAGAGGCCCGGGCCCAGAGGGTAGTTGACCCCCAGCAGGGACAGGTGGAGGCTCTGGGCCTCAGGGACCTCCCCGGGCGAGGGCGGGGGGTAGCAGGGGGCGCTGCTCTCGGGCCCCCCTGCGGCCATGGCCAGGTCCACCCTGGCCGCGCTCCTGGGGCCCCCTGCCGACCTTGGCTTCCACGACTCAGCCGGCGGGTGGCTGCCGAGACCCACACCCTTTGGGGCGTCCCCGGCCTCGGGGGGCGGTGTCCCTGGGGCCCCCTTGGGCCCCGGCCTGGGGCCCCCGACACAGCGGCGCGGGGAGAGGGCGTGGTCGACGGCGAGGTCGGCCGGGCCCCCGGAGTCCGGGGGGTCGGTGGGGCCGGCGGGGCGGCCGGGGCTGGGCGAGCGGGGCCGGGCGGGGGCGGGTCGGCGGCAGCCCCAGTCGGGGGCGTGGAGCAGCAGCGACAGGGAGTCCTGGCAGAGGCTGTACTTCATGTGGTTGTACAGGTGCGACTTCTCCAGGCAGGTGAACGGGCACTGGAAGCACTTGTAGTTGTAGGGTTTGCCCCAGGGCCGCGGGATGTAGTGCGGCTTCTTGGGCTTCCGCGCCCGCGCCCGCGCCCCGGGGCCCAGGCGGCAGGAGCCGGCCTCCCGGGACATGGTGGCGCCAGCGCTGGGCCCCGGCACCTGGGCCGCCTGCGGGGGGACGAGGGACAGGCCTCGGTCAGCACGCCGCTCTGCCTGCGCCTCCCCTGGGTCACGGCTCCAAGAGTGGGGCACCGGCCCCCGCCTCTGCCCTCGGCCTCCCCGGCCCGGCTCACGCAGCCCTGGCCTGGACCAGCCTCCTGGCGCCAACCGGCGGCCAAAGAGGCGGGACACCCGGTACATCTGACTCTGCAAAACGGCCAATACTTTTGTTGTTGTTGTCGTCTTTTTAGGGCCGCACACGCGGCATATGGAGGTTCCCAGGCTAGGGGTCTAACCGGAGCTGTAGCCGCCGGCCTTTGCCACAGCCACAGCAACGTGGGGTCTGAGCCGCGTCTGCAACCTACACCACAGCTCAGGGCAACACCAGATCCTCAACCCACTGAGCGAGGCCAGGGATCGAACCCACGTCCTCATGGATGCTAGTCGGGTTCACTAACTGCTGAGCCACGATGGGAACTCCCCGGCAAATACTTTTTTAGTGTAAGCGTGTCCTAGCCAGTATTTGGAATACATGCTAAAAAATACAATATTTGGAACATACACTCAAAAAGGATTTGCCATTTATCCAAAATTTGTTTGTCCTCTACGCTGTCAGTTGGCCCGGCCCGCAGCTCGCCCCAGGCCTGGCCAGTCCCTGCAGGCCCATTTTGGGCCTGCTCCTTCCCTGCCGTTCTCCCTGCACCAGCAGAGCCCGGGTCTCCGTCCACCCCCCGGGCATCTGGTGAGTGACCGGAGGAAGCCGAGTATGACCGCCTCCCTCCCCCGTGCTGTCCCCACCACAGCCCCGCACCCGCCTGGAGAGGAGAAACCCGCAGGGGCCCCTGCTCGGCTGGGCATCGGCAGCACCGAGACCTCTGAGGGGCCAGCAGCACGTGGGCCAGGCCAGGCTGGGGGGCGTGGACGGCCGGCGGGCCCCACGGCACAGCCACCTGCTCGGCCGGCTCCATCTGGGTGGCTGCAGGCAGGTCAGTGGCCGAGCCTGCAGAGGCCGAGCGCAGCCAAGACCCTCCTCTCCCCACGCCAGCACGCTTGCTCAGAGGCCCTTCCGCGCTCCATCTGCGCTGCCACCTGGGCCGCGTACCGCCCCAGTGAGCGCCTCCGCCGGGTGCTCTCGGCAAGGGTGTGCGCACAAGCGGCCCAGGCTCCCAGGGCGCCCTCGCGGAGCGCCTAGCAGGACCACCTCTGCGGGAGACAGCACGGGGCAGGCCACCCAGAGGCGAGGGGTCCGGGCACACACACGCATGCACGAGGCTCACAACCCACTCAGAGTGGACGAGGTTCCTGCACCCGTGAACGCACTCAGCGGGGACGGGCGTGCGGGCAGGCACAGGTGTGCACGCGCACGCACACGCAAACACACGCAAGGACACACAGAGCCAGTCACTCACGGGTGTGGCCACACACACACTTGCCCTGCTACCCGGGGCTCAGGGCTGGCCGGCGGGCTCAGCAGGGCAGGGCTGCGGCAGCTGGGCGGCTGAAGGAGCAGGTCTCCCCCCTGTCAGCCTCTGCGCTCTGCAGGCGGCAGGCAGCCGTGTCCGCGGGCCCCAAGGCCGGGGTGGGCACCCCCAGTGCAGGCCTGGCCACGGCCGGGCGTGCAGAGCAAGTGGAGGCTGCGTGACTGGCTTGTGGAGGGGTGTCCACACCTGGGAGGGGACAGGGCTCCAGGAAGACTGCAGGGCTTGGAGGAGGGGGCTGGGCCCGGAAAAGGAGCTGGGGCTCCCTGAGGGGCTGCAGACACACCCTGGACTTGGCGGTGGGTGCAGAGGTGGGCCCCATCCCCGCCCCCCGCCCCCCAAGATACAGAAGACAAATGGGTGTGTGTGCTCGGGAGACGGAGGCGGCTGTGCTGGGGCCATCGATCACCCAGCCCTGGGAGCCACGCAGCTGTGCCGCCTGGTGCCACCATCCAGCCCACCTCCCAGCCGGGCCCCTGGACCTGGGGGCTTCGTCCTAGGCTTCTGGAGGCAAGGGGCCCCTCCTGTGCGCCTTCTCCAGGTCAGTCACCTGGTTGAGGGGGCTCGGCTGAGAGCCCTCTCAGCAGCTGCTGACCCCCAGAGACCCGCCTGGCACCTGCCCAGGGTCTCGTGCACAGCAGAAGGTACCCGCAGACACCGGCACCCTCCACACACCCGGCACTTCACTCGCACACATGTCCCAACCCGTGACTCGGTGCCTGCTCCCAGCGGGGCCTGCACCCCAGTTCCCCAGCCCGGGCGTTCAGTCCCACAAGGCCTTCCCTGTGGCAGACGGGGAGCAGGGCCCCACCCGGGGTGGGGAAGAGGGGCGCCCAGTGCCTGGAGCCACCAGCAGCCGCCCCCCGCGGACTTGGTGCGGAGCGGCCGATCAGGGTCCTTCTCGGCGGAAGAGGGGCCCACAACGCCCTCCCTTACCTTCGGCCGCGCCGCCCCCGGGGCGCCCTCCTGCAGTGACGGGGCTGCTGCGCCAGCGACCCAGGCTGCGCGCGTAGCCTAGACGCCGCGAGGCGGGGGGCGTGGGGCTGGGGCTACCCCGGCCGCGCCGCGATGGTCCCGCCGTCCGGCGGCCCCGCACTCCTCGCGCCCTAAGGGGCCCCGAGCAGCCCCCAAACTTCACCCGGCCAGGAGCCGCCAGCGCTCGCCCTCCCTGCGCCCCGGGCAGAGCGGAGCCTGCGGCGCCCCGAGGAGTCTGCGCGCGGCCCCTTGACCCGGAGGGCACTTCTCGGCCCGGCCCACGCCCCTCCCGGCCAGGCGCCCGCGGGACCCGCGCCCCGCACGACGCGCGCGGCTCGCGGGGCGGCGGCTCGGATCCCGCCCGCACCGGAAAGTGAGGAGCGGCCGCGCACGGTCTGCGGTCACTCACTTGGCAGCGAGTCCCAGACGCCTCCTCCGCCGGCCGAGCCCCCTCGACGCCGCCGACTAGCTCCTACCGAAGTTGGCGGCAGGAGCGGTGGCCGCGCGTGCGCCACGGCGTCGGCTCCGGGGGGCGCTGCGACCTCCGAACCGGCTGGCGGGGGCGGGCGCGCGGGCGCGGCGGCGTCTCCCCCGGGCCACCTCAGGTGCACCCTGTCCCCCCCCCGCGCCGCCCCCCCCCCCGCCGTCGCCCCCGCCGCGCACTCACCGGCCTCGCGCGCGCCCGGGACCGCTCAGCAATCTCCACCGCGCTGGCAACTCCTGGATGGAGCGGTGGCCGGTGACACCGGTGGCACCATTGGAGCAGGGCAGGGAAGGGCAGCAGCGCGGAGGAGCCCAGAGTGGAGACGCAGGTGTGCGGCCGAATGAGGGGCGCCTGGCACCGTCCCCGCCCCCGTCGCCTGCAGGCTGCCGCGGGGGTGCGCAGAGGCAGCCAGGTCTCCTGGGGTCCTCGCAGCGGTGTGACGGGGTGTCAGCGGCCGAGGGCGCGGGGACTGGGGCCGTCAGCCCTCATCCGTCAGGCCGTCAGGGCAGGGCTCCGGCCGCTGACAGCCCGCTGCCCCCCAGTCGGAGCCTGGGGCTGATCTCCTGGGACGGGGGATCTCTGAGAACAGAGTCAGCGGGTGCAGGGAGGCGAGGGGGTGGTGGAGCCCAGCCCAGGGGGGGCAGAGTTTAGTCCGGGTCGGGGTGGGGACGCCCGCTGGAGCCTAGAGCCCCTGGCAGAGCCCAGCATGCCCAGGGGAGCAGTTCCTTTCCCGGCCAGCTCTCCCTGGCTGGCTCGCCCCCAGTGCCACTCTCTTCTCCAAACTGGTGGCTGAATGGGTCAGACCCAGACCCCTCCCCTGCCTGCCGATGGCCACCGGCTCCCTCTCCCTTCCCCTCACCCTCAGCCCTCGTTCCTCAGTCCCCTGGCAGTGGCTCCCCTGCATGGGCTGTGGTCCTCAGAGGCCCTGGGCAGTGGGGTGGGGCTGCGGAACGGAAACCCCTGCCCCAAACGTCCTCGTGGCCGGAGCTGCCCCCAGCCCCACCTCCCAGGGCTTAACAGTCTCGAGGTCCCACTTCCCAGCTGGGTCCTAGCAGAAGCTCGTCTGACCGGCCAGTTCCATCCCAGAGCTGGGCACAGACGGGCCGGCCAGGCCAGCCGTGTTTCCCAGGGAATTTTTGCCTTAACCCAAAGATGAGTGATGTGCCATCAGAGGGGTGCCTGCTGTCCCAGGCCTGCTCTGGGGGGCACACAGAACCCCTGGAGGGCCCGCTTGGCCTTCCCTGCAGGCTCGGCTATGGGTTCCCGGTGTGTCCCAAGCTCAGTTTGAGGGGCAAGAGGGTGAGGGGCCACGGCCCAGTGGTTGGGGCTCCGGTCAACCGCGACAGGTGTCTGTGAGGAGCGGGGTGCCGCGTTCTGGGGGCTCCCAGTGCAAAGACGTGACACGAGGAGGCTGCCCAGTGCCACTTTCCCTGACAACCGGGGCGGGGGCCCATCTCCCCAAGTCACAGGGCAGGGGAGTGGCTGGAAGGCTGTGGGTGGCACGGTACGCCAGCCTTCTCCTCTCTGCCCGCCTGGCCTGGCCCAGCTGACCAGCTGACCGTGCAGGCAGCCCCAGGCCGGGAGACAGCTTGCGCGGTCGGCACGCCAGCAGCCCTGTGGAGAGTGGCGGCCGGGCGGCCTGCCCCTTCTGCACACAGGCCCCACTCTGGACACACTCAGCCAGGACCCTGTCTTGGGCGCTGCCCAGAGAGGGGAGCTGCACAGTTCACCCTGAGACACCGGGGACGGGGGCCTGAGGGGAGGTTCCTGGCTTCCCACCCCCACTGCTGACTCCACCGAGGGACGGGAGAGGCCGCGCTGCCAGCACAGGGGGCCGGCTGCCTGGAGTCTGTTGCCGGCTCCCAGGGGAAGGAAGGTCCCCTCAGCGTTCTGAGGACAGCCCAGGGAAGCCAGCTGACCCAGGAGCCCCGGGAGGGGGGAGGAGGCCAGGACCTGGAGTTTGGGAAACGCAGGGGAGTCCAGGCTGGGCATCGCGCAGCAGCCGTGGAGGCCACCTCTGAGAATGGGCCTTTCCAGAAGTTTCGGTGGGAGAAGCCTGCAGGTCCT
The DNA here is from genome assembly GCA_004024745.2 of Catagonus wagneri. Taxonomy (NCBI): domain Eukaryota; kingdom Metazoa; phylum Chordata; class Mammalia; order Artiodactyla; family Tayassuidae; genus Catagonus; species Catagonus wagneri. The sequence continues at coordinate 26,921 of PVHT021183588.1, forward strand.
CCATGGGCTCAGCACCTGAGGGGCAGAACTGGGCCCGTCTGGGTTTCCAGTGGGTGGGGTCCTGCCAGAGGCGTAAGAGCTCAGCATGGCTGCAGCCTAATGCCCTGTATGCTGGGCTGCGAGTCAGGTCAGCCCTTCGAGGGCACAGACGCCTGGCCCCTGTCCATCCGCAGCCAGGCTTCATGGCCCTGTGTGCTCTGCCCGAGGCACTCCCGGGCACATCTGCTCCTACACAGCTGGTGCACAGTGTGCCCGGGGCCTGTCCCACTTTCCACCCAGGAGTGGGCACAGTGGCAGGTCATGACGCAGCCACTGGGCCCCAGCCCCAACGTGCTGGGACAGGCTTGGGCTCGGGGAGGCGGCCCCTACCGTGAGGCCGTGTCACGGGTGCCTGAGCTTTGAGGCTTGTCTCCCAGGCGGCCCTGAGCCCTGAAACCCTGCTCGCGTTCCGTGGGTGCTCTGGAAGCAGCGGGGACCCGAGGAGCAGCCCTCTCCCCTCAGCTCGCCCTGGTGCGGATGGGGTGATGTCCCCAGCCAGAGGCACGGCAGCCGTTCACCTCCTCTGCCTGCTTGCCTGCCTGTCACCTCCATTAGCGCTGGTACTTGTGCACTGGAGCACGTGGGCGGGAGGGTCCGGGGAGGGCAGGGGGACGCCGGTACCGTGCCTGGGGCAGGCCTGTCTCAGCCCCTCAGTGTCCGCACCCGGACAGGTGGAGGGGCCAGGCCAGCCTCTGCTCACCCAGCGGGCAGACGTGTAGGGGCAGAGCCCGGGCAGGTCCAGGAGCTCCGGCCAGGGGTCCAGACCAGCTCGTGGCCATGCTCTCTCTCACCGATGAAACCCGTGGCTTCTGGCCACCTCCCCGCCCCCAGCCCCGCCCTCGGGGCCAGAGCACGAGGTGTCCTTGGCAGTTCCTCCCCCTTGCCCACTGGAGGTAGCCTCAGGGACCCACGGCTTGGTGGAAGGGCGGAGGGTCACCCCGAGAGCCATGGGCAGAATCTGAGTCCAGTGACAGGGAGAGCACTGGGGAGCCTCAGCTGGTTCGCAGCAGGTTTGTGAGGGAGCAGTGAAGCCAGAGTGATGGGCTGGGTGCCTGCGTGGGTGGGGCTGCAGGAGGGTTCGGGATCGTCCAGTTTAGACTTCTGAGGGCTGGCCCACGGAGGGCACCTGCAGGGCCAGGGGTTCCCCAGGGAGTGGGGGGGGTGCCCACGCTGGCCCAGGGCATGGAGTGCGGTGTGCCTGCCGCGGGGGCGAAGGGGCCCAGCCGGGGAGTTCCTGGCCCTGGGGACCCCAGGAGAAGCCTCTGACTGCGGGGGGCCGGCTGCTGCTGAGGCCCCGCCCGCCCCACGCCCGTTCACTGGGGTGCTCCCCCTACCCCAGCGAGCCCTTCCTATGGAAGCCCCTGCCAGTCCCGCTGGGGCGGGGAGGCTGCCGTTGGACCCTGGGCCCTGGACAGAGAGGCTCCTGGACGCTCCTGGAGGCGCCAAGAGGGCTGCGGCGGGAGTGGGCCCTCTGCCGTGGGAGGCAGGCGGGCTGGGCAGGGGCGGGAGGAGCAGCTCGGCCGTGGAGCCCCCGCCCAGCAAGGCAGCCGCACTGGCCGAGCAACGCCGGGGGCCGACAGCAACCATATGTTGGAAGAGGAGCTGTGCGCGTCCCTCCGCGGCCCCGGGGGCCCGGCCTTCCTGGGCCTGTCACAGGCGATTTTCCCTGCCTGAGTGGCAGGCCGGCCGGGCGGGGGGCGCGGCAGCAGAAACTCTGTGCTGCTCGGGGCCCGTCCCCGCGGCTCTCGGCGCCGGCCCGGCCACGGCCTGCGGATGCAGGTGCCGGGCCTGGAGCGGGACACCCCGAGACCCCTCTGGATACCCGCCTCTGCGGCCGCCCCCGTCCGGGTCAAGGTCGGGAGCCCAGGAGGGGAGCTGGACGGTGGGCGGGCGCCCGGGGCAGGCAAGAGAGGCAGCGGCGCCCGGAGCCCGGAGCCGCGGAGGAGGCGGGAGCCGCGGCTAATTTGTACACTAAGTGCTTCTGACAGGGGTGCTTCTCAAGTGAGAACACACCACCGCCCGCCTCGGGAAGGCCGCCCGGCCGCCGGGTGGGCAGCCAGGCGGCCTGGCCCAGGGCAGGGAGCGGGCCGTGGGGGAGCCGGCCTGGCGGAGACAGGGAGGGGGCCAAGCGGAGGCGGCTGGTCCTCTCGCGGCCCGCCGCCTCCCGACGGCCACCCTCTCCTGCTCCCAGCAGCCGCACCCCGGGGTCCCGACCCTGCAGAACGCCCCCCCCCCCCGCCCCGCTCCGCGCGCCACGTCCCCATGAAGCGTCTCGCCCGCGGACCCCCCGCTTCTCCTCGGCCTGCGCGCTCCGGGACCGGGGCGGGGGGACCCTCCCGGGCCGCACGCCCCCCGGCGAGACGGCCCAGCGCGACTGCGCAGCCGCGGAGCAGAAGCGCGCCGGCGGCTCGGGGCGCTGAGGGGAGATGCGTTGTGGCAGCTCCCCCGCCGCCCCGGGCCCGCCCGGAGCGAACACTGCTGGTGGCTTTAATTGCTTTCACGTTCGATAGGCTGGCCCGTGACAGGCCTCTTACACGGCCGAGCGGCCCGCCCGCGCCCAGGCTGCCGAGCGCGCGCCGCCGCCACCTGTGAAACGGAGGGAGGGCGCTCGGCCGCCACCCGCCGGGGCCAACTTCTCCCCGGGCGCCATCTGCTCTGCAGGGTGACCCGGATGGATTCCGACAGTCCCCTGCCCCCCAGGCCGCAGGCAGGTGACTCCGGGAAAAGCGGGGCACACACCAGGTCCTCCGTCTGCGCGGGACGAGGCCTCGTGGGGCCGTCTGTCAACCGCCGAGGCCTGGCCTGAGCCGACCCGCCTGGACACCCCGGCCTTCCTGGGGTGCAGGCAGCGGGTGAGCAGGGCACCCCCAGAGGCTCCCTGTGAGGAGAGGGAAGGGAACAGGGCTCCCTGGGGGGTGACAGAAACGAGGGCCCTTACAAAACAAAACATTTTTATTTGGTCCGTCGGAGCCTGAGTCTGCAAACAGCCGCGGAGACAGCCTACCGGGACGGTGCTGACAGCTGATAAAATAGTCTCTGGTCACAAGAGCTGCCCTATGTACAGGGTAAAAAATACTCACAGCTCAGAGTAAAAGGAGGAGGAAAAAGGAGCCCCCAGGGGGGTCTAGCGTTCCAGGGGCGTCCCCAGGCGTCACCCTCGGGGCCCCACGGGAAGTGAGGGGCCGCGGGGCGGTGAGGCCAGGCGGGCCTCCAGGAAGCTGGCCTCAGCCATCCTCGGGCCCACACAGAACTCGGCTGAGCCGCCGCAGGGAGGACGCTGGGCTCAAGGTGGCTGGGGCCTGGCGGGCGGACTCCTCCCGGACGCCGCTTCCCAGCAGAGAGCAGGTGGTGCTGAGAACAACCCACCTCACCGGGCACAGGGCTGGCCTGGGCCCACCCCACCCGCTACCCCAACCCCAGCCGAGCATGGCTTCGATCCTGACTAGTGCGCCAGGAATTGCATAGTGTCCCTCCCCGCCCCTACTGGAGTCCAAGGTACCCAGGCACCTGCCTCCTAGGACACGTCACTGGGATCACGGGTCCCCAGCTTGCCTTGCGAGGGGTCGGGGTAAGATGGGTTCTGGGGGCAAACTGGGGAAAAAAGCTCCTGACCTCACACCCAAAAGGGTGGTCCCTGCTCTCACCCTAGGGTCCTGACCTCTGAGCCCCACAAAGGGGGTGGTCCCTGCTCTCACCCTGGGGTCCTGACCTTTGACCCCCACAAAGGGGGTGGTCCCTGCTCTCACCCTGGGGTCCTGACCTTTGACCCCCACAAAGGGGGTGGTCCCTGCTCTCACCCTGGGGCCCGGCCTCTGAACTGCCCAGATTTGGTTTCGGATCTCAGTGCCTCACCTGGGCTCTGGCAGTCCGAGCCAGACCCCCAGTGAGCTGGCTCACAGCCCCTGGAGCTAGAGTCCACTTGGAGGTATTCCGCTTGGTGGCTGGGAGGCCCTGGACGGGAGGGAGGGGCAGGCAGGATGGCCCAGGGGAAGCCGACCCTGCCACTGGCTATCCCTGGGTGGGGGGTCCTGAGATTCTGGTTCAAGCGTCCCGTGTCGGGGTCTCCCTCGTAAAGTGCGCGTGGGGGCAGGCGGGTGGAGGCGGGGGTCACAGCGGACGGGGACCGTGCAGGCCGGCGACCTCGGGTGTGAGCGGGGGGCTGTGGCTGGCCCTGGAGGCGGTCCAGTCGCTGAGGAAGGCCTGGGCCGCCTTGCGGTGGGCCAGACGGTGGGTGATGGAGAAGCCGGCGTTGCCCTCGAGCTGAGACAGGATCACCAGGACCTGCCTGAGGGAGGGGCGCCTGTGAGGGCCTGCGCGGGGGGTGCGGGCGGCGGGGCGGGGCCGGCGGGGCAGGGCCCACCTGTGCAGGGGCGGCACGCTGTCCTGGGTGCGCAGGCTGCCGCGGGTGGACACCACGTTGAAGCTGTCCGAGCAGTCGCACTGCACGTGCAGGTAGGACTTGGGGTGCCGGTTCTCCACCACCACGATGAGCCCCGCCCAGCCGTGCGTCAGGTAGTAGCACGTCATGCCCTCTCGGCCCTGCGCAGGCGCACGTGTGGGTGGGCGGGGCCCGGCCGCACCTCCCCCGCCCCCCGGGACCCAGGGCGCCCACCTCGTGGCGCTCGCCTCTGCTCTCTGTGAGCAGGATGATGGCGTCGGCCAGGGTGGTGGGCTGGGCCTCCACGGGCTCCACCATGACGAGCCTGGAGCTGTAGACGGCGAGCACGTGGCCGGGTGGCTCCAGGGCGGCCCGCGGGGCCCCTGCCGACGGGCTGGAGGCTGTCGGGGGGGCGCCGGGTGAGGCTGGAGGGGAGCCCCCCCACCGGGGCCGGGGGTGACGGCGTGGGGACGGGGCGTGCCGCGTGCGTGGGCGGGGCAGGGGGTGCCACCCGCGGGCTGCGGTCGGGCGAGGGGCCCTCACCCTGCGCCGCCGGCGGGCCGGGCGCGGGGCCCCAGTGGTTGAAGGCACAGCACACCACGGCGTACTCGCCGGGCTCCAGCATCACGTCGCAGTTGACGAACTTCTTGACCGCGCGCTTGCTGTGGGCCAGCAGGCGGCCCAGGCTCAGGCGGCCGCCGCTGCCGAAGGACGCCCGGAACACCAGCACGCACAGGTCCAGGAGGTGGCCGTCCACAGAGTCGGTACGCCTGTGGCGGCGGGTGGGGTCAGGGGCGGCCGGGCGCGTCCCCCGCCTGCACTCCCGCTGCCCGACTGCCCACCTGCTGCCCTCCTGGAAGAGGGCGAAGTCCAGGGATGCGCGCTCCAGCACCGTGAGGGCGGTGACGCCCACCGGCCCGCTGGCCGAGCTGGGGAAACAGCCCTGCACCCGCGCCTCCTGCCAGTCCGCGTGCACCTTGCAGATGTCCACAGAGTCAAAGTACCTGGGCGGCGAGAGTGCGGCCCCCTGAGCGACCCCCACCCGGCCCCGGCCCCGGCCTGTCCGGGCCTTGCGACCTCGGCGGGCATCTCTTGGGATGGGCATCCTGGAAGCCCTGGTTGCGGCCGTCGCCTGGGCGGCACCAGGGGGCACCAGGCCCTAGGGCCGACCCGCAGACCGGCTCCCGGGAGCTGGGCCCACGCGGACCCCTGCGCCCACTACCTGATGAAGTCGCTGTACTCCATCCAGAAGACGCCCTCGCTGCTGCCCTGCGGCTCGAGCTCGCTGCGGAGATGCCCCGGCCAGAGCGGCCACTCGTCCGACCAGCTGCCGTTCCAGGAGAAGCGGCCCCACGGGTTCCGGAGGCGCAGGAGCCTGTGCAGCGAGGGCTCAGGGCCTCGCGCAGGCCCCCGGCCCCCCACACCCGCAGCCCGAGCTGACCCGGGCCAGCGAGCCCTTACCTGGAGCCCTGCACGTCGCGCACGTCCAGGACGGAGTAGGCATGGCGGGGGCGCAGGCCCAGGCTCTCATAGGCCGCGTCGTCCACCTTCATGTTACCGCCCCCACAGGACGCGCCCATGAGGAACCTGCGTGGGCAGAGGAGCCCTGCTGGCCGGGGAGACCAGCGAACGGGAGCGCTCTCTCCAGGGGACCCCTGCCGGTGCTGGACGTCGCCCTGGCGGGAGAGCATCTGCCCTGGGGGACCCACGTGGGACCCAGGAAGAGCTGAGAGCTCAGGGGGCCGGGCAAGCAACGGGCGGGCCCGGGTCCCTCAGAGGTGCAGTGAGGCTGGCGAGTCCTGCCAGCTCTGGGCTGCAGCTTCTGGAGGGGTGGGGCCGCGATGCTGTCCAGGGACAACCGAGTGCACAGCTCCGAGTGCCCCCAAGCCCCTCTCCCAGGCCCGGGGTCCCTCTCCCAGGCCCGGGGTCCTGGACCCTCCCCACGGACACTAGCCAGTGCACATCAAGGCTCAGAAGCCACCCCCAACCTGGCTGCTCCCGCCAGGTGCCTCCGTGGGTCCGTCCACGCCGCTCCAGGAGGGTGTGTGTGGTCACCACAGGCCCAGCGCAGGAGGGGGCCTTTTATTTAATTTAATCTTTTGTTCTTTTACAGCCGCACCCGTGGCGTATGGAGGTTCCCAGGCTAGGGGTCTAACAGGAACTATAGCCGCCGGCCTGCACCACAGCCACAGCAACGCGGGATCCAAGCCGCGTCTGCAACCTACACCACAGCTCACGGCAACGCCGGATCCTTAACCCACTGAGCAAGGCCGGGGATCGAACCCGCAACCTCATGGTTCCTAGTCGGACTCGTTAACCGCTGCGCCACGACGGGAACTCCGGGAGGGGCCTTTTAGATCTGAAGCAATGGCCAGCACCCTGCCTGTTCCCCACCCCATCTGGGCAGGTGGGACGGCCGGCCCAGCACGGGGAGCTAGGCCTCCCAGCCGTGGTCAGCCCCTGCCAGAAACACCCTGTGACACACGGGTGCAGGTCAGAGGGCACCGGCCCCGCTTCTCCCGCCACTGCAGGCCCCGGCGCGGCCGTCCCTCTTACCCAGCCTCCTTAGAACTCAGCATTTTGGCCCAGATGAGGTCAGTGTCAACGGGCTCCTCGCGGGGGTTAGTGGAGCTGACCTGCAACGCCAGGCTCTCACAGGGAGCGCCGGTGAGCGTGGCCAGGCCCTCGATGGCGCGCCCCGCCTGGAGGGCAAAGTAGGAGCCGTGCAGCTTGGCCAGAGCCTTCTCGATGAGGGCCACCCACAGCTGCTTGCGCTGCGCCTGCGGGGGCGGGTGGCTGGAGTGGTGAGGCCCGCCGGCGCCCACCCCGCGCCGCCCGCCCCGCGCCCGGCCTGCGGCGCCACCTGGGAGAAGAGCAGGAAGCCGGCCTCGTCGCAGGGCAGCATGTCATCCACCAGCACCGTCGTCCACGTGCCGTCCTTGCAGAGCCGCACCTGGTAGGCGCCCTCCGCACACAGGCTGCGCGTGACCATCACCCGCTCCACCAGGTCCGGCCGCTCGGCCAGCACCGCCAGCGCGCTCAGGAACCTGCGCGAGGCCGGGGCTCACGGAGAGCACGGCCCGCCGCCCCCGCGCCCGCCCCCGCCCCGGGCGGGCGCCCTAGCTCACCAGCAGTTCCCCAGGAGGCCCTGCAGGATGTCGGAGGGCCGGAGGGTGTGGAACACGGACCAGGAGGCGCCGTGGTCCCTGAACGCGGAGCAGTTGATCTCGTGGGGCCGGAGCCACCGCCGCACGCGCTGCTGCACGCTGTCGCCCGCGGGGAAGCCCACAGACCTGGGCCCGGGGGGGAAGCTGTCGTCCACAAAGTTCACGCTGTTCTGCAGAGACCGAGGCCACATGTTCAGGCCGGGCTGGACCCACCCCCAAGGGAGCACCCTGCTGCCCGAGCCCCAGAAGGAAGCGGGGGCGTGCGTACAGCCCCCGACCCTGTGCATGGCTCGGCTGGGGCCTCGTGTGGCCCACACCACCCTGCGTGGGGCACTACGGGCTGGCGACGGATCGGTGGGAGGTGTGTGTGCCCCAGGGACATGGTGCAGCCCCACACCCAGAGGCCAGCCCGGAGGCCCCAGGTAGAAAGCTGCCCCTACGGGTGACGCCCGGGGCTCAGGGCTCACGCGGCACCACGGGAAAGACGCGAGAGGTCCTGGCGGCTGCAGGAAGCACCGGATCTGCCCCCACCTCCCTGCGGGGCCACTGTTTGCCAGAGCTCACACCCTGGCCGAGCAGTCAGGAGTGTGGACTGTGGGGCCAAAGCCCCGAGGATGTGGAAGGAGAGCCCCTGCCCCCGCACGGGTCTCCCGGCTGGAGAAGGGACAGCGAGGCGGACAGGGCCGGCGCACACCTCCCGGCAGAAGGCCACGATGTTCTCCCACAGGGCCTTGGCCTCGCCCTCATCTGTCTGCCGCCGCTTCTCCACGTGCACGCTCTCTCTACGCCGCAGAGGCACCCGGCGCTGGGCCGCCAGGAGCTGGGGGGTGTGGCAGGCGGCACAGTGCTTGGCCCGGGGCGCATTGAGCAGGGTGCAGGCGGGGCAGGCCCACTGGCCCGGGCGCTCGGACGGCGCTGGCGGCAAGAGGCGTCCGGCCTTGTGGACCGAGCAGGGCCCCGGCCTGTCCGCGCTGCAGTCGGGGCAGCGGGCGGGGGGCTCGCCGTGCTCCTGGAAGCCGTGCAGCTTGGAGCAGCCGCATGCCGTGCACCGGGAGGCCGCCGTGGGGTTCCTGAGTGTGCACTTGGCACACGACCAGGTGGTAAAGTCAGGGCTGGATGGGCTGGCGGGCGTGTAGCGCACGGTGTCACCGGCCAGGTCGATGATGTCGCCACCCGGCACGGCCCCGCCAGCCTCACAGCGGGCAGGGCTGGCGGGGCCAGGTGGGCGCAGCGTCGGGCCACCCTCGGCCGCGGCCTCCTCCTCCAAGAGGCTGAGCCGCTTGCCGGAGAGCAGCTCTGCCAGGCGGGAGGCCCCGCCGGTCCGCCCCAGGCCTGGGGGGGGGCCCTTGGAGCTGGCAGAGGGCGGGGGCTGGCCGGCCTCAGGCACCGGCGGCTGCAGCTGGGGGGGCACCTCGCGGCGGCTGCGAGGCACGGGGTTGTTCTGGAGGGCGGGCGAGAAGGGGCTGAAGGGCGACCCCCCAGGGGGCTCCTGGTCGACAGCGGAGGGAGGGTCGGCCTCGGCGCCTTCCCCGGGCTGGGGTGGGGCGGGCGCCGCGGGGAAGCCCGCGGGAGCCACGACTTCTGGGACCACCAGGGCCTCGGGAGGGATCCTGGGCAGCGAGAGCTTTCGGGGGCCCCCGCAGGCTGAGCAGGAGCTGGCCACGGGTGTGTTGTGCAGCGTGCAGCGCGGGCAGGCCCAGCCGCCCCCCGGCCCCGCCCCCGGGGGCCCTGCTGTCCGCGCCGGCCCCGCCTCCTCCTTGCAGCCGCCCTGGGGCTCCGGCAGGACGGTGGGGGGCTTGGGCAGGACCCCATTGATGACAGGCAGCAGGGAGCTGCCAGGCACGGGCTCCGGGGCGAAGCCGCACACCTCGCAGGCCGCCCTGCCCAGGAGGTTGCGGAAGGTGCAGCGGGCGCAGGCCCACTTCTGCTCCTCCACACTGAGCCGCAGGATCTGGTCCAGGTCGGGCTTGTGCCGGGGGGCCTCGCAGACGGAGCACTGGCGCTGGCCGGCCGGGTTCAGGAAGGTGCAGCGGGCGCAGGACCACTCTCCCACGGCAGCCATGGGCCCGGGCGAGTGGGTGTGGCTGCAAGGAAGGCGGCGGTCAGCGGCCCGACAGCGTCAAGGGCACTCAGCGGAAAACGCTCTTTGCAACAAACTGTGCTGGGAAAACTGGACCTAAACGCTGACGAGCAACGCTGACCCTCACCTCACAGCACGTTAAAAGACAAAGCCCGTCGACCAGGCCTCTGTCTGACAAGGGCCTGGTACCCAGAGCACGTGACAAGTTCTCACGGCTACACAACCTGTCTTCAAGGTCGGCCAGAGGACAGGGCCCGTGAGAAGAGGCTCAACGCCGGCAGCTTCGGAACACTGGGAGCAGACCACCCAGAGGTGGTGCCCCCACCCGGGGGCCGGGACCCGAGGGCAGAGGGTGTGGGGACCACAGGGGCGTCCCCTGGGGCTGCCGGGCACCGTTCCTCGGGAAGGCAGACAGACCCACATGAGACAGCGATCCCGCCCAGGAACGTGCTTCCCAGACTGGAAAACGGTGCTCCTCGCGTACCCACACGCGCGTGCTTCACGGCAGACGTGCTCACAAGTGCCCAGCACTGAGTCAACGGATAAACGAGATGCGGGTCACTCGTCACCGAGAATGGATGGGCCCGAAAGACAACAGGCCTCACGCGTGTGAAGCTCAGGCAAGGGGCTGGGTGGGTGAACCCAGAGGCAGAGAGCTGCCCGTCAGCTCCTGGGGCTGAGGAGGGGGTGGGAGCTCTCAGCTCCGGGCCCCTGGGCGTGCGGGCCTCTGGAGGGCTCATCGGGGCGCGGGAGGCGCCACACTCCACAACACACTCTCCCACACTGACTGCGGCCTCTCCGCTTGGCAGAAAAATCAATTGTTCCTTACAACAAGGCACGAGGCTTGTGCTTCTAGTGCTACGTTGGTGCCAAGCCCTTCGGGAAGAAAGGAAACTTGCCTCTGCACAAAAACAAACAAAAGCCCTCCGCTGCGCAGCACCCGCGAACCGCGCTGCCGCTCCCCGGCTGCGGGGCTGGGCTCAGCGCTGGCCGTCCGCTCCGTCTCGGCCTCTGTGCGGCCAGAAGCCTAAGGAATCTGCCTGGAGACGACCAGGGCCCCACCCCACTCCTCGGAGAAGGGCCCACGGTCAAGGCGCGAGCACGCGTGTCACTTGCAGACACAGGCTGGGTCTGGGCAGCCTCTGCCTGGGCCCCAGGCTCAGAGAATGGTCATTTGCTCCGTGTCCCCACCTGGCCTGGTCACATGGGCCTGCAGAGCTGGCCTGACCCTGCGAAGACCACCTGCCACCCGCGGCTGGGTGGGGTCTCCAGGGAGAAGCTCAGGACAGTGGTGCCAGGGCTCTCCTGGGATATACCTGCCCTCGGCTCCAGGCTCCGGCTCCAAGCCAGACGGCTGAGCAGACACTGGAGGAGGGGAACCCAGCTCGAGGCCGCCCCCCCGGCCCCCGGCAGGTCAGTCTCTGGCCCAGACGAACATGAGGCCACACCTGGGACCCCGTGACACAAGGCAGGTACACAGTGTCACGGTGGCCTGCACCTCTGTCCATAGCTTGACGCGCCAGGCATGAGACGCGGCCGCTCGGGCTGGCCTGAGGGGCCCTGGGCCACAGTGGGTTCCCCACACAGCCCTCTGGGAAGTGAGACCGGCACTGGGAGCCCAGGTCACCCAGAGTCTCAACACAAACGCTCCCAAGCTCCAGACACCCCTCAGAGGCCCACTGGGAACCACGGACGCGGGGGGCCACACCCTGAGAAACTACCGGGTTATTGCTTAGGGCGAAGTCCAGGCCGGAGGGAGACCGACACCAGATACTGCTTGGCCCTCGATTCTCTGGAGGTGCGTGGGGGTCACAGGAGCCTGGTGACGGCCTTGTGTTTCCCAGCAAAGCTGAGGGGTTAGTGGCGTCCACACTCAAGGGCCTCGGCCAGGCCACTGGCCCGAGGCCAGCCTCAGGGCACGATGTGGCCACTAACCCCAAGGCCCTGTGGGTTCTGAGCTCCCTCCGCGGTCACCTCAGCCCACTCTGGGGCGTCCTCGTTGCCTCTGTCCCCAGGGGAGGCCCAGGGCTTGCAGGCGGCCGAGCACATGGTTCCTGCCCCCAGCCTGGTGGTGGTGACGCGCCGGACACCGGGCCCCCGTGTGCTGGCCTCTTCTCGGTGCCCGGGGCCCAGCGGGCAGAGGACGGGCTGCAGGGCTGTGCGGGGTGGGGCCGCCTGCCTCCCGCTCAGACCCCCCTGGTCTGGGCATCTAGGTCCCTCCAGGTCCCTAGCAGTACCCCATCCTGACAAGCTCCCCGAATCCCCAGAAATAAAGTGACGGCTGTAAGCATAAAGGTACCAGGGACACGCGGACTGAACCAGCACGCACCACCGCCCGACACCAGCAGGAGCCCAGGACCAGAAGGGCGAGAGGGAGAACCAGGGCCTGCCCTGCCCAGCTGCTGGGGACAGGAGACGGGCCGGCCGCTGTGCGAGAAGCTCGGGGTTCCTCGGGGAGTTCGACACGAACTGAACAGTAAACCCCAGCAGTTCTGTTCTAGAATCTACCCAAGAGGCGTGAAAACACACATCCACGCAAAATACAAACACCCAAAGCAGCACATTCATAAAGTCCAGCAGCAAAGGGCCCAAGTGTCCATCCACCAACAAGCAGGGCCGCTGCTCCCAGGGGAGCGTCCTCAGCCGAGAACCGAGGGGCAGCCGGGCGAGCCCTGAAAACACGGTGCTCAGTGCGCGAAGCAGACACAAAGGCCACGGCGTGCGGCGCCGTCCACAGAAGACGTCCAGGACAGGCACGTCCGGAGCCCAATATTGGTGAGGGGTTTGCAGGGGCCTGAGGGGGGAGCGGGCTGACCGCACACGGGCTGGGGGCGCCGTCACGGAGATGCTGGAGAGGGGACGTGCTGACGGCTGCACAACCACACAAACGGTCCAAAACCACCGAGCTGCTCAATCGCGAGCACCAGGCCGGCTGCGAGCTCCCCAGGCCCTGCTGCCTCCTGCTTCCTGCCCGTCCCTCTGGACTCTAGCCCTCACGGCTGCGTCCACTAGCACAGCTCGGTCGAGATCTCGGCGACGGCCCTCAGCCTCCCAGAGGCTGGTCCCGCTCCCACCTGCCTGCCGGCTGCCTAGACACCCTTGGGGCCCACAGACACCAGCAAACTGTCCCCCACGAGCGAGCCGCGTCCGCGGGAAGTGACAGCCCAGGGCGCCCGAGAGAGGGAGGAGGGTGTCTGCCGGATGCCCAGGAGAGAAAGCACGGCCCTGGCCCGAGGTCCACGGACCCTGAGTGTCCTCTGCACACTGGACGCCTCCCTCTCCAGTGAGGACAGGTGGGGGGCGGCGTCGGGCCCGGTCCGCCCAGGCTGCCCCACAGTCTGCGACCCAGGGTCTGAGTCTGGCCGCAGCTGTAGCTGGAGGGAGCTGGCACGCGGCGGTCTGCCCGCGGGACCCACAGTACCCTCTGCTCCGTGTACGGCTCCATGTCACAGCAGGGGCACCGCACACAGGCGGGAGGCAGGGCAGGGCCCCCACGTCCCACGGAAAGCAAGCTGGCATTTGGGGCACGTGCCCCCCCCGCCCCCCGCAAGAAGCTCTGGCTCTGGCACCTGCGGCCCAGCCCCACCGCCTCCGCCAGCCAGGCACAGACCCGCGGCCCCACCGCCTCCGACCAGCCAGCCAGACACAGCCCCGCAGCCCCGC
>PVHT021183589.1:0-87361 GCA_004024745.2 Catagonus wagneri
CCCAGAGGTGGCCTCGCCCTGCCCCGCAGGCCGGGTTTCCTGAGCAAGGTCACTCCGGAAGCCACTGGAGCCCGGAGGCCAATAAAACGCATCGATGCGGAGAGCGAGCTGATAAAGCAGGACAGCCCCCAAGGGCGCTGGCTCCGCGCTCCCCCCGCTGCCGCTCAGGGCCTGCAGACCAGGGACCAGCCAGCAGCGTGGCGGCTCTGTGGCCCCCGCAGCTGCCCCCAGCCTGTGCTGGGCGTAGAGGGCAGCGGCCAGGCCAGGACGCGTCCCCGGGCCCCCCGTCCCACGCCCACGGGCCCCTGGACACGTTCCTCCTGGGTCCTGCAGGACCCTCACCTCCTCCCACTCTCTGCCCTGCCCCCGCCCGGGGCTTCGGGGACTGTCCACACTGGTCCCCAGCTCCCACCCGGACCGGGGTCCACGGGCCGCCCAGAACCTCCGGGAACACCCACCAGCCCCTCCACCCACGGGGCCTGCCGGGCCCGGCCACGCACGCTCATGACGGCTCCTGGCGCCTGTCGTCCGCACATGGGCACCTTCGGCTGGCACCACCCCGGGGAGGGAGCTCTCAATTTCAAATCAATCGGGGGAAACTGACCTGGGCAGATAGTCCCGAGCCATCTGCTCGCTCCCCAAAGCACTTTGCATCCGGACCCAGGGTGGCCTGACCGAGCGGTGGGAGTGGCTGGTTGAACGCGCCTCAGCCTCTTCCAGGGCACCCCCGCTCCCGGGATGCTGGTCCCCAGGGCCAGGGAGGGGCAGGCCTGGTCACCAGCTCCCGGTGACCCCGACGCCAGGCTTGGTGGCCCCCGCCCCCCAGCCCGGAGCCCGGCGTGGTGCAGACTCAGCCTGGGGCGTCGGGCGCCTATGTGCCCGGGACGGGGCAGCGGCCCCAAGAGCCGCCCACTCGGCTGTGCCCACTGGCTGCGGGAGGACCAGATGCCCCTGTATCCTCCAGGCCCAGCCAGGAGCCGCCTCCCCCAGGTGGCCGCGGGCAGCCCCAGCGCTGCGGCTCCCTTCGGCTGGCGGCGCAGACTCCGCCGTGCTGTCGTCTGCGGTCCCGCGGCGCGTCTGCCTGCCCCATCCCAGCCTGCGCGATCCACTGGCTCTGATTTGCACCGGCTTCGATCCGCTCCAGGGACAATATTTGCTCTGGGAAAGAGTCAAACATTTATTCTCTCATTTATTCAGGGAGCGGTGGTCAAACACAAGCGCCCTCATTATGTGATCTAGTTTCCAGGCTCGGGCTCTGTCCAGGGTCTGTGCCGGCGCCCAGGCAGGCTGACCCGGCCTTCTGGCGCCCAGCCCGGCTCTGCCTGCTCCCTGCGCCCTCCTGGGGGGTCGGCACCCTCCTCTAGGCCGACCCAGGAAGCCTGAGTGGGGGCGGCACGGGGCAGGGCCCTCTCGGATGGGGGCCTGCGGGCGAGCGGCCCCCACATCCTGGTCCTTCTCCTCCCAGCCTTGCGGAGGGGCCCGGGCATCCGGGATCCCCCAGGGGAGGCTGGCAGGATCCTCCCAGGGGCCGATTCAGGCCTGCGGGGGGCGGGAGGAGCCAGCGACTCTGGGGGTGGCTAGGCTGCTCTAGCTGGGGAGGGAGCCCAGCTCCTCGGGGGCCTGGCATCTGCATACGCCCGCGGGCCTCTCCAGGCTGCCATTTGCCCGTGGCCGCCGGCGCCCAGCCGTCCCTCCTCCTCCGCGGCGGGCCCCCTCCTGTGGGGCTGCGCCGAACAGGTGGACTCCGTCCGGGCCCCTCTTCCCGGCCGCGGCCTCACAGCCTGCTGGTCTGCATGAGCCCGTTGGCCTCGCAGCCGCGCGGGGGCGGCGTGGCCTCCTGCGGCCGGCCGCTCTGGCCGGGGCGTGGCTCTGTGGCGTCCGCGTCCTCGGCGCCGGAGCCCTTGCGGAGGCACAGAACCTTCCGGAAGCTCTGGCGGAAGTTGTCGGAGAGGAAGCCGTAGAGCAGGGGGTTGGCGCAGCTGTTGGCGTAGGACAGCACGACCACGAAGAAGTAGGCGCCGGCCGCGGCGGGCTCCTCGGGCAGCACGAAGGCCAGGTTGACGATGTTGACGACGAAGAAGGGCAGCCAGCAGCCCGCGAACACCAGCACCACCACCACCACCATGCGGGTGGCCTTGCGCTCCGAGCGGCGCCGCGTGGAGCCCACGCGCACGCCCGACGCCTTCAGCTTCACCAGGATGAGCAGGTAGCAGAGGCAGATGACCAGCAGCGGCCCGAAGAAGCCCAGCACTGACGTGTAGATGATGAAGGCGGCGCCCCACAGCCCCACGGGCTCCGGCCAGCTGAGGTTGCAGGTGTCCCAGCCCTCCTGGATGTCCGCGAACACCACCAGCGGCAGCGACATGACCAGCGAGAAGGCCCAGACCGCGGCGCTGGCCAGCCTGGCCACGCGGGGCCGGCGCCAGCGGGCGGAGCGGACGGGGTGCACCACGGCCAGGTAGCGGTCCACGCTCATGACCGTGAGGCAGAAGACGCTGGTGAACTGGTTGACGCCGTCCAGCGTCATGACCAGGCGGCACAGCACGGGCCCGAAGGGCCAGTAGGAGATGGCGTTCTGCGTGGCCAAGAAGGGCAGCCCCAGCATGAGCAGCACGTCGGCCACGGCCAGGTTGAGGATGTAGATGTTGGTGACCGTTTTCATCTTGGCGTGCCGCAGCACCACGTAGATGACCAGCGCGTTGCCGCCCAGCCCCACGGCGCACACCAGCAGGTAGAGCACGGGCACCACCACCGCGCGGGCGCCCGGAGAGGGCACCGGCTCCGCCAGCGTCCCGTTGTCGCCGCCGCCGCCGCCGCGGCTGGGGCCGGCCGAGGAGGCGTTCCAGCCGGTCGGCGGGGAGGCCGGGAACAGAGGCTCCATCGCGGCTGCCACGGGCAGGGCAGGGCAGGCGGGGCGCCGGGCGCGGCCGCTGCAAGAGAGTGAGGGACACGGAGCCACTGACCCGGAGGGCGTCTCCCCATGCCCGCCCCGCCTCCCCGGGAGGGCGCAGGGTCACCCCGGCGGCAGGTAAACACATCACTCTCGTCCAACTGGGCTGAGGCTCACATTAAGCAAATTGTTTGGAAAACAAGCCCGGAGAGGAAGGGCAGCAGGCAGGTGGCCCACGAGCCCGGACCATGTCTGTCGATACCTCGCCGGCTGGCAGAGACCCGGCCGCCCGGCACCCCCTCCCTCCCCACGCCCCTCCAGTCTGTGGCCACCACCGGCTCGCTAAGGCTCTGGTCCTGGAGGGGGACACCGAAGCCCCCAGCTTGCAGGTAAGGGACAGGACAGTGGGAGTCCCCTCTCTGGGGGCCACAGGACGGGTGGGGAGGGACTGAGACCGCGGGCAGGCACCGTGCCAGCCAGCAAGAAGAGCAGTGACACCCCCTGGGCCCACTCTCCCGGGGGGACCCCAAGGTCAGACTCTCAGTGGCCTCCTGGAACCATCAGGAGGGTGCCGGGCCTTCCGCGTGGCTGAAAAGCCAGACTCGGGCTGCAGAAGCCCGGCCAGGCTCTACCTGTCTCACCCCGGCCGCACGGCCGAGAGGGGCTGGTTTCCCTGCTGCCACAGCGCCCCCTACAGCACAGGTATCGTGGGCCAAGGAGGTGATGGGGACGTGGCTGCACAAGGGCATGGGCTCTGGGGGACAGGCGGGGGGACCCCGACACGCCGTGAACATGCGAACACGCCACAGGCACAGACGGATGACAGCCTGAGTCACGGGCGGGGGTTTTGCCGAGAAAGAGCCCAGCAAAGACGGGGAAGCGGCGTCCACAGCACAAGGTAACGGGCGCACGCGTCTCTGTTATATCGTTTTTTTTGGACTTCTCTGTAGGTTGAAATATTCACAAAGGTGATGATGCTCAGGAGAAAACCAGAGCCTCCACGGCTGCGAAGGAGAGGAGGAAGGGACGGTGGGGCTGACACCAGGGCAGCCCTACCCAGGGGCTGGGGCTGGCATCCAGCAGGAGGTGAGCACCCAGGGGCCCAGACGAGGGCCAGAGCCGGCTGGAAAGGGCCATGATGAGCAGCCAGGGCCAGCTGATCCCCAGCGCCCCGGTCACCTAAGCACAGTGGGACCCCCCCCCAGTACCTGGCAGACCTGAATGGGGGACCCCAGAGTTGGGGGAGCACCTGAAATCTGGCGGACAGCGGTGGGTTCAGGGTAAATAACACTAATGATGACAACAGAGAGAAAGCGTCTGCTTCCGATGAGCGGCCCGCCTGGGTGCTGACCGACTCTGGGAACACGACCCAAGGAACTGGGGAGCAGGGGGCTCGGTGGACTCATTTCAGGTGAAATAAAATAAATGACTAAACAAGTGTGCTTAAGATACGTTTAAAAATGTTTAGGATCCTCAAGAGGATAAAAATATTATGAGATGAATCTGACGTCGAAGAAATAAAATGAACAAGAGTCTGTTTTTGAAAATTATAACTCTTGGGTGTGAAAAATCATCATTCGGACAAAAAAAGAAAAAAAAAACCCACCTCCACCAAAGTCAGGATCAACTCCTTGTCTGGATACGGCTGAAGAGAGAATCGGGGAAATGGAAGAGGGGCTGGGAGGCTCCTTCAGAGCAGGTGCAGAGGTGGCGGCCCGGAGCGCCCACAGAACTGACCCCGGACACGGGTCCCGCTGGGAAAGGGGAACCCTGTCTGGAGCAGGATAAAGTAAAAAGGAAACAGCATCAGAGCCGTGTACAGAGCGTGGGGGCTGGGAAACCCTAAAGAGCGAGGGCGAGGAGCCTGGATGGAAACCCGGAGCAGAACAGGCTAGGACAAGAGGCCCCGTCAGACGGCCTTCGACTGCACCCTGGGCACTCAGAGAGGGGTGTGTTGGGTGGGGGGCGGGGGGGCGCACCTGACTCCCGGGGAGAGGAGGGCCTCCCCAGGCCCCGGACAGGAAGCCTGCGGGCTTGCTCCGATGGCGGAGTCGGCCAGCTGGTGTCTGTTCCCAGGGCTGACCCGGGGCCCCCTCCTCACGGTTTAAAAAGAAATTCAATATGAAATACTGGGTAAAGCTCCCCTGAGCTGCCAAGGAGTCACACATTCTAGAAGGATGGCTCTGGAGACAGCCAGGTGGGCTGTGTCAGCACGGAGGTGGGGAGTCCTGGGGCTCCACCCTCCCGCAAAAATGCCCTAGGAGGGGCTCTCGGGGGCCGGGTGGAGGAGGAGTCTGGACAGGCCTGGAGTGAGAGTTTGACTCGGAATCAGATGAGATCCTTGTCTCCCAGGAGCTGCCAGGTGCCCCTGCCACCCAGGACCCAGAGGGGGCCAAGCAGACCACGAGGTACTTCCCGGCAAACACCAAACTCCTGAGTTAAACCTCAAAGCAAGGAAGAACAAAGCAGGTGGATATTGCCGCGCTTGCCTCCAGGAACGTAATTCTGCAAGAGCCTTTGTTCAGAGGCTGCAGAAATCACACCCTCAGGGACATTCGCCTCCCAGGCCCTTTCCTCGGAGGGTGAGGGGAGGGTGCTGGAGAGAGACCCCAGGCCAGCGCTGGGGCTTTCTGACCCAGAGTTCCCAACCAGGGAGGGACCACTGCTGGGGCACAGAGAACGGAGCTCAGCCCCCTGCCCCAGCCTCCATCCCCCTCGAAACACACACAGAGCCAAGGGTAAGTCACGCCACTTCTCTGAGCCCTGGTTCCTGGTAAGAGGCAACCCCCACGGTCACCAAGCAGAGGAGAGGCTCGCAGGTTGCTGCTGCAGCGCCTGACACCCAGGGGCACTGACCAGCTGCCCCACCCACCTGCCCCAAGTGGCTCCGCGTCTCCTGCTGGGCTCTGCCGGGAGGGGCCGGGGGGGGGGCGGGGGCCTAGCCCTGTGTGAGGTCCGCAGGAGGGGGCCTGTCCCGCCACCCGGGGGAAGCTGTGGAAAGCACCACCCCGTGCTCCAGAGACCCACGCCTCACCTGTGCAGGGCAAGGCTGGGGGCAGTGAAGGCGTTGCTTAAAGGACAGGCCCCAGCACCGTGTGCGAGCCGCCATCCAGGCCTGGCACCCATGGGAGGGCCTGGCTCAAGGTGGTTCCAATGGCAAGGCCCCCAGACACACCCTTAAGGCAGCCTTGGTCTGGGAGTGCTCCTCCCCGAGGAGGCGGAGACTGAGCTGGGCCGGCTCGGCACGGGACAGGGGGCAGGCTGGCACAGCCGCCTCCTCAGGGCCTCAGCGGGCCTGCCCACCCTGCGGCACGTGTCCGAGGCCAAGCTCGGCCCCAGCACACCTTCTCAGACCTCCGGGCGCCAGCTCACTGGGAACCAACAGAGAGTTATTATCACTGGTGCTGGGGCCGTCTCTGCCCAGGAGCTCCCCCCGCCCCCGGAAGTGGCCGCCCTCCCCAGGAACTCATCCTCTTGGGAAGAGGCTCCGTAGCAGCAGGACTGCCTCAAACTTTGGGCAACAGGGACTCCCCGCAACCCCCACACCCCAGGCTGGCGGGAGGGTAGGGGCACTGGGCTGGGCAGGTGGGCAGGTGAGCGCCCCACCTGACCCCTGAGTGCCGCGATGGCACGCAGGTGAACGCACAGGCCCTGTGCTCCCTTCTGGGGAGGGGGCAGGTGGGCTCCAGAGCGCAGGTGCCAAGGTGAGAAAGTGGGGTCCGTTCCCAGCCGTCGGGGCAGCACCCCCTCTCCTCCTCGGTCCAGGGTGAAGCGCCAGGGTGCCCAGGACAAGGCACCTTGTGGCCTGCCCAGGCAGGGCCCTGGAGGGGCCGCTCCGCTGGCAGTCTCCCCGCAGCGCGCCCACCAGCGCCTCCCTCCCGCCCCAGGGCAGACCCGCAGGCCCAGCGCGCCCCCGCGACTCACGCGCCCTCCGCGATCTGCTCATTCCGCAACCACCCCAGCCACAGTCTCCCCGCGAACCCTCCGGACTGCGCCACCCAGTCTCACCAGCTCCTGGGCGAGCCTCGCGGCGGCGCCCATCGCGGGGAGGTCCGCCTGGAGAGGTGCGGTGGGCAGAGCGGTTGGGGGGGAACCCTGCCTCCCTGGGGCGCTGCCCCGACTCCGGGGGCCGGGGGCCAGAGAGCGGAGGATGGCGACGGTCGGAAACAGGACGGGGGAGGGCAGGTCGCCGCCGAGCCTGAGGAGCAGGTGCAAGGGGAGGGGAGAGACCCGGGGCGGCGGCGGGCGAACTTCAAGGGGGCACTGGGGGCGCGTGGGGCACAGGCGGCAGGTGGGGGACGCGCGCAGCGGGACCCAAGGCCGGGGCGGCGCAGGGCTGCGCGCAGGGTGCTGGGACCCGCGGAGGGGATAACGGGGATCCGCGCGGGACCCAGGTGAGAGCAGAGGGACCGGGCGCGGGAGGGGACGCGGGGGCCAGGGGCGCGCGGCACTCACCGGGGCGGGGCAGCGCCCTCGGGCCCTGTGTAGCCGAGTGCCCTCGCGGCGCTGGCTGGGACTCAGGGCTCCGCTGCGGGGCTCCGGCGCGGCCGGGGAGGCGGCGGAGCGAGCGCACGGGGCGGGGCGCGGGGCGGGCACTCGGCTCCCTGCGGGCCCCACACCGGGTCCGCCTGTGGCTGGTTTTGGCCTGGTGTCCGCACGGTCGCGGTCTCCTGCAGCCGTGGACAGCATGACAGCAGCGCCCCCAGCTCACTCTCTAGTGTCTGCTGCAGACCCGAGCTTGGGGGACCCTGCCCCAAGAAAGGGTTGGAGGGGACAGGAAGCGCCTCCGAAAGTCTGAGGGTGATCGAGGTGGGGTCCTCGCGGGGGTGAAGCGCTGGGGGCTGATGTCTCTGAGGGTTCACTCCGTGGGGTCTCCCCTTAGTAGGCGTCAGAGTCACAGCGTGGAGGCGTCTAAACACAGGGGCAGGGCTCCCAGGCCCAGGGAGCCGGCTCCACAGGCGGGCAGGCCTGAGAATCTGCATTCCCGCCAGGTCTCCAGGTGCTGCTGCTGCTGCCCCGGGGGGCCCCACCCGGACGGCCACTGAATTTAGCCAGCGGTGTTGAGCGCAGGTGTGCCACCAGGCAGGGAGAGCTGGGTGGGTGTCTGCCCCGCCCCTGCTCCTGTCTGGGGGAGCTCAGCCAGGACCCTCGCCGCAGGGGATGCAGGCCGCCACAGGCTGCACGTGGACAGGCGGGAACAGCGTCACGCTGACCCTTCACGTGGAGGTACTGGCAGGTCCCTCAGTGGGGCCGGGTGCCTGGCAGCTGCCAGCCTGGCCGGCAGACGGAGGCCGGCCGCCTACAAGGAGGCTGACATCTCTCCTGATGTCCAGCCAGGAAGAATGGCCACCACTGGGCAGCCCCTGCCGAGGTCCAGATGGCCCAGGGGGCTGGTGCGGGAGGCCTTCTGGGCTCGGTGGACAGGACAAGGTGGCAAGCCAGGGCGAGGCTGTGTGTCTCGCTTGGCTGGCCAGCTGGGACAGTCTTCATGTGGCCTGTCACACACTCAGCAGGTGGAAGACAGTGTTCCCAGTGGCCACAGGACCAGGCCGCATTCCGTGAGCTCCCAGACCGGCCCGGAGAGGGTGACAGACCACAGACCACCCAGTGGAGCTTCTCCGAGGAGGGGCCTGACCCCAGCACCAGGTCCTGGCAGGGGAAGCGGCTGGTGCAGACGGATGGGCAGACACAGGCTCTGTGGCGGGAATGAACTTGGCAAGTTCAGGGGCCACAGTATGGGGCGGGACCTGACCCTAAGACTGACCAGAGGGAGGGCACGGGGGCGGGGATCCACTGGATTTGTGTTCTGGGAACGCACTCGGGCCACTATGGCCTGAATGGTCAGCTCTGTCCTCCACGTGCCGGAGCTCAGGGCATCTCTGGTCAGAGCCCGGACGGGGTGGGGGCCACGGCACTGCCCCAGGTCGGGTCGCATCCCCCTGGCGGCCCCCCCGGGAGTGGGATCTGTGACCTCCGGCCCCCGATGGAGGCCATCTGGCCCCAGCAGGGTCTGTTTCTCCCCGGAGCCTTGGCAGGGGCAGCTCCTTTGCCCCTGGCAGTGCAGGAGGCTGATTCCCCAGGTGCCCCGGCTGCCAGGGGACAGGAACCAGGATAAACGTCCCAGCCGCGTTTTCCTGGCGGGCTGAATCCGTGCTGTACACACACCCTGCCTGGTACCCTGTGCCCTGTGTCCGGGGTCAAGCCCAGAACCGCAGGCCAGACCCAGGCTCTGCCCCTGGGCGCCTGCGCGGGGCCGGTAGGCCAGCAGCCCGGCGTGTGCACCCGGGCTAGGTGAGCCGCGGCGTGGCGCACCTTCCGCTCGTTCCGCAGGTCTCAGGCCCCTCCCTGCTGCCCGCCCGCTCCCCTCCCGGCAGCTGGTCCCCTCAGTCCACCTGCTTGCTTCACTCCAGGCACAGCCTTGTCCCTGCTCGCAGCCTGGTCACTGCGCTGGGTAGGGCTGCCATCTGGGGCTCCGCCTGGCCCGGGTCCTGGGCCCCTGGGGCTGCAGGCACAGAGCAGCCCGGAGCCTCCTAGCCCACCTCAGCTGCGCCCGCCCACCCCTCACACCTGGGCCCCTCGGAACCTCCCAGATGAGAGCCAGGTGCTGGGGGGCCGGGAGGCAGGGATGGGACCCTCTGGGCGGGCAGGTGCTTGGTCAGTTACAGGCCAGAGTCAGGCTGGGACGCCCCCGATACCTCAACTCCTGGGGGGTCTCGCCGAGGCTGCCTTTCTCTGCCCTCTGCCCCTCGCTCCTGGCAGGTGTCCCCCAGCCTCCGAGCCCCAGTCCTGAACACCAGGAGGATTAAGTGGGGTGAAGCCTGGGGATGCTCGGCCGAGGTCATGCCGGCACCGGCAAGGAGGGCGAGGATCAGCCTCACCCGGGAGCCATAGCAACGGGACAGGGCCCAAGGGCGACCCCGGACCCTCCCACGGGGACCCACCCTGGATGTAGCCTTGACCTGCGATCGCCTTTCCAGAGGCTGAGGCCAGTGGCTGTGGGACACGGCGTCCCCCATCGCTCCACCCCGCCCGGATGCAGGTGCCAGGGCCGCGGCTCCATGACTATTCCAAAGCGACAGAGGCCGACTCCAGTTCACCCCGAGTCACCCCGAGCCGGGGGGGCCCCAGGGCTGGGAGGCACCCTCTGTCCTCTGGCCCAGCTGGCCCTCCCCCGCCCCTCGGGTGGGCCACGCCCCCCCACCTGCCAGCTCCAATGCCCCCTCCTCCAGGAAGCCCCCTGGCTGCCCCACCCTGCTTTTTTGTCCCCCAGCCACCGGCGACTCCCCCCACGTCCCCTTGGCAACGACCGCCCTGGCTGCAGAAAGTGTGAGCGGCTGCCGCCCACCAGCCCGCAGACTCCACTGCAGGCTCAGGGGAGGCACGAGGCCTCGGGGTGGGGGTGTGGGGCCCCCCGGAGCCTGGGGGCAGCTGGGTTGAACCCCCTGGCTGCGGTCTCAGGCTGGGAGGTGGGGTGAGGGGGTGTCGCCCCAGGGCTCAGTGGCATTACACTGTGCTGGGCGCCGTGGAGGTGCAGGGGACGGGGGGGCCAGGGGCCCAGCCCCCGGTAGAGGGGAGAGGGGAGGAGGGGTCGGGGTGGAGGCACGCCAGGAGACCTGGCATCCACGCTGGTGAGAAAAGCCGCACCCCGGGAGAGCTGGCACCCCAGCCCACCCCGCCCACAGCTCTTCCCGCCCTGAGCACCGCGGCTGGCTCCGCTGGGGGAGGGACAGAAACCGGGGGGGCTACCAGGCCTAGTGAAGGGGGTGGCGCCCCCAGGGCAGTGAGTCCAGAGGCTCAAGCCTGCCGCGCACCGTGGCTGGGCCCCCTCGAGGGCACACGCTGCCAGGCTGTGAGCCCCTCCCAGCCCGCGGCCAGGGCTCTGCGGTCCCGGCTCGGCGTCTGAAGGCGGGAGGGGGGCTCCGAGCTGGCGAGACACCCACGTGGGGCCTGCTCAGGGCACCCTGCTGTCCCTCCAACCGAGGGGCTCTGACAGGGAGAGGCCACTCTTGCCCAAGACCCCCCCCCAAAGGGGACTTCCTCCGCGTCCCCACCCCCAGGCCCGTCCACCCCGGCTGCCCACTCATCTCCAGGGACCGTTGCTGCCCCCGTGGCAAAGGGTCCCCCAGCGGCGGCTGTGAAGGGAGAGGGAGGGGGAGGCGCGAGCCCTAAAGTTAGCAGCGTGAGGCAGGGGCTGCTGGTGCCGTTCACAGGCACCGCCACTGATCGGCGGGGACCCCCGGGCCCGGTGCTGTGGCTTCGCGAACAAACGAGTAAACACTCACGGTTCTGGACACAAGGAACAGAGGTCGCCGCTTTTCCTGAGGTCACCGGAGGAGGTGGCAGACGAGCATTCAGCCCCGCCCTCTGCCACCGCTTCCCGGCTGCCTGGCCACGGGCGTGGATGGCGGAGCCCGGGCGACCCGAGGGGTGGCGCCCAGGGAGGAGAGGGCAGCCCTGGGACGCGAGGGGCCACCCCCCCGGGTGGGGGGCGGGGATCTGTGCCCCGGGCCCAGCAGTGAGCTGGCCAGGCTCGGCTGCAGCTGCCCCGCCCCGGCTGGAACCTGCACGCGAGCTGAACACACCATGAAGGCGGCAGTGGCCTTGGAACCGGGCCCCGTGGGGCTTTCCCAGAAGAGACCCCTCCACGCACGCTGCCTTTTTTTTTTTTGTCTTTTTGCCTTTATGTAGAGCCCCACCCACGACATATGGAGGTTCCCAGGCTAGGGGTCTAACAGGAGCTGTAGCTGCCGGCCTACGCCACAGCCACAGCAATGCGGGATCTGAGCCACATCTGCGACCTACACCACAGCTCAGGGCAACGCCGGATCCTTAACCCACTGAGCAGGGCCAGGGATCGAACCCACAACCTCATGGTTCCTAGTCGGATTCATTAACCACTGAGCCACGAAGGGAACTCCTGCCATTTTTTTTAATTAAAGCATAATTGATTTACAGCGTCTGGGTGGCTGCAGTGCCAGGCAGAGCCCTGGGGACGGCTCCCATCGGCACCTAGGAAGCTCCCTGCCAGGGACTGAATCCGAGCGGCAGCTGTGGAAACCCCGGATCCTTTAACCCACTGTGCTAGATGGGGACTGATTCCGGGCCTCTGCAGCAGCCTGCACTGAGGTTCTTAACCCACCTCACTGCAGTGGGAACTCCTCCCTGTCCTTTTTAAAAAAATTACTGTTAAGAGACTTTACATTTTAGGGCAGTTTTAGGTTACAGAAAACAGGGCAAAGAGAACAGATTTTGCAGATGACCCCCCCCAACACACACACACCCCTCTCTCTATTACCCAGTGATGCATCTGTGACAACTGAAGCCGAGCAGGGCCCTATGAGGCTCCTGGGCACAAAAGCCTTGCTGTGTCTCCCATTTCTTGGTTTTAGGAAATCCTGCGTGGCGCTCCCTGAGCTCCAAGGGGCAGTTCAAACAGCTGCTGATCAGCGGAGGGAGGAGACGCAGAGGCCAGGGAGCAGCGCAGCCTCGGGGCAGGGTCCTGGTTCCGGCTCAGGGGGACACATGGCGACACAGGCATCTTACACGCCCGAGACAAGTGGTACCCCTGTGCTTCTTCTAGAAATGAATACTGTAAAACCGAACAGCTTGCAGCCCTTCCGCGGGCTTCTCCCTGGACTGAGTGCGCCCTAAGCACAATCACCTGTGAGCTGAAGTTCAGGCACCCGGAGCACAACTGGCTGTGGGTTAAAGATGATTATTAGCACATGATGTTTTTCAGGAACTTTCCTAGTTTTTTCCTAATCTCGGATCAATAGGCTCTTTTCGCAAGTACTGTTATTCTAGGCAATAACCCAGAAGGCCACCACCAGGACCACTCCGAGACCTCCTGACACCAGATTTGATGACTAAGAGTCCCTGAGAGAAAGAGTGCATGTGTGCCCCAATCCTGATTCTTATCTGAAACTGTTTTTCTCCTTTTTTTCCCCGATTTTTAGGGCCGCACCTGCGGCATATGGAGGTTCCCAGGGCTAGGGGCTGAATCAGAGCTACAGCTGCTGACCCACACCACAGCCACAGCAACACGGGATGAGCCGAGTCTGTGACCTCCACCCCACCAGTAGGGGTGGGTGGCCAGCACCGGGAGCCCCTCTGGGTTTGAGCCGAGGCCCTCACAGCACCCCGACACCCCGTTCCTACCTGCCCTTGATGACACTGTGGAGCCGGCCTGGAGGGGCCCCAGTCAAGTGCGACTTAATTCCAGTGGCTACAATGCAGTCAACTGGTAGGAGTTCCCACTGTGGCTCAGTGGTAAAGACCTGACTGGTATCCATGAGGATGTGGGTTTGATCCCTGGCCTCGCTCAGTGGGTTAAGGATCCAGCATTGCTGTGAGCTGTGGTGTAGGTCGCAGACGCGGCTCGGATCCCGTGTTGCTGTGGCTGTGGTGTAGGCCGGCAGCTGTAGCTCTGATTCGATCCCCAGCCTGGGAACCTCCGCATGCCGCGGGTGCAGCCCTAAAAAGACAGAAAAGGAAGAGAAGTGCAGAGCCTACACCGCCGTCTCGGGGGTGGGGTGGGGGTGGGGGTGCCCCGCCCAGCTCATCGCAGAACCCGGCCCCCCTCAAGCGCCCCCTGCCGCCCAGGCTACGCCCGGCAAGGAGGTCTCTCTCGGCCCCAGCCCAGGGCTGCTCTTGGAAACACCGGCCCCGCATCACCAGAACTTCTGAGTTTTTCAGGAGAAAAGTCCTTACGTGCGCTGCCCCAATGCACAGATGCCATCGGCGAACCCCGAGCACAACCCCTGCCAGGGCTCCCCATGTGTCCTGGGTCAGGAGCGACGCAGGAGTCCCCTGACACCCGATCTGGCAGCCTGAGTGGGGGTCCCGCTGGGGCCCTGGCTCTGCCCCCATCAGCCGTGGATCCAGGCCAGTGGTCACCTCCGAGCGCTGCTTCGTCGTCTGCGGGAGGGGAGCAATAAAGACAACGAAAATGAACCGTACTGGTATCAAACGGGTGAGACACAGGCGTAAGACCCCCGACCCAACAATGGCCCCTGATGGGGAC
Source organism: Catagonus wagneri (assembly GCA_004024745.2). Lineage (NCBI taxonomy): Eukaryota > Metazoa > Chordata > Mammalia > Artiodactyla > Tayassuidae > Catagonus > Catagonus wagneri. The sequence goes on from PVHT021183589.1 coordinate 13,914, forward strand.
CCCCTCCCAGGACCATGGGACACAGGTCTCAGTAGGAAATGTTCAAAACCGCCCAAAACTGGGAGGCCGGCCCTCCCTGTGCTTCCACGTGGATCCAGGGAGAATCAAATTGATCCTGTGGAAATTGGCTGAAAAGACAAATTAAGGCATTAGGCAAGGACAAATTAGAGGCTTTCAACGCCGCCGGGAGGAAACGGTGTGGGGGAGGGGCCTGGCCTGAACTGAAGGGGGACAGAGAGGAGGAGGGGAGGGGGCTGGACGCAGGGCCAAGGACCCCCGCCCGCCCGTGCGCCCTCGCAGCCCTCAGCTGTTCCCAGGACCACTGCAGCGCCTTCTCCTCTGCCGCTGCTCCCCCGGTGGGGACCTTCCCGGGACCTCCAGGTCTCCTGCTGCGTCCCCTCCCTCCGAGCGGGATGACCCCTCCCTCCCCGCATGGACCCCCCCGCGGGGCAGCGAAGGGGCAGGGCGGCCGGGACGCTGGGCCCTCCTCTGCTCCCGCAGGGGCTCCTGGGAAGAGGCAGCCCCCACTCGGCTCCCCCAAGCCAGGACGGCGTCCCCGCGCCACGGGCGCTCCTGGCAGAGGCCGCCCCTCCCCTGCCGGGCTCAGGCCCAGGAGGCGCGGCCCGGAGGGTCGAGGGCGGACGCCGGCTTCGCGCATCAGCCGGCCTCTGGCGCCATCTGGTGGCCGCCGCGGTCGCTGCAGGAGGGCCGGGCGCCGCGGGGGGCGTGGCCTGAGCCGCCGCGGGGCGGAGGGAGGGGTCGCCGCGACGTTTCCCGAGGGCGGGGGACGGGGAGCGTGACCAGAGCCGGAATTCCCACGGTCCTTCCCTCCGCCTCACGCCCTGCCCGTGCCCCACCAGTCCTCCCCACCTTCGGGTCCCCAAGGCCCCTCCCCCGACCATGCCCCTGGTGCCATCCAGGCCCGGCCTGGTTCCACGGGTCAGCTGTGTGGCCTCAGCTTGTCACTCAACCTCTCTGAACTTCATCGTCCTCAACAACACGAGGGTGATACTTAGTGTCCTTCTTGTCCGGCCCACAGGAAGGTTCCAGGAGAGCCCTGCCCTGCGCCTCTCCCGGGTCTGCTCCCCGCCCGCACCCTGTGCTGGGGTCCCTGGCCCTCGGCTGGATAACGCCTCCCCGTGCTTCCCTGCCGGACAGCCTCCACGCGGAGCCCTTCTCTTGGGGATCAGTGCCCCCGGCCTCGGGGTGCTGTGGGCGACACGGACAGAACAGGAGAGGGAGCAGGGTCTCCCCCAGCAGGTCACACCTCCGCCCAGTCCTGAGGCACCTGCCTGGGGGGCCGCGTCCCAGGGTCCATGGCCAGGCTGCGGCCCCTCCTGCAGGTGCTCACTCAGCATTTCTGCGTGCGGGAGGCTGGTGCCCAGTCACCCCGCACAGCTGCCCCAAGGCCCGAGGGTGCCCCTCGGACTCACTCCCAAGCCCCCACCCTCCTCAGGCTTCCTGCTGGCACTGAGGCCCTTGTCCCATTTGAGGATGGCAACCCGAGGCAGCCCTTTTTCTGTCGCCTCCTCTACCGCAGCCCCCTAAACCCGCCGGCCAAGTGGTCCTGTGCTCTCAGCGAACCACGACACAGCGCCACCGTGTGGCTCCCCAGCAACCGCTGTGAATCACCCGGAGCAAAGCTGGCACTGGCCACTGGGGGGCGCGAGCGGCTCGCGGACACCGCAGACACAAAGCCTCCGGGCCGTTCTGCCAAGGCTGAGACGGGATTGGGGGGTGTCCTTGCTGTGCCTCTGCCCTGATGGATGGGCGAGGATTTCCCACGTTGGACCGAGAACTCGGGGTTTCAGGCCAAGACCCAGGGCCGGCCAAGCGCCCTGGCTGGCCGCAGGGCCCTGCGAAGCCGGGTTGTGGTCTGGGCTGCGGCGGGGGCAGTGATGGAGCGCGTGGGGTGTGGGGCCCTCCTGCCGCCCCCAGCCCGGGCCACCCTCTGCTGGCTTTGCCGCGCAGGCAAGGGGCCAGCCCGGCCGCCCCACACCCTCCAGCAGCTGGCTGGCAGCCCTCCAGGCGGCTGGTGGACACGGCTCAGGCCGGCTGGCCACACCTGCCACAGCAGCTGGTTCAAAATCCCCAAATCCCAAAACCAGTCCCACTTGGCCGGGCCAGGGAGTCCTTGGCCCCGCCGGCTGGCCTGTCCTTTGCTGAACTGGCTGTCAGGGACCTCGGCCAGGCGGGCCGGCAGGCAGCCCCAACGTCCCCTAGATGCCCGGGGCTCCGCTGGGCCGGGCTGTGCAGACCCTGGGCCTCGGGGGTGGACGTGTCCCCCCCTGGACTGAACCTCTGGGCGGGGGGGGGGGCATCTGCAGACTCGCATTTCAACAGAAAGTGTAATGGAGACATTGCAGCAGCGTCTGCCCACGGCGACCGCCTCAGACCAGAAGGAGGGGGCCGGTGGGGGGCCCGGCCCTGGTACCTCAGGGCCCGCGCGGCCAGCAGAGGAGGGGCCAGCACCGTGCAGCCCCTCAGCCGGTGTGTGAGGTCTGGGCTGCCCCCAGGCCTGGGTGACGCCGCGGGCCCCTGCTCGGGACGTGGGGCTGTGCTGACCCCCAGGCCTCAGGTGTGGACGGCGAGACAGGCACCCTGGGGAGTGACTTTCGGTCCGCGCTTCACAGCATCGGCGCCACTGACGCCCGGAGCACTGACGAGCACCTGCTGTGTGTGGGGGGTGGGAGGGAGCGCCCCCGGCCCCCGGCCCCCGCCACGTCCCTCGCCGAGGCCGCACAGCCTCCACCTTGCCCCCGGGATGCCAGCGGGTGGCCGTCAGCCCTGGCAAGGGGTGGGGGCAGCTCCTGGGGTTCGCTCTGTGCCGCCCAGAGGCTTCATGGGGGGGGGTCGACCACTGGGCAGGCCCAGACTGGAAGAGGCCAGGGTACAGTTTCCAGTGAGCGGCAGGACCCTGCCTTGGGGCAGGGGGACAGCCCTGCCTGCGGCCTCCCACCCAGGAGTGGGGGACGGGCAGGGTCAGCCCCATGCTGTCCCCGCCCCGCCCGTCGGCCCCGAGCATCCGCAGCCCCTGTAACCGATCCCCGGGCGGGGGCAGCCCGGGCCCGGCTCTCCTGGTCTCGTGCCTCCGGCCCAGCTGTTGCCGGGGAGGCCGCGCCTGTCCAGGGGCTGGACAGCTGCAGGCCCGGAAGCCCCCCAGCCTCCCCAGAGCAGGTGTGCGCCCCGGAGCCCGGCCTTGCCTGCCAAGGCGGGTCCCAGCGGTGCGGGGGGGCCTCGCCCTCATTTGCTCGGCCTTGCGGGGGACTCTGGACCGAGACTGGCTTTGAGGGTGCTCAGGCCTGTGGCCAGCCTGTGGGCTGTGGCCGGTGCCGAGAACAGGCCCTGCCACGGGGTCACACCCACCAGCGCGGCAGGCCCGGCCGTGTGAACCCACTCGGCTGCTTTGTCCGAGGTCCCCGGGGCCGGGGGCAGGTCAGGTTCCCCAGGGAACAGAGAAGGTGCTCACCCCGCCCCGAGCAGGCAGCCCCTACCCCTGCCCCACTCACATCGCTCCCCTCCCTCGGGACCCCGGTACCCACAGTGTCCTCACCGGCCCGAGAGCCTGTCCACTCCAGTCCCAGGAGGGGGCCCCGAGCTGTGGAAGCCACTTGTGAATCTTCATTCGCAGCGCCCCTGCCAGGGCGCCTCAGGCAGGTGTCTGCCCTGCCGGCCGGTGGCTGCCTCATTCCCGGCCGTCCGCAGCCGCAGGGGAAGGAGCCTGAGGCCTCAAACCAGGGGCTGACCCGGGCCCTTCCCCCGGCCCCCCGCCCGCATCAGCTCTGGCCCTGCACCCTGCCCAGCACCCCGCCTCTGCCCGGCGTGTCTCTGCCCCTGGAACTCACCCCCTGCTCACTGTCCCAGGGTGCAGGACGCGGGAAGCCCAAGGCAGGTGGCCCCAACTTAGGAGCAGAGGCTGGGGCCCCAAGGGGGGTCTTACCCCGTGAACGGGCGTGAGCCAGGCCGGGCTGCCCCCGCGGCTGCCCTGTCGTTCACTTGGTGCCGGTGCTGGTTGGCCAGGGTGCCCCCAAATTCACGTCCATCGCGACGCTCAGCCGCGGTCCTGTTTGCAGGTATGATCGGGTCGCGATGGGGTCCAGCTGGGCAGAGTAAGCACCGGTGTCGTGACCCGTGTCCTTAGAAGGAGGCGGCTCAGAAAGAGGCTGAGTGACGACCACGTGGAGGCGGGAAGGACGGGGCCTCGAGCCGAGGGGCACCGGGGGCTGGGCAGGCAGGAAGGAGCCCCCCGGAGCCTCGGGTGGGGCCTGCCCGGGCCTTGACCTCCCCTCTGGGTGGCGGCCTGACAGGGCACCTTGCTGCGGTTTTAACACCCCCCCCCCTTGGGAACAGCGGCCCGGGGACCCCGACTAGCACAGGCCTCACCGCTGGACGTGACAGGGACAGGCAAGGTGGGAACTGGCTCCCGAGGCACGGTCTGCGCTGGGGCTCCCGACCCCGCTCAGGGGCCCCGCTCAGGGCGCCTCCGCAGCCCTCGTCCTCGGGCGGCGACGCTGGGCTTGTCCGTCGGGTTTAAACCTCCACCGTCAACAAAACCGCTCGTGGGGGTGGGGGCAGAGGCCGGGACCAGGAGCAGCCTGCCGTAGAGGGTGGCCCTGGGGACGGCTCCGCGGTCGACGCTCCCGAGTGGCCCCCGCCCCGACCGGTGGGGCTGCCACCCGAGCCCGCCTCCCCGGAGGCCTGTGTTGCACGTGGGTAAGTCTTGGTCTCCTCCAGGCCCCGGGCAGTGACTGCTGGGGACGCAGGGGGGACCCCATGAGGTGCGCACATGGGACCTGAGGACGATGGACAGGGCTAGGGGCCCAGGGAGAGGGCTCTCTGGGCAGTGCGGCCCCAGGGCTCAAGCCCTGCTCCCTCCCCCTCACCCCACGGTGGGAGAGGCTGTGGCCACCCTGATGTCACCTCCACAGGACAGTCCCCTCCCCGACAGGACTGACCGTAGGGCACAGAGCAGGACCTAGCCTACCCGGGAGGGGGCACACAGTGGGCTCAGGGGTACCAGGCCTTCCGGGATCCAGGTGGGCAGTGTCAGCCCGAGCCAGAGGCAGGCTCAGGGCTGGGAGGGAGACCCCTTGCTTCTCGCGTCGTGGGGCTGCCTGCAGGCTGCAGGCGGGCTGGATCTCGCAGGCCAGGGCCACCAGCTCCCCCTCGGCTGCCTGGGTGAATGTGCTGCAAAGGCCAGGAAGCCAACTTTTTTTTAGGGCTGCACGTGTAGCATATGGAGGTTCCCAGGCTAGGGGTCAAATTGGAGCTGCAGCTGTCAGCCTACAGCACAGCCACAGCAACTCGGGATCCTTAAACCGCTGGGCGAGGCCAGGGGTTGAACCCACATCCTCAGGGATACTAGTCAGATTTGTTACCACTGAGCCACAACAGGAACTCCCAGGAAGCCATTTCTGCAAGCGTGTGTGGTGTGGGGCTTGATTAGTGATGTCTGCCCTGGCACCATACTGGACAGCGGTGCTATGCATGCCAGCACTTGCCACCGGCTGGGAGGGGGTGGGATGAACTGGGCAACCTCAAAGATCCTTCCCAACAGCCCCCAGCCTAGGGTTGCTCGGCGCCTCGGAACAGGGTCCAGGCCGCTCCCGGGAGCAGCCTTTTCCAGGCCAGCTTCAGACCTCCCAACGGGAGTGAGCTGTCCAGGGCCTCGGGTTTCCAGGTGACACCCTGGGCTGCCTGACACGACGAGGAGGGAGTGGGCGCCCCAGCTGCCCTGGGCCAGGCCTCTCCAGACCCCCCAGGAAAGGAGGCCCGGGCCGGACAAGACTGATCAGGCAGACACGGTCCCTGTGCCCCTCCCGGGCCCCCACACCTGCAGCCTCGGTTCTCTCGGCCTCCGCTGCTCGGCACCCAGTCCGTCAGCGCCCCGTGGGCGCAGGCCCCCCGTTGGCCCCGCGGCGGGCGGGCTGGTGGGCTTTACGCAGGTGATGTGTCTGGGCTTCCCTCCCCAGCACCTCCAGACCAGCCGCTGGTGGCTTTATTTGGACGGCGCGGCTCCCCGCGGGGTCTGGATAACGCATCTCCAGGAGCCCTTCTCTTCACAGCGAGACCGAAGCCCTGGATGTTTATTTTATCGCTTCTCCCCACGCAGGAGTTTAGCAGTTTAGCCGCAGGTCTGAGGCCCGTCTGTGCTGATCTCTCCTTTCCAGGACCCGTTCGCAGGTGCCGCCTGGCTGCGTATCATGTTTTCTCTCGGAAGAAGTGGTTTTGCTATTAAGGTCTTTGTTTCCGCGAGACCGCTCTTCCGTCCCTCGTCCCGGGCCAGCTTCCCAGGCCAGTGGCGGCTCCACAGAGCCCGGGGGCAGTCCCGGCAGAGGGCCCCCAAACGCCTCCCCAGCCCGGACGCTCGGCCGGTCCCGCCAGAGCAGAGCTGGGCCTTGTCCGGGCCGCTCCTTTGGCTATTTACGGCCCCAGAGTGCAGACCCCAGGGTAGCTGCCACCTCTGAGGGACCCTGGCTCTGGCCTGGGCCGGCGTCCACCAGGGAGACTCCAAAGGAAAAAGAGCACTCATTAAGCACCTGCTGTGTGCCCCTGGCCTGACTCGCCTAATCTCTGAACTTGGCATGGGCAGCTTTCCCTCCCGAGGTGGAGCGAGGCCGAGGCGGTGGCTAGTTGACACTCTCAGGGCGCCGCTGTGCGTCGGGCCCCCTCGGAAGGACAAACTTGCGCTCAGTTCTCTACACCGCAACCCCAGCGTCTGTTAGCCCCTTCCCCAGGTGGGAAAGCAGAGGCCTGGCGGGGCGGAGCACGGGCCCAACGGGCCAGGGCTGCAGGTGGGGACTGACGCACGCCGGCTGCCCTGCTCCGTGGCCAGGACGCGGAGGGCCCCGGACGGGCAGGCTTGGCCTGTGCTGCCCCAGAGGGACAGAAGGGCTGAGGGGACTGGCCGCCCTGGGGTCCCCCACCTGTGAGCCCCTCTCCGTGTGTGACCAACCTGGCTATTGCCATCAAGTTCGGATCCTAAAGCTCAGAGCAGCAGGCTCTGTGTTCCCGTGGGGGCGGGGGGCTCCGTAACCGAAACAGCCTGTGCCCCGACCCCCACGGACCGAGCGATGGGCCTAGGACCGGCAGGGTGGCTGGCTGGCCTGGTAGGAGCCAGTCCTTCCCGGAGGGACCTCCCTGGAGGCATGCGGCAGGTAAGGGCCCTGAGCAGCCGGCATGACCCACGTGCCGCATGGCGATGGGTCCCTCGGCCCGGTGAGACAGCAGCTGCTGTCACCTGCCTTGGCGCCAAGCGCGCCGCCGCAGCGCGGGGGCCCCAGGGAGGAGGCTGGGGGCAGTGCGGCCACCCCAGGGCCCTGTGCCTTCAGTGAGAACACCTCTTGCACAGCAGCCCCAGGCCACGGATGCAGGCTCTCAGGCTGCGGGACTCTGGGCCCCAAGTCTGCCCCAGCCCCCCGTCTCCTCCCACACGTGTGAGCGCAGCTGCGCCCGGGGCGGGGGGAGGAAGTCCTCAGCTTTGCACAGGCCCTGGGGGACAAGCTCATCTGGAACAGCTGGGGGAGGGGACGGCTCTCACACCCCTGGGGGGCTGGGCCGGGGGCACCATTTCCGAAGAGGGGGGCAGGGAAGGGGCTGTCCTCAGAGGGCCTTCTGCCAGGGCACCTGACCCCCCGATTTCAGGGACCCCCGCGGAGGAGACCTGGTCCTGGGCTCTGAGTTAGCACCCCCAGGCGGGGGGCCGCCCGCGTGGCGCTGCCGCAGGTGAGAATCCGGATCTGCAGACCACCCATACGCCTGGGCACAGGCCATCCCCCGCCTCTGAGCGGCTCTGACTGTCTCCCAAGTAGGACCCGGCCCCCAACCTCTGCTTGCCAGGAAACGCCCTAGGAATTCTTGTCACTGAGTTACTTCCAAGATCTGCAGGGTCCCTGGCACAGCCTGAAGGAGGAAGAGTGGGACCCGAGGGGTGTCTGTGTGGTCCTCTCTGCCAGCTGCCCTTGCAGCAGTTCTCGGGGCAGCAAGGCTGTGGCCCGAGGCAGCGGGAGACACAGCATGAGCCCCCGGGGTCAGCTGGTCTCGGGGCAGGTGAGGGAGTCAGCGACTGTGAGTGGGCCGGCGGCAGAGCTTACCACTGCTCAGAGACCCCCGAAAGGCCCGGCTGAGTAGAGCCACCATCACAGAGCCCCTTACACGGCAGCACTCCCACCCCCGCCTAGCAGTGCTGCTCTGAGGGGCAGGCAACTTGTCCCCAGATTCCAAGAAGAAGGGGGCTGCTTGCTGGCTCCACAGCAGAGTGGGCCGGCTGTGTCCGCCAGGCCAGAGAGGGACACGGATGATCCTCAGGACTGCATAGGGGTGTGGGCACAGGCAGCTGGGGCGAGACGCTGAAGCCTTGATCCCCAGGAGAAGGGAAGAAAATGGAGCTCGCTTGTCAGAGGTCCTGAGCTCGTCCTAGTGTCCCTTCCTGACCCAGGATTCATCCAATACACTGACGGTCTCTGAAGCAAATAATGGAAACGTCAGTCTCCATGACTTAAGGTGAAAAGCATAAGTTTCTTGATCATGAAGTTGGAGTTACAGCTTCAGGCATGGCTGGATCCAGGTGCTCAGCTCTCCTGCCTGTCCCCCGACTCAACTCAGCTTCTCTTTGCCTTCACGCTCCCAAGAAAGACAGCCTTCTCCATGCGCTGAGCTCCCGGGTATGAGAGGCCCTCTAGCCTTTGTCCAGCTCAGGAGCAGCTCAGGTTGGCCCTGTGGCCACACATTTCATCCATGGTGGGAAGAGGGCTCTGTCATCAAGCCCCTGCCCAACCCACAGAGTCTAGACGGCCAGGGGAAGAGGAGCCCTGTCCTCGCAGAGGACCTGTGCACCTTGACCTCGAAGTCGGCCTCTGGCCTGGGGACTGGGCCTCTCTGTGCCCCGCAGAGACACCTGGCCATTCGAGTGACCATCCCCGGGTGTTTGGTGGGACCTTAGGGCAAACTCCCTACAGCCCTCGCGGCTGCAACAAAAAGCACCTCAGCTCTGAACTCCTGAGCCCAGGGCTCCCCTCGGCCCCACACAGCGCCCCCCGCCCTGTGGCCACCTCCAGAGTGGCGCCCCAGCAGGGTTTTGGGGGCCCCTCCCCGCCAGGACCCCTGGGAGCAGCAAGACCACACGTGGGGCAGCTTCACCACCGACAAAGCGCCTCTTGCCGCCTCCCGCCCTGCCCGAGCCCTGGGGGGTGCGGTCTGGGGGCCGAGGGGCAGCCGGGAGGGGACGGCGGCACACAGCCGGTGCTCAGCACCAGGCCGCCCCAGACACACGGGAAGGGTCCTGGCACGGAGTACGGACAAGCCCCCCTCCGGCCGGCAGCCTGCCGCTCCCCGACAGGGCCGCTGCCGGCATCCCTGTGGCCCAGGGTGGGTGGGGCCCACCCGCCCGGCTCCACGCTGCCCAGCCGGGTAGCCACCCCACACAACGGGGCTCTGAGCCTGGGGTGGGCCGGGAGGCGCTGCCCGCCGGCCGCCGGCTCACAAGGGCCCCATTGTGTGGGGCGGCTGTGGGCAGCAGGTGGCTGCCCGGTCCCACACGGGGAGGCCCTGCCGCCAGCCGCGCGAGCGGAGGAGGGCACCGCGGGCACCAGCGGGGCGGGGGGCACGGGCGGGCCTGGCTGGGCCAGGGCGCGGCACACACAGGGCTGGGCTGCAGCATGAAGGCGCCTATTCTCCCGGCCTTGGCCCTGCCAGCCCAGCCTGGGCCACATGTGGTGAGGCGGTCCCCGCCCCGCAGGCCCCGGGCCGGTGCCCGGCTGCCCCCAGGACATGGCTGCAGCTGGGAACTCAGGACCGGCTCTGAGCAGAGCAATCCAGGCGGCTTCCTGGAGGTGGCAGGAGCAGAGAGGGGCAGGAAGGGGGCAGCAGGAGGGCCCAGCGTGAGAGGGAGGTCCCCAGGGGTCGGGGAAGCCCCCGCAGGGACAGCTGGGCACAGACATGCCCCTCTTGGTCACCTACGACTGCCCTGGGCCTCCACACACGGTGCCAGGCTGCTGGGCCGAGTCCAGCGCTTGGGGAAGCCAGTCCTGGAAGGCAGGGGACCCCAGAACCAGCCTGGAGGTGGTGGAGAGGGTGACATGACCAGCCTGTGGACAGGCCAGGCAGGGAGAAGCACCACCCCAGGGCTGGTCACCCCCCTCTCAGAGCCCACGCGCCAGCCAGAAGACCTCCCGTCCGTGCCCCCCTCCCCGCGGGAGCCCCCTCCCCACCTCGCCGGGCTGGCTCCCAGCACTTGGCAGTGGGGACCGCGAGGAGGGTGCGGTCTGACGCCGTCCTCGGCCCCCGACCCCTCCCAGCCCTGCCCCCTGGGGCCTGTCATGCAGGCAGCGGGCCGGCGCCTGGCCGCCCCGGTCTGGACGCTGCAGGCCGCTCCCGCGAAGGCGGGAGGCTGGGGCTTGGCTCCCACCCGGCCCCCCACCCCGCGCCGGCGGGGAACACACGTGGGGGCAGCCACCCGCCCCCCTCCCCACAGGGCCATTAGGTAAGGACAGCTGGGGCCGGGTGGGAGGCTGGCCGGCCCGTCGGTCAGGCAGGCCTCCGGCAACTGGACACGGACGGTTCTAGCACAGCTCCCCGGCTGGCCCGGGGCTCTGGCCCCGGCCGCCCCCCCTCACCCGCCCTGGTGGCCAGACGGGTCTGCCGGGGCCCAGAAGAGCCGGCAGGCGGTGCTCCCCCCGGCGCCACCAGGGGCCTCGTGTTGGCACAGTTTTTACCCAAAAACTGTGGGTCAAGGTAATGCAGTTTTAACGCACAGGCTCGGACAGAAGCGAGGGCTGGGAGTGGCTGGCCCAGCGGCAGCACCAGAGCCGGAACAAAACGGGCCCTGGGCCTGGCTTCCCCATGAACCCGCCCTGGACGCAGAGTCCGAGGGGGAGCTTAAAGGGCCGCTGGGACCCGTGAGCCACACGCGCAGACTGGGCAGCCGAGCGGACCCGCGTGGCCCCAGTTCTCCAGTAGGAAACCCAAGCCCGGAGCCCACTGATGCCGCGGGACTGGTGCTGGCGCCGTCCGAGTCGACAGCCCGTCCCGGACCGTCCCGTGCGGGCCTCCTTCCGCAGAGGAACTGTCCCTTCAGTGGCTCCTAAGCTCAGCTCCCGTGCTGCTGGAGGGGCCCGGGTCCCCAGATCCCCCGCCCAGCACCCCCATCGTCCCGCTCGAACCGCTTGTCTCTGACAGCCAGACGTCCCGGGCACCCCCATTCCTGGCGGCCTCCACCTGACTCCTGCCCCTGGCCGGCTGGCTGCCCGGAAGGGGCTCCATGCGCAGGGCCAGGCTGCTGGGCCGAGTCCAGCAGGAAGCTCGGGGGAGGCAGGGCAGCCGGGGGACGTTCCAGGGGATCGAGAGCACTCCGCCGGGTGTGAGGTGGTGCGGCCACCCCAGGGCCCGCGGGAGGGCACATCTGGGTCGCCCAAAGTGGAACCAGGCAAGACTGCGCCCCCGGGTTCCGGCCCACAGAGCCGCCTCGCTGTGGCCCAGCCCAGGCGACACACAACCTGGCCAGGGCCATGGGGTTCACTCCTGTCCCTGCCCGGCTAGGCCCTGCCTGTGCCCCTCCCCCCACCGGCTCAGAGCCGCCTCCTTCAGGAAGCCTGCCTAGGGCCTCCCTCTCCTCGCTGCAGCACAGAGTGGGTGGTAAAAGCCCCAGAGAAAGAGAACCTGCCCCCCACCTGTCCCCCACTTTGGCTGCCCATGCCTGGGGACACCCCCCCAACCTTGACACTCCCCATCGGCAAGTCCCTGTCCTCGGAGGGCGTGCCCGTGGCCCCCGGGTCCTGCGCCTGGCCCGGTGCCGGCTGGCAGAGCGAGCCCCCAGGACAGCGTGCTGGGCTCACGCGGTGGGCAGGCGGCCTGGCCCTGTTCCTGGCTCCACCTTTCCTGGTGGCGCCAGCGGGCTGGCCAGGGGTGTTGGCGTGGGGGGCAGGGGCCCTCTGCCCACGGTCGCCTGGATGTGGCACAAATCAGTTCTCCCCCAGTTTCTTCCCGGCCAGTCTGGAGCTGGATCAGACGAGGAACTCCACCGCCGGCGGAGCGGAGCCAGGCTTAATGCCGAACAAACCGCCCTGCCGCCCCCCAGCCCGAATCGCAGCCAGAGCCCAGTCACCCGCCCCTCCCTGCCGCTCCGGGCAGGGGGCGGCCCGGCGGCCCCAGAGGCCCCCGGGGGCCCCTCCCCCCGGACCGCGTCTCGGGCTGCCCCCCGCCCCCCGCCCGGGCCGAGAGAGGCCGGAGCCGGACCCCAGGCGGGGTCCTCACTGTCGCCCGAGGACAGGCCGGGCCCGCTTCCTGCTGCCCAGCCCATCAGCTCTGGGTGGATGGTGCGTCTGTTCAGACACCGTAGGTGTCCCCGAAGCGTGGGCCTCGTGGCTGCAGAGTGATACCACATGGCCTGTCCCCGGTTCTTCTCAAGTTTTAAAACACTCTGGGTTTGGCTTTCCAGTGAGTGGGTCGGGCGGGTGGCCCTGGTTGGGAGGGCAGCCTTGGAAAACCACCGGCTGGGGCTGGGCAGAGTGCAAGGGCTGGGCTGGGGTCCGACCCAGGGGCCCGAGGACCCAGCTCAGGTGTGTGGGCCTCACGGGACCTCTGAGGGGTGGCTTGGAGGCTCTGTGCCAGGGAGTGGTCCCCAGACGTGGCCGGCTCAGCCTCGTTCAGCTTGGGCCCTGTCAGTGAGTCACCGCAGACCCTGGCTGGAAGGACCTGGGGGACAGGGTGGCGGAGGGCCTTGCAGTCTTCGCCCCGCTCACGGGTCTCCTGCCTCCCGGGTCAACCGCTCCTGCCCCTCCAGCAGCGTCTCCCCACCTCGGCCCCATCCGGGGCACCGGCCATGTGACGTGAGCCCCAGGGCCTTTGCACTTGCTTTTCCTGAAGCATCTCTGCCCCAGAGCTTTGTACACAGGCTCTGGCTTGTCCATCAGATCCAGGCAGAGGCTACATCCTGTGTCTTAATCCACCCAGGATGCTCTAATAATCCGCCCCGGACTGGGTGCTTTAAACAGCTGACCTCCGTGTCTCACCCTCCCGGAGGCCGGAGGTCCCAGGCCGAGGTGCCGGCAGATTCTGTGTCTGGTGAGGACCTGCTCCCTGCTTCACAGGCAGCCGACCTCGTGCCGTGTGTTCCTCGAAGGAGGGGCAAGGGTCCTCGGGGTCGCTTTCCGAGGGCACTAGTGGAGCTCCCGCTGTGGCTCGGGGTTAACCAGCCCAACTAGTGTCCATGAAAACGTGGGTTCGATCCCTGGCCTTGCTTGCTGGGTTAGGGATTCAGCGTTGCTGTGAGCAGTGATGTAGATCTCAGGCACAGCTTGGATCTGGCGTGGCTGTGGCTGTGGTGTAGGCTGGAAGCTGCAGCTCCAATTCAGTCCCTAGCCTGGGAGCCTCCATGTGCTGCGGGTGCAACCCTAAAAATCAAGACGGGCACTAGTCCCATTTAAGAGGCTCACAGCCTACCCACCCTGGGCTGCACCTCTGGACACCACGACCTTGGGGTTAGGATTTAATCCTGGTTAGGGCGACGCGAATACTTGGTCTGAGCCTCCTCTGAGAAGACCTTCCCGACCAGCCCCGGGCCCACACCGTGCTGTCCTCTCCTGGCACCGTCCCTCTGCGACCCTGTGTGTCTGTCTCCCCCTTCATCTGTCCCCACCCTCTAGATGGTCTGGATCTGAGCTTCCTTTGCCCCGCGACCCCACCACCTGCCCCCTGGAGGGGCATGCAGCACCTAACGCCGCGGGAGTCGGGGAACGAGCTAAAAAAACCCTCCCCGGCTAAAGTGGAAACAGCAACCCAGCCACTTGGTTACACGATCCGCCCACATCTGGCATGTGGTTCTTTCCTCTGAATTAACCAGCTGTTTCCGAGTCACGCATAACCAGCCCGGTTTAATTCATTTTCGCAGGTTGATTTGAGTTGATGGATCGCAACAGAGACTTCGGAGAGCTCGCACATGGGGCGCTTAGCAGGTCAGGGTCGGTGAGGGAAGCGGGCTCTGCGGTGACGGGTGTGGGGACCCCCCCAACCCCCCCGCCACGCGGAGTGAGGACAAGACAGCTAACACCCCAGTAAAGGGCTGGCAGGGACCCGTGTGCGCCTGAACTCAGCCAGGAGAGCCACGCGGGTCCTTCACGGACGCGTTAAATACCTCGGGAGTGACGCCGCAACCTGCGCAGGCCAAGGTCGAAAACCAGCAGCAGGTGGAGGCAGGACGCCCCTGCCTCAAACAGGAGGGGTCCAGCTCAGAAGAGGCGAGGGCGGGGGTCCTGGGAGGCGGGCCCTCCGTGGGACACGAAAGGGCGAGGGTCTCTCAGCCGTCACCGTCTTCAGGCCCACGGACGGGCTCAGGATGGCGCATCCAGGGAGCCTCTCCGGCCTCGGGTCACATGTGCGACGTCTGTCCGCAGGGCCAGGCGGCCGCGTGCGGGAGGCCGGGCCCGGGCCGGCGGAGGCCTGCGAGCTGCAGGCCACGTCCAGCGTGGGGCCGTCTAGGCAGGTGGCGCTCGCGTGCGAGGCCAGCCGAGTGAACGCGAGGGAGGGAGCCAGGCTTCAGGCTTCGGGTGGGAAGGCGGTAGCCGCACAGCGGGGGACGGGAGCAGCTTCAGGGCTGACAGCTCGGGTGGGGCCACAGGTCCCGTGTGACGACAGGCAGGCGCTCCGATGACGGTGAGCAGCGAGCTCTCCCCCAGGCCCTGCGGGGGTTACCCGCTCTTCAGCTCCCGGGACTTCCAGGGAGAAGCGGGGAGCGAGAGAGAAGGGGGGCTGGAGGTCCTTAGGGGAAGGTGGGGTGGGGTCCCCAGGACTTGGCAGGAGGCTCCGGCCGTCGCAGGCTGTGGCCCCCAGGGCGGCCGGTCCTCGTGTGCAGCCCGCACCCCCTCGCAGCCCAGGCTGTCCGGTGGGAACACCGTCCGTGCTCGGCAGGGCTGCTGACTCGGCTTCGGCCGCCAGGCTGGGGCTTCCGGCTGCTGGTCTGAGCCGGGCTCCGCGCCCCGCGGGAAGCCCACTTCCCTAATCACACCCTGGGGCCGCGGCGGACCAGCCTGGCGACAGTCCCCGAAGAATGTCTCCAGCCTCAGGGCCCCAGGGGATCCTGGCCCCGGCAGGCTCCCGGCGGCGCGGTGCCCGGCCGTCCTCGGCCCTGGGGAGCAGGAGGGGCTGTGCCCCACGGCCCCACACGGCGTCCCGCGGCCAGGCTGGGCCTCCTCGCCTGAGAGCCGTTTCCTGATGGCCCAGAGTCGGGCTCGGACTGGGGTCGAGGTTCAGTGTAGCCACCAGCTGTGTGACTTCAGCCAGGTCACTTGGCCTCTCTGAGCCCAATCTCTGCCTGTGAGTCAGGAATTCTCACACTGGAGTCTCCTGGGGACTGAGGGCCAGCGGTGGGTCAGACCCCCTTCCCGGAGCCCAGGCTCCTGAAAGGCGCCAGCCCGCTGGGCCCCCGCGCAGAGGCTCTGGTCAAAGACGCTGGGTTGGCATGAGGCGGCTTCTCCCCGCGTGGATGGCGGAAGCAGCTGTGCTTCTCCGGGGGCGCCTGCTGTTGCCTGGGCTGGGTCTGCACACAGGGCCCCACAGCGTCGGGAGGGCCCTGGAGCTAGACTCACACCCAGGGGACGCCCGCTGCCAGCCTGCAGCCCAGAGCAACCTGCGGCTACGGCGGGGTCGGGAGGGCCCCACTCAGAGGGCCTTGGCAGGGTCACGCTCGCTGGTGACGATGACGGCGGCCCCCAAAAGAGGGCTGGGCACATGGTACGGTGGGCACCCAGGGCTCGTGTCCATGAGGGTTGTGCCCACGCTCCCAGGTACCCTGAACCCCAACACGGGGCCGCGTCACAACACATGTCACGACGGCCGCTGCCCCAGCAGCTCCCAGAACCTCCTCCGGCCAATGGCTGCGCTTGGAACACATGACCCACAGCAGGCAAGGGGCCATGGAGCCACCCGGCGGGCGCCCTGGGCCCAGCCCCCATCTCGCGGCAGAAACTACCCTCGGGGGCCGGAGGCCTGGGCTGCACCCGGACTCTCCCGGCACCACCGGCCAGGTGCCTCCGTCCCTTTTGGTCACGGTCGAGGGCCGTAGCCAACAATTACGGAAGAAACCACAAACGACTGCACGTAATTGTCCTGAAGCCCTAGAGCAGCGAGCTCACCAACCCCCCAGGGACAAGGGGGCGTCTCCAGGCAGACCCCGTCCCAGCCCCTCGCGGGGCCCCACAAGATGGGCACAGCAGCCCCTCCCGCGGCGGCCTCCAGTCAGCCCCCCCCATCTCGGCGCCTCCGGGATTCCGGGCTCTCCCGCAGGAAGCCGCATTCCCGCAGACGGCCGGGCTTCCTTCGGAAGTAGCTTGGCTGGAGCCTGAGGTTGGTGCGGGAGGGGCGCGAGCCCCCCTAATTGTAAGTGTGCAACAGCCCCGGCCATCGGAAATGGGACGATGACATGCTCGGGGCTGGCGAGGCTGCAGACGGCGATCTGAAATGAATTACGGCTGCTGGGCGATCCCCCAGGGGTCCCTCTGCGGGGGCGGCTGCCGGACTCAGAGCCCCCACGCTGCCTGCCGGGACGGCCTCTCTCGGCTCCGAGGTTCCCGGGGTGTGGGGACACCCCGGCAGAGCCCTGGGACCCAAGCCCGTCTGACCACCGGGCTGCTCTCACGCCCCTCGCCGAACCCGTGGGCCCACGGGCAGGAGGGGAAGGAAGCAGGGCTCCCCAGCCCCCTTCCCGCTCTGGAACCCTGTGCAGAGCAGCCCCGTGGGGGGTGGTGGGGAGTCGGCTTGGCCTCTGAGCCCCCGGGCGAGGGGTCCCGAGGGAGGCCACGTCCCGCTGGGAGTCAGACCCCGGCACCGGAGCTTGTGTGCAGGGCTGTGAGGAGAGGGCACAGCCGCCAGCGGTGGGGGGCTTTTGGCTCCAACCGGGGCAGGAGGCCGCGGGCTATGTGCCACCTCCTGGGGGCTTGTCCAGAGGGTGCCTGGCCGGCCGGCTGCAACAAGAGTGGAGGAGGTCCTTGCGGTGGGCCTGGCTCTGTCCCCTCCAGGGTCCCTGCGCAGGGCAGAGAACAGGACTGCTAGACGATTCCTGAGCATCCAGGCATACAGCAGGTGCTTAATAAACGCAGGCACCCTCCTGGGAGGGAGAGGCGAAGCGAATGAGGGAGCGCTGCACACCCTCCACCGCTCACAGTGGGTGCTGAGCTAAGACCCGCCTCCTGGGAACCACCATGCGCCCAGGAGCTGGCCCCCCCTTTCTCCATCCCCAGCCAGGCCTTAAGGGGTTAATTCCCCCTAAGGCCGCCCCCCCCATGCCCACTCATCCAGCTACAAACAGGCCTCCATTGTCCTCCACGGCCCACGCCAGGAGGTGGGGGAACGTCAGGCCACTGCCCCGAGCACACGTGGGCCTGGCAGGACCACAGGAGGGGCCGCCGCCGGGCTCGCTTGCATACCCAGGGCTGGGGGCCGGCTTGAGGGCCTCCCAGGTGGGGCTCCGCACGGCCGGGCCTCCGTCCACAGTAGCGGCACTGGCCGACCCGGAGCACCGGCCCCACCACCTCCCCTCTCGTGGATTAAGTCTCCGTTGCCCCCTGCACATCCCAGGGAGGCTGGGGGCAGGGAGAGGTGACGTGGGGGGCACACGTCCCCTCCTCTTCCTGTCCCTCCAGAAACCGGGGTCTTGTCGGAAGCCCAGGCCCCCGGCCCTTTGACGCCACCCGCAGCCGGCCCTTCCCCCAGACGCCCCACCAGCTACCCCGGGGTTCACCTCCAAGGCCGAAAGCCTCGGGCCAGCTCTGCTGGCTTTGGGAGCCTGGCCGAGCCATCAGGTTGGGGTCAGAGAGTGACCTCCACTGCGCCCCAGGCTGCGGCCACGTGGGGCCAGGCCCCTCTGTTCAGATGCTGCGGTGACGCACCCACAGCACGAGGCCAGCCCTGCACTGGGCCCAGCAACCGCCACCCCACTGGGTTCCCAGGGCCCTGGCAGCCTGGCCAGCAGCTCCCCTGCGGCCGGGCTGGCCCTGCGCCCTCAGGACCCAGCACAGTCTGGACTGACGGACGCTGGGAGCCCGCGGGGTCCCTCCTGCCAGAGCCCCCTGCCCTTCGCCGGCCACCCTCGCGCCCTTCTGCTTTGGCCCGCGCCCCCTCCTCCGCCCGGTCTGAATCAGGTTTGGCCAGCGGACGCGGCCTCCCTCCCTGAGTCCCCCCGCCCCTGGCCACAGGAGGCCGAGGAATTACGCTGCCAGAAACTGGGAACACTTCTCGGCTGCAGTGACAGGAGCCAGCAGATCCCAGCTCCCACCCGGAGCCCATAGCTGCGGGCTGGGCTGCCTGCCTGGCGGCCGGCGCGAAGGCCGAGGCCCTGGGGAGGAGGGTGGACTCCGAGGCCTGTCTGGGGCTCCCCCCCGTTCATCAGTCGTCCAAGGTCAGACACACAGAGGGACCGACGGGTAGACGGACAGACAGACAGATGACTGGACGGGTCTGCAGACGGCGGATGGATGAATAGACAGATGGACAGAATTGACAGGAGCCGGGGAGTTCCCGTTGTGGCTCAGTAGGTTACGAACTGAATGGTATCCGTGACGACGCAGGTTCGATCCCTGGCCTCGCTCAGTGGGTGAAGGACCTGGCGTTGCCGTGAGCTGTTGCCTAGGTTGCAGATGGGGCTTGGATCTGGCGTCGTTGTGGCTGTGGTGTGGGCTGGCGGCCACAGCCGCAGCTCCAATTCGACCCCTGGCCTGGGAATCTCCATATGTCTTAAGTGTGGCCCTAGAAAGAGAAAAAAAAAGAAAATTAGCAGGATCTGGGAGGGCAAACAGACTTTGACTGCTTTCTCGGGAGCTCATGGGGGCAGAACCACCAGGCTTGGCCTGCACCTGAGGGCCTCACACAAACCCCGAGTCATCCTGATGCTGCCTCTTCAAATACGGAGATGGTTCTACAGGTGGACACGTCCCATGTGACCCAAAATGTTGGCGGGTCTCCTTCATGAAGGACTTCGAGGTCAGGCGACAGCCTTGGCTGGCGGTGCTGAGGGCCACTGCCGGGTGGATTCTAACCCCCATCCCCTACGGACGCGTCTGTGAGTGCCCTGGGCTGGACGGTGCCCCCAAAGTGTGACCATATATATATATTTTTTCCTTTTTTGTCTTTTTAGGGCCACACTTGCGGCATATGGGTGTTCCCAGGCTAGGGGTCTAATCGGAGCTGTAGCCACCAACCTGAACCACAGCCACAGCCACACCAGATCCGAGCCATGTCTGCAACCTACCCCACAGCTCACGGCAACACCGGATCCTTAACCCGCTGAGCGAGGCCAGGGGTCGAACCTGCGTCCTCATGGCTACTAGCCAGATTCACTCTCCACTGAGCCACGACGGGAACTCCCCAAGGGTGACTGTGTTTGAAAAGGTCTTTGCAGAGGCGATGAGGCTCAGGGTCTCTAGATGAGGCACCCCGGTTGCACAGGGTGCCCTGAACACAAGACTGAGTCTTCATAAGGCTCAGAAGAGATGCGCAGAGGAATAGAGCCGGTGCAGTGATGTGGCCACCGGCCAAGGACCCCGAGGACTGCTGGCCACCACCCCAGGGAGCCGCCATGCCCACCCTGCGCCCCTGACCAGGGCCCCGCAGCAGGGCCCAGGCACCGTGCTCGCCTGCCTTGGGCGTCTCCCTGGACCCTCTGAGCCCAGGCCCGCCGTGTGCAGCTCTGCTCCCCGCCAGCTTGGCCCCCACCCCTGGGGAGGCGGGCCTGGAGGGATGCTGCGGGCCCCCCACACCCTCTCTGCTCATGGGGTTTCCGCAGCATCTCACCCCAGGCCTGGGCTCCCCAGCGCCGACCCTCCTGTCGAGGGGCGGCGGCCGCAGCGTTCCCCCAGACGTCTCAGCCCTTCTCAGCCCGCCCCCCGCTAGGGTCTCTCGGCTCCCTCTGCCATAAACGCCTGGGAGCGAGGCCTCTTTCCTGGGGGCCCCTGGCTGAGGGCCCCTCTTTCAAGGTCGGCGCCCTGCCGTGGAGCCCCAGCTCCCACCCATGGCCCAGAGCCGCAGCTTCAGGGCCCCCCCCACCTACACGGCCACAAACAGCCCTGCTGAGGCTGTGGACACAGACAGGAGCTCGTGCACGGCCACGGCCAAGTCCTCCTGCTCCGTGCACCCTGGGGTCCAGGTCGTGGGAGGGCCGCCGAGCTCGGCCCCTGCCCACCTCCTCCCAGAAGCCCTCCATCAGCCAGGCCCGGGGTCCAGGCCCGCAGGAGCCAGGCTGAGCGGCGGGGCGTCCCCTCTGGGGCAGCAAATGCCAGGGCGCTGCCTCACCGTGGAGCCCGGGGCTCAGGCACCGTGTGGGGGCAGGGCTCCCGCCTCGGACCCCCGGCCGGCCCCCAGGGTGCCCTCTGAGCGCCACGGGCCTGCCCAGCCTCCCCACCCTCTGAGGTCATTTTCCACTCAGCCCACGCCCGCTGGAAAAAGAGACCGGGACACCTCGTTGCCAAGCCAGGGGGGCCTCCGGGAGGGGGCGGGGGGAGCGGGAACCCGACCAGGTGGCAAGTCAAACCGGGAGGCGCAGCCCGCTGGCCGCCCGGGGAGGCACTGTCGGGCCCAGGCGGGGCGCCCTGAGGAGGGGCCTCAGCCAGCACTGATGTGGGGTGACCCCGTGCCCTCAGCCCCAGCCCTGCCCCGTCCGAGAGGCGCTCACAGGGCCCGCGCAGTGTGGCCACGCTCAGGCCCAGTGGCCCAGGTCAGGGCTGGGTCTGGGAGCCCCGCCAGCTGTGTGGACGGCATGGGATGGACAGGCGGCCGCGGGGCCCTGGGCCGCAGGCTGCATGGCCTGAAACGGGGCGGCAAGCTCTCCGCGCCTGGAGCCAGAAGTCGGAGTCGGGTCGGCCGGGGGCCTCCTCATCCTGCCTCCGCCCGCTCCCATGCCGCCGGCTCCCTCCTCGCTCCTCGTCTTCGCGGCCGCCCTCCGCCACGCCTGTGTCTCGGTTTCCGCTTGTCGCAAGGACACGCATCCCCGGATGAGCCCCAGCCCCGGTCTGGCCTCGTCGTGGCGTGATCTGATTATTCTGAAAGACCGCATTTCCGAACGAAGTCAGTTTCTGAGGTGCTGGGTGGACGTGAGTTTTGAGGGGAACTGTACAGCGCCCCCGGGTGTGCGCGGGGGCCTCGTGTCCCAAAACGTGTCTGACGAATGAGGAGCCGCCTACAGAGCTTGGGCGCCTGCGGCACCAGCAGAGTGGCGCTGGGGTCCTGCGGCCGGAAAAGCAGTGGTGCGTCTCTGAGCACAGCGAGGGTCCCAGCCTCCCTCCCCGAGCGTCCCCTGGGCTCGGGGTCTGAGGGCTCGAGAGGAAGAAGGGCCATCTGTTTTCTGTCTGGTCGACAGTCTGGGGCTGTTTTTCGGCCTGGGGTTCACCCCCCACCCCAAGTCGGCTCGTCCTTGGTTGGGGTCCAGCGACGCGGGCCCTGGGGTCCCTCTCAGAACCCCACGTTGCAGGGAGAGGAGGCCCCACAGGGCCTGAGAGGCTGGGCTCTGTGCTGCACGCCGGGGTCCCGGCTTCCCCAACAGGGCCCCCCTTCGGCACGGCCCGTGGAAGAGCGGGGCCCGCTGAACGCCTGCGCGTGAACCGGGGGAAGGACGGCTGGGTGGCCGGGTTTCCTCTCCGTTTCTGGAGTAAATAAAATACACGGAACATAAAACTGACCGTTTTAATGTAGTTTAAGCACACGTGGAGCACTTTCACACTGTGTGATGCCGTCGCCACCTTCGGCCACCTTCCCAAGCTGCGACGCCATCACCCAGGCCGTCAGAAGTACTATCACTGCTGCATGAGATTAAATTCAAATTATTATTAATTATTATTATTATTTGTCTTTCTTTTTAGGGCCGCTCCTGCAGCACGTGGAGGTTCCCAGGCTGGGGGTCTAATCACAGCGACAGCCGCCGGCCTACGCCACAGCCACAGTCACGCAGGAGCTGAGCCAAGCCTGAGACCTACACCACAGCTCAGGGCAACGCCGGATCCTTAACCCACTGAGTGAGGCCAGGGATCGAACCTGTGTCCTCATGGTTCCCAGTTGGTCCGTTCCCCTCCGCCACAACGGGAGCTCCTGTAGGTTCTTTGGCTCTCTCTGTCCTCCGCTGTGCTCGGTGCCCTGTTCTCAAGGCTCACCTGTGCCGAGCTTCCCGCGTGCTCACCATGTGCGCCTGCTTTACCGCCTGCTGCAGCTGCGTGACACCCCGATACGTGGCTCCACCACGTTACGTCTTTATTTTAGGTCTCGGAAATCTGGCGAGCCTGTTACCCCCGCGGTCCATCGGACCAGCCACATTTATGGTCAGCAGCCCCAAGCGGCCCCTCCCAGCCCCGGCTTTCCCGCGGCCGACCCCCAGGAAGCAGGGACCAGCGCCCAGGCCTGGCACGTCCTGGCGCCCTGCCCGCCGGCTCTGCGTCCCCGCTGCCACCCCGCTTTGGGAGCCGGGCACCCTGAGTCAGCCCAGGGAATTCCGCCCACGTGTCCAGCAGGGTGGGGCCTCCAGGCCCAGTTGCTCTCGCTGGAAGCGGAAGAAACACCCTGCAGAGGTGCCCCGGCCACGGGCCAAGTGGCCTCCAGGGTGTTTTCCAGACAGACCAGGAAGTGAAATTGCTGCTCATCCAGCCCCCCCCGGGGGGGGGCACTGCGGGCCCCAGGGTGGGAGGGCCGCCCTTCTCGGTGGGCGAGGGTGGCTTCACCGGGGCCCTGCCGGCTGCGTCCCCAACGTCCCACTGCCGGGCACCGGGTACCGGGCAGCCAGGAGGCCCGCACGCTGGCTCCCGGGGTAGAAAGGACGCCTTTGGGGGCCTGGCCTGTCCCCAGGGAGCCGAGCTGAGGCTGGAGCCAGGGCAGGGCAGGGCAGGGGTGGGGCCGCTCCCAGGTCGGTGCACAGAGCCTGACTCTGGGGCAGGAATCTGAACAGGCTGGCGCTGGGATGGAAGACCCCGCTGCGGCTGGAGCCCCCAGCCGGCCTCCTGGGCTGGACACGGCTGACACAACGCCCACCGCCCCATCCCCGTGGCAGCTGGCCTGCCAGCAGCGCAGGGCTGGCACCGGAATCCCCCACCCCACCCGGCTCTGAACCCTGCATTCCAGCCAGGAAACCCCCGCTCTGTCACTCCGCAGGGGATTTGCCCAGAAGCAGAAGTGTATTCAGATCACCTGAAGCCCAGTGAGGGCCACGCGGCCTCCGTGCCGCGCCCCTCGACGCCCCTGCGCGCAGAAGCCCCGACACCCCAGCTCAGAGGCCAAACACGGGGTCTCAATGGCACAGCCTGGTTTTCCTCCACGTCACGGACGGCGTGTCCAGCCCGTGCTCTGTGATCCAGGCCCCCCTTGTGCCCGGGTTCACACATCCGCCTGGCTGCAAACCCCAGCTAACCGTGTCCTCTCACAGCTGGGGCCAGTGTCTGCTGGGCCCCCTCCCCTCCCCCACACTCCACTCCCCTCCCCCTCGCCCATGCCCCGCCCCCTCCCCCCCTCCTCCCCTCCCCATCTCCCCCCTCCCCTCCCCTCCCCGTGCCCCCTCCTCCCCTCCCCCGGCGCCGGGCAGGGCTCTGGGGAGGGCGCTTGCCCTGTTAATCTATCAGTTCCTGGTGTGCCCTGGCTCCAAACAGCGGAGGGACCAGGGCATGCCGGGACCAGGACATGCCGGCTGGGGGCCCCCCCCCGGGGCGTGCTGATAATGCGACCCCTCCCAGGACAACCGCTCCAGCGGCCAGCGAGTCGGGGCCAGAGTTCAGACTCATTAGCACCCACAAGACGCAAAGCGGAGCCGAGGATGTCGCCCCCCGCCCTGACCTCCCGACCTCCCGTCTCGCAGCCGGGCTGCTGTGACGTTGCCAGGCCCTGGTCCCCTGACCCTGCACCACGCAGCCCCCACCCCCAGGCCCCTGAGTGGAAGGGAGACCCCTGCGCAGATCCCTAGCCCGCTGGCCTCCGACTTGGCTGCACCCGCGTTCACACGCGCGCACACGCAGGTACCCGCGTTCACGCACGCACGCACACAGGCACATGCATGCACACGCAGGCACACGTGCGCACACGCAGGCACACGCCCACTCTGACTTGGGGAGAGCACAGGATTGCTGATGCCCTCAGAAAACCGCCTTTGCCCGCCGCCCTGCCAGTCCTCGCGCAGAGGCCGTTTTCCTGGCCTGCATGGGTTCCAGGACGGTGAAGAGCCAGAGGGAACTGAGACACTAGGCAGGCAGGCAGTTTCCTGGAAAGAGGTCTGGGCTTTCACAGGGTCTCTGCCCCGGATGGGACCCCCTCGGCAGGGCAGGCTCACGGCGGCCGGGGGTTCTCGCACAGCTCAGACCCGTGACCGACCCAACACAGTGTAGGGCAGGTGCCGGCCACACGCTGGAGATGCTGCTGCCCCCAGAGGCCACCAGGTGGGCTGGTTCGGGACAGCCGCTCCGGCGTCCCTTTGGCTGTTTGGCCAGCCCGACCTCACACACCTGGACGGCAGTGACCCGAGGACCCGTCCCACGCCCATGGTGGCCACTGGGCTCGGCTGTTTCTCAGACAAACCCTGGCCCTTCCAGACACCAGCCAAACAACCTTGAGCGTTTCAGCGGCCCCACGAAGAATGACGGGGTCCCCCGAATCCTAAAAATGCAGTTAAAGAGAAAGCGAGGGGCCAGCCTGTGCTCCCTTTACTCCGGCAAAGCACAGCTGCAAAGCGAGACCCAGTGCGAGGCAGCTTGCAGTGACCTCAGCCCCTCCCGTGCCTTCCGCTGGGACTCAGACGGTTCTGCCACCGTTTACATGGGTGCAAATGGCCAAGGGCTGTGGGCCGGAGAGCGGGAGCACCAGGTGGTGCCAGTGGGCGCAGCATCCGCGAGGCTGGGGGCTGGGGAGGCCGGGCCGGCCGGGCCGTTGCTGTGTCTGTCGCCGGCCCTGCTCGGCGTGCCTCACTGAGGTTCAGCTGCCCTCTGAGCTGGCCACTGCTTGCCGGTTTGTGGCCAACTTAATCCTGCACTAATTAGATTTCTGCGTTGGTGGGGAAAGGGCCCCGTGCGTGCCAGGCCCTCTGACAGCCCAGCCTGCGGCTTGTTTTGCACAGAATTTTAATTGTTTCCAAATTAATTCTCGGACTGGAGTGAGCTCAGTGCAGATAAGCCGGTCGCAGGGCGGGGAGCAGCCGTGTTCCCGTCTCCGCGGCCCCGGGCTGGCCGCCCCTCCGGTGGGGTGGCCCGGGGAGGCCGGGCCTCGGACATGACGCGATGGCCCAGAAATGTCCAGGCCACCTCCGGCCTCCGGCCTCCCGCCTCGAGAGCGAGCACTGCTGGGCTCCCCGGCCCGAAGCTTTCCTTCTGTTTGCTCTTGGCTCAGCTTCTCTTCTAATCCTATTTTCGCCAGTTTCTATCCAATTTAATCCAGCTTCTGTAAGTCAAAATTAATTACCCCGTGTGCTTCCAGCCCCGCGTCTCCCACTCACCGTTCCGGGCTGGGCTCAGAAAGGAGGGGCTGGGAGGGCAGGCAGGTGGCGGACAGGACCACAGCCCCCCACGTGGAGGAGGCTTCGGGGGCCCACCTGTGCACCAGGAGCCCCACAGGCTGAAGGGACAAGGTCTCAACCCTGCAGCACGGAGGAGCAGCCTCTTCCACCAGGAAGTCTTCCCAGATTGGCTTGACCTCCCAGAGCTCCCCCGAGCACAGCGTGTGCCCGATGCCGAGCCCGCTCTCCCCACCACCCTCGAGGAAGGACCCAGGCAGGACTCGGGCACCTCGTAAAAGGTGTCCATCAAGCTGGATAAAGAATGAATAAGGACACCAAAAGCAGAGGCCACAGAAGAAAAAACAAACGACCCCCAAATTAAAAACTTGCTGCTTCAGAAGCACCATCAGGAAAGTGAAAAGACGAATTACAGATCAGAAGCTGTCTGCAAATCACGTGTCTGATAAAGGAGTTGTGTCTGGAATATTCGGAGAACTAACCACTCAACAATAAGCAGACAGATCGCCTGCCTAAAAAAAAAAAACGGGTAGGAGTTCCTGCTGTGACGCCATGGGATCAGCAGTATCTTTGCAGCCCCAGGAGGCAGGCTGCAGCCCCAGCTCGGCCCAGTGGGTTGCGGATCCAGCGTTGCCACAGCGGCAGCTCAGGTCTGATCCCTGGCCCCATGCGCTCCATGTGTCGCAGGGCAGCTGAAAAGGGAACAAAAACGTGGGTAAAGGGATTCAGACATTTCTCCGAAGGAGATACACAGATGTCCAGTTAGCACAGCTCATCGTCACTCACGAGGGAGACGCAAACTAAAGTCGCAGTGAGACACCCTCTCACGCCCACGGGGACGGCTAGAACCACAAAACCAGACAAACACACAAACTCTGGAAAATGGCGAGCGCTGGGGAGGATGTGGTTGTGGGAGCCTGTGCTCGGCTGGCGGGAGCAGAGACGGCGCGGCCACGGGAGAGCAGGACGGCGCAGCCGTGGGAGGTTCCGTTCGGGACCGCCACGAGGTCCTGCGAGTCCAGGCCCAGTGGACACCCCACAGCTGAAAACATACGTCAACGCAAACACACGATTCACAGGAGCTGAAAGTGGAAACACGGAGCTCCCTGGCGGCTCAGATGTTTAGGATCTGGTGTGGGTCTCTGCTTTGGTGTAGCTTCAATCCCTGGCCCAGGAATTTCCCCTTGCCTTAGGTATAGCAAAAAAAAAAAAAAAAAAAAAAAATGTGGGGAGTTCCCTTCGTGGCTCAGCAGTTAACAAATCCAACCAGCATCCATGAGGACTTGGGTTCGATCCCTGGCCTCCCTCAGTGGGTTAAGGATCCAGCGTTGCCGCGAGCTGTGGCGTAGGTCACAGACATGACTCGGATCCTGCGTTGCTGTGGCTGTGGTGTAGGCCGGCAGCTGAAGCTCCAATTTGACCCCTAGCCTGGGAACCTCCATATGCCGCGGGTGTGACCCTAAAAATCAAAAAAAAAAAAAAAAAAAAAAAAGAATAATGAGTGAAGAAAAGAAATACCAAAAGAAACCAAGAAGTTCCAAGGGTGCCCAGAGCCCCCAAGGTGGGCTGAAGTGGGTCAGCTGTCAAGCTCTGCTTGGAGTTTCCCAGTAGGCAGAGCAAAGAAGGAAACACACGACAGTCCTCTTTGCTTCTGTGATCACATTCCAGGAACTGCTCACGTGTCAGTCAAGCTCATCCACAGAAAATGTGGGCAGGAGGCTGGTTCTACAGAAAACACCAAAGGGTTCCCGCTGTGGCACAGTGGGTTAAGAATCAGACTGCCATGGCTTGGGTCACTGCAGAGGTGCAGGTTCAATCCCCAGCCAGGTGCAATGGGTTAAAGAATCTGGTGTTGCCATGGCTCGGATTCAGTCCCTGGCCAGGGAACTTCCATATGCCATGGGTGTGGCCATTAAAAAAAAGAGAGAGAGAGAAAACACCGAGGCGGCCCAAGGTCACGGTTGGCAAATGTCCGAACGCAGGCACCCAGACTTCCGCACACTCCGCGGCCCGCCCGGGGCCACAGAGGAGCGAGCGTTGCCACCAGCGGAAGCCGCTGCGCATGGCCCTTCCAGAGAAGGTCCTGTGATCTGGTCCTGAAGACGGGGGCGGGGGACGCCTGATGTCCCCTGCAGACTGGGGTCAGGGCTGGGGGCAGACAGGGCCTGCTTCTGGCCAGCACCATCACTGAAGTTTAAAGGATGTTTGAAGCCGTGAGGATTTTATGCCAGAAGGGCCCGCTGGGAGCGCCCCAGTCCTCGGGTGGGGACCCTGGCTGCTGAGGTCGTCGCCCAGTGCTCTCAGACCTGTACCCGAGGCAGGCACACCGTGCGTCTGAGCCACAGTCCAGGCGCGCCTGTCCTCCGAGGCCCCGGCTGGGGCTCTGGGCTTGTGGTCTCAGTGGTGTCTTTCTCTTCGCCACTTTTCCTTGGGGTGAAGCTGGAGGGAGGCGGGCACCACGAGACCGCGGTTCCCACGGCACCGGCCCAGCGGAGGCCTGCTCAGAAGCCCTGGTTGGAGCCCCATCAGAGGGGGAGTTTGGGGGGTCCCTGCAGCCTGCATCTGGCTCACTCTCTCTCCTGGGACCCTCCGCCCTGGGCTCTGCCCGGTTCCCAAATGTCGTGTCACGGTCCTGCCCGGGACGTGCCAGCCTCGGGTCTCCTGCGGATCTCAGCCGGGGGACCTGCAGTCTCAACTCGACCCACCCCGAGGTTCCCTTGGCAAACGGAACCACATTGCTGCCTGCACCCCGTTTCTCTCTGTCGGTCGGGAGGAGGGGGCCCCCGGCCCCCAGTGACCTGGCCTGGAGTTGAGACCAGCGGTCAGGTCCTGGCTCCCACGCCCGAGCTCCGGATAAGCCCACCCAGGAAAGGGGTGCCCAGGGAACTGAGAGCAGGGGGCTCCGGAGAGGCACTGGAGGGTCTGTGCTGGCCTCCCCCGGGCTGCCGGCTCTGGGGCTCCCGACAGCAGGTTGCCAGTCCCCACGGGCGCTCCCGCCATGAGCTGGGTGGCGGGTCCCACCGCGTTAGGGCCCGCCCGGCTTGAGCACCACCACTCCCTAACTTCCCTGATTACAGCTGCAACGACCCTATTTCCAAACGAAGTCCCATTTGCAGGTGCTGGTGGCGAGCACTTTGGCCCCGGGACTTGGGGGACTCAATTCAGCCCTTAGCGCCCTCGGCCAGGTTTGTCACCCCGCCTGTGTGAGGCTGAAGTGTCTGCTGGGCGTGGGCCGCGCCCGGCCCCACTGTTGGCCCAGGGTCAGGTTCTCTCCAGGGCCTGGCTGGGGGAGGGTGGTGGTTCCTAGGGTGCCGAGGCCCGGTGGGCTGTCCCGGGAGCAAAGAGCACAGAGGATGGGTCTCTGGGTTCTGCCGCGCGGGCCCGGCGGAGTCAGGCTACACCGCAAGCGGGATTCAGCCGCAGGAGGAGCAGGGCCTGCCAAGCAGCAAACCTCGGCTGGGATTCCCTGGGTCAGCGGGGCCCCAGAGCCATCCCAGAGGTGGAAGGGGGGGCCCATGAGACGGGACGACGTGAAAAGGACCCCCTGGCGGTTTCTGGATGTGAACGTGGAGGAGGGGCTGAGGGCCATGCGAGCGACGCCTCCGGGAGCTGGAACCAGCCGGAAACGGACCCGCCCGCAGAGCGGCCGGAGGAGCGGGCCCCGCAGGCACCCTGGTCTTGGTCGGCCCCGGGAGGCCAGTGTGGGACCCCCGCCCGCCAGACTGCCAGGGACAAAGCGGTGCTGGCCAAGGCACTGAGCTCGGGGCGGTCTGTTACGAGGCCCCGAAACACCCCTGCCCCGCCCCGGAAAGGGGGTCTGGGGACGGGGCCCGGGACCCCGCGCCGCGGCTCGGATTGGCAAACCAGCCACAGAGGCTCTGGCCCCAGGGCTGGCCTAGCGCCGTCGCGGGTCCCACAGGGGACGTGAAGGAGCAGAGCCACACCCGCCAGACGCCGCACCCGTGGTGCCACGAAGGCCACGGCCGAGTCTCCAGCTCCGTGACAAACGGCTCCCTTGGGTGGGCGTCCAGAGCCCGAACGTGCCTGTTCTCGTGTCCCGGGGCCTGGGTCAGCCTGGGGGGCCTGGAGGTCATGGGGGCCGCAGAACTTCCACGCGCCTGTCAGTCCTGCCCGGGGCCCTGGCGGCCTCTGTCCTCTTCTGACCCGGGCCTGAGAGGCCGGCCTGCCCAGCTGCTCCAAGCAGACGCAGCCACAGGGAGTGGGCCCGGCCCCAACACACACAGCCCAAAGCTCTGGCTGAGAGCAGTGTCCCAGAGCGAGCGGCCACCAGCCATCCAGGGCGCCGTCTCCGTCGCTGAGACGGATGGAGGTCACACCACCCCCAGACACTGTCCCTAAACTTAGACAGCGTATGCTGCGCCCCGTGCCACCCCACTGCTCAGACAGGGAGAAGGCTCAGAGGGCCAGGGGCCACTAGCTCTGAAGCCAACGCCAGGCCCCCCCACCCCGCAGGGACCCCTAACCCGTCTGTCCTGAGGACAGAGCCGGGGCTGTGCGTGGCTCCGGGAGGACTAGACGCCCACCAGGCTCAGGCTGCCACTGGGGTGGGGTGCCTGGACCTTGACCCCGTGCCCCCAGAGCTGGGAACTGTTACTTGTGAGAAGCGCCAGGCCTGGAGGAACCCCGGCCCCAGGCCTGTCTCCACCCTCAGGCCGCTGTGTCCCCCTCCGGGGAGCCCACACCTCACCAAGGGGGAACTAAGTCCCCTGGGGACCCTGCAGGGTAGCGGGTCCCTCACGCCCCCACTGTCCATGTGTGCGGCCCTTGCCAGTCTCGCCCACCCGAGTCCACCTGGGTCACGGCACCTGGGGCCCCACAGCTGCTCAGAGAGAGAACTTGACCCCAGACCAGGGCCCCGCCTCCCGGCATAGCTTCCTCAGAGCCCGGCGCACAGTAGGTAGAGTGAGGGGCTCCTGGCTGGTTGCAGACCCCCCACCCACCAGCCACGGGACCCCAGTCATTGCTGAACGTGGACCTGGGCTGGGCTCGGCCCATCAGCCTCCACTCCGCAAGGAGCTGGCCGGCTCCTCCCGAAACTCCACGTTCCCAGATGCACTGGAGCCGCCGGAGGTCGGAACAGCCCGGGACGAGCCAAAAGGTCCAGACGCTGCGTGGGTCCGGGGAGGTGGGACATTCAGGCCGGGAGAGCCTGGCAGCTGCCTCACAGGCAGGTGAGCCAGTGGAGAGCACATGTGTGAACCAGGGAGGCTGGGCTCGCAACGCACAAGCCCGTGGGGCTCCACGTGTGTGCGCGTGCACGTCCCTTTGTGTGCGCACGCCTGCGTGTGCACGTGCGAGCCTGGCCGTGTACGCACGCAGGTGTGTGTGTTTGCATCTAACTGGGGGGTGCTGCGAGCTCCGGGAGCCCTGCCTGCCCCAGGGTCCCCGAGGGCCGCAACCACCTGTCTTCCCTGGGACACTGCAGGCACCTGGCCCTGGGCCCGGGGTGGGGGAAGTGAGCAGACCCTTCAGCCCCCACCCCCTCATACGCCCCCCACCTCCCAGTGCGCCCCGCCCCGAGGTGCCGGTGCCGGGGCGAGGGCTCCCCCTGGCCAGTCTGTGCTTCCTCCACGGGGGGTGCACGGGGAGAGGACTCCGCCGGCCCCGCAGACCTGCCTCTGGACATCTTGCAAACAGGCCTGCAGTTCCAAGTGCATTTATGTTGAAGGAAAGTAGGTCCCTAGCGGCGCAGGTAGCCGCGGGTCCAGCAAGGCAACGGGTCGACGGGTCCGCCTTGAGCGCGGGCACCGCCGAACAGGTGTCGGAGAGAGGAACTAGGTTAATAGGCATCTTTCAGCACCTACTATGCGCCCAGGTTTACGCCGCCAGCTGGGCAGCTTCGAGCAAGGAGAGGCATGTAGCGCCTGTGGCCCGGCAGCTGCGAACCCCGCTGAGAGGGGGCCGGGGAGGTGGGACAAGCCTGGGGCCTCCTGACCCAAGAGGAGAGGAGGGTGAGGTCGCCGGCCGAGCGGGACGGCTCTGCATCCCTGCGTCCCGGACGCCCAGCCTTTGGGCTCGGAGACCGTTGCCTTGGCTCCCTCGGACCTGTGCCGAGCTCCCGCTTGCGGGAGGGCAGGGAGCCAGCGATGCACGGGGAGGCCGGAGAGATGCGGCCACCAGCCAGGAGCACCAGGCATTGCTGGCAACCGGGCAGCTGCAGGCAACCAGCGCAGAAGCGGGCGTGGGAGCTCAGGACCGCGAATGGGGCTGAAACCGCAGAAATGTCATTGCTCGGTCCCGGAAGTCGGGACTCCAGGCGTCAACGGGGCTGAACTCAGCGCGAGGCCCAGGGAGGGTCCTTCCGGCCTCTTCCAGCTCCTGCCGGCCCTGGTGGTCCTGGGCGTGTGGCCTCGTGGCCCGGCTCTGCCTCCGTCCCGATGTGGCCGTCCTCTTCCTGTGTCATCTCAACACCTCCCGGGGGCCCGGAGTCTCCAGGCTGTGCCCACTCCCGCCCGAGGCACAGGGCCCAGTGCCCACGGCTCCAACTGGTTTGCCGTGTTCCGCTGGGGCGCTGCCGCCCAAGGCCATCTGGCGGGTTCCACAGGCCGCCCTGCTTGTTAACCGGCAGCATTTTCTTTCTTTCCCTTTTTTTTCTTTTTAGGGCTACTCCTGTGTCATATGGCAGTTCCCAGGCTAGGGGCCAAATCGGAGCCACTGGCCTACACCACAGCCACAGCAACGTCAGATCTGAGCCACGTCTGCGACCTACACCACAGCTCACGGCAATGCCAGATCCTTAACCCACTGAGCGAGGCCAGGGATAGAACCTGCGTCCTCATGGATGGCAGTCAGACTTGTTTCCACCGAGCCACGAAGGGAACTCCCCAGCAGCATTTTAAATACAGAGTTAACGCCATGGTCTGTCACCCAGCACCTAGAATTTATAGCAGGAAGCCCTGCAGGGTCCCTGCGAGCCACCTTTTTCTGGCCTCGCACTTGAGATACTGGACGCCCCAGGGAGGCGCGGGGGAGAGCGTGCTGGACCTGGGCCGGTGCCCGGGGGAAGCGTGACGGGGGCCAGGCCTTGCTGGCCAGCAGCTGTGCCCGAAGCAGCTGCTGGCGAAGGCAGCCCGGACAGGCCTGGAACAGGCAGGCCAGCAGGTGCCAGCAGCCAGGCCGGGGCCCCCACCTGCGCGGCCCCGTGCTGCTCCCCGCGGCTGCCCACCTCCACGGCAGGCGGTGCTGCCTGACGTGCCAGGATACTGGCCTGGTGGACACTGGGCCCCCTGCCTCTCCAAGGGCACCCATGGGCCCACCCTCCTGTCCCAGCAGTGGGCACGTGACCCGCAGGGCGTTCTGGGGGGACCTGGGCCTCGGGTCACCCTCTCCTGAGATGGCACTTTTCTCTTGTCCCACAAAGCCCTTTTGGCGGACACACACGACCACATACGGCGCCTTCGGCCGGCAGACCGGACATGCGCACACTGCCCGCCTGCCTCCCCTCCCCAGCGGGATCTTTGACCTCCCGCCCTCAACTCCGGAGGCTCTGCCCTCCCCCGCCCCTCCTTTAATAAAATAACAGCCCAGACCACCCCTTGGATCAGACTCCGGGTTTCCGTTCCACCTGGTCCACGGGGACCCCCAGCCCCCCCGCCTCCCAGACCCCCTGCCCCGGGAGTCAGCCTGGGTCTGTGTTTCCCCACCTTTCTGGGCCTCGACTGGCCTGAGCGGTCGCTGTGCTGGCTGGGACGTCCCCAAATTCACGGCCATCAGAACCTCAGAATGAGGTCTTACTGGGAAATGGGGTCTTCAGACATGTACTTAAGTCAGCAGAGGTCGTCCTGGATGAGGCAGACCTTGAAAGTGCCAAGCAGAGGGAGAGCTGCCGACAGGGGTGAGGGGCCCGAACTCAGGCTCTGGCCTCCGGAACCAGGAGCCAGTAGGTGGCTGCTCTTCTTGTTTGCTTTTTGGGGTTTTTTTTTTTTTTTGCTTTCTAGGGCCATACCTGCAGCACATGGAGGTTCCCAGGCTAGGGGTCGAATCAGAGATGCAGCTGCCGGCCTACACCACAGCCACACCAGATCTGAGCCGCGTCTGGGACCTACACCACAGCTCACGGCAACACCAGACCCTTAACCCACTGAGCGCGGCTGGGGATCGAACCCGCATCCTCATGGATCCTGGTCAGGTCCGTAACCCGCTGAGCCACAGCAGGACCTCCCGCGGGCTGCTCTCCTGAGCCACCCGGGATGTGCGGGTACTGCCCGCGCCCAGGACCCTGACACGGGCGCCACATCCCGGTTCTGTGTCCCGTGTGGATCCAGAGCCCACCGGCCCCGCGGCCCCTGAAGGATGGTCTGTGAGCGCTGCTGGCCGGGGTGGGGGTCGGGGGACACCAGGCGGGACGTCCCGGCCCTGGGTAGACGTGGGAGCCTGGGTGACAGGGTCCGGTGGGGCCCGGCAGGAGGTCCCTGCCAAGAGTGTGCAGGCCCAGGGGGAGGGGCCCAGGAGACTTGGGCTCTGGGGACCCACAGGGCCTCACGGATCCCAGGAGACCCTCCGCCCAGGGCCCTGGGGAAGGAGTCAGTAGGGAGCTCCTGGCTGTCGGGCCGAGGCTGGCCCTGTTCCCTGTGCGGCCTGGCAGAGGGGACGGAGGGGACAGCCAGCTGTGCCAGAGGGGTGTCCCCGGGCCGGGTTCTGGTAACTGGCCTGGCGGAGCCGCCGGGGGCTCTGGGCTGGCCTGGCCTCCTGGGCCTCTACGCGCTCCTCACTCCCCGGTCACCGCTGGAGCTATTTCAGGCGCCTGGTGGAGACACGACCCGTCTGGCCAGATGGGAGCGCGGCCCCCACACCGGGCCCTGTGTGCCCTGGCGATTCATGCCCGCCGCTTCAGGGCAGCGTGGCCCCCAAGGATTCTGCTCCCCTAGTCCCCACAGCGGTGGGGAGGGTCCCGGTGTCGGGGACCCTGTGCCAGGGCAACGGGGCCTCTCTTCCAGGGTCCCGAGCCCAGCCTTTCTCTCCGGGCACCAAGCTGCATCCCTCCCCAGAAGAGGGAATTCGGACATGCACTCGACCCTCCACTCCCTCGGGGTCCCCTCCCCAGCCCGCCACCTGCTCTGGTCCAGGTCTCAAAGCCCCTGCGTTGCCAGGCACGTAAACCAACGGCCCGCTGCCAAGGTCGGTGATGCTGGGACAGCCGTGGGGGACGGGTGAGCTGGAGTGACCGGCTCCAGAGCTGGGGCCGCAGGGGTGGGTTGGACATGGACAGTGGCCGCAACAGGCCGCCACGCCACGGGGGACGAGACCAAGGACTGTCCACGGCCCTACAGCCCTTGCGGAGGGAGCAAACCGCACGGGCGGCCGGGACCCAGCCTCCGCGGGCCGGCGGGTGCGGGGGCAGGGCCTCTGCTCTGAGTCCCAAAGGCTGGCTGCACCCCGAGCCTCTCCACCGCACGCGTCTGCTCTCCTGGGGGGACCCCAAGCCTCACGGAAGCCCCGCCCATCACAGGTGCCGTGACCACCAGTTCTCTGGTTCCCGATGACGGGGCTCCCCCCAGGGCCACACACCCCCATTGCTTTTTCCAAAAATTCAAATCCCCAGCCTGACGGAGAAAATGAAATTGCTCTTGCCCGTTTCGAGCTGCAGTCCCCGTTCTGCGCCCGGTGTACCGGTTACTGGAAAGCAACGTCGACAAACGGCTTTCTGTAAAGGACTTGCTGCTGGCGAGTTTATACAGCTACCTTTGTTCGCAAAAAAATCTGGAAGCCGCTGGCTGCGAGCCCCCCCCAACCCGGCGCGCCTTGGACACTGGGGAGGTATTTTTGCATAAAATACGGTCGCTGCTCACAGGCAAAAAGGAGAGGGAGCAGTAAATCCTGAAGTGGAATTTGTTTAACCTTTCACCCCACGGCAGGGAGCGACGCTGGGCGGCCTGGCGCACTCGTGTGTTTTTATAACACTTGGCAAGGCCGCTTGGGAGACTGGAGAAAACCCGCCGACTAGAGCTGCCACAGTGGTGGGCGCCACCGGACCCCTGCCCCGGCCACCTCCTCTCAGAAAAAGTTCTGAGGCCTCATGGTCCCCGCAGCAGGCCTGGTCCTTCATTCACTCTTTTACTTATGGCCGACCGCCCTCTCTGGCCGGGCGGCCGCTGCTGGACAGGCCCAGGAAGGTACTGCCCCCGGCCTCTGACCTCCTCCCCGCGGCAGGACAGGTGGGGTGAGCGGGGACCTTTGTAACATGTCCAGAAGGAGCGGATTCCGAAAAGCTTTGCTGGCCTTCAAGCCATCCTCCCAAGTGCGGGGTGCCGTCTCAGAGTGAACCCCCCATCTCTGGTCGGAAGCAAGGAGAAGCTGGGGAGCGCCAGAGAGCAGGCTGGGCAGGTGAACCTGGGGCATCTCCAGGAACGCCCCACCCGCCCGCTCGGGGCACGGACCCGGGGTGTCGGTGTGGGGGAGGGCCAGCGCAAGGCCAGGCTCCGTGTGTCCCCACTGTGCTACCCCCAAGGGGGGGGTGTGCACGGGTAGCGTGGAACACCGAAGGGTAGAAATCAAGATCACAGAAGCACTGGAACTTCTCCCAGGGGGCGGACACGGCCGCCTGAGTCATGGTGCACTTGGCCCGCACATATTTCAGCAGGTTCTGTCTGCTCAGAAAAAAGCCCCCACGCGCAGCTCCGCAGCGGAACTTGCCTCCCAGTCCGGGAGGCTGGCCGCCGAGGTCCAGCGCAGGCAGGGCTGCTTCCTCCCGAGGCGTCCGTCCTGGGCGAGCAGACAGCGGCCTTCTCCCCGTGTCCTCCGCGCTCTCCCGGTGCGCGTCCCCGTCCTGCTCTCCTAGGGACCCCGGGCACGCCGACCAGGGCCCGTCCCGAAGTCCCTCCTACCTCCGTCACCTCTCTCAGGACCCCCTTTCCGAGTCTGGTTTAAAGGGCTCAGGGAGAGAAAAATGTGATTTTGACGTCTGGGGGAGCCAGGCCCCGCACTCAGCCCACGTGGCCTGGGAGCCGGCCTCACTGGTTCTCGGCCAGACACAGCGTGTCCCCGAGCGGGAGCTGGCGGACAGGTGGTCTCTCTCCAGGGTCCGAGGCTCCTGGGGGCCTACTCCCTCCAGCCTCTACCCCATAGAGCCCGTGTCTGAGCTCGGACCACGCCCTTATCAAGCTCACTAAGAAACGTGCGCAGAGAAACTGACCCCGCGGGGCTTTCGGGAGATCTCAGTCCAGTTTTGGGGTCACGGCCACCCCTCCTGCCTGAGCTCTGCCGCGCAGCAAGCGTTCCGGGGCAGAGGTGAGGCCCTCCCAGCCACCTGTCCCCGTTTCTTGTCTGAGGTCAGAGGCGTTGCTCACGCCCACCTCTGGCTGTGGGGTCCCAAAGCTCATAGGCAGCATGGAAGCCCCAGCTGCCCAGAGTCCACGGCGAGGGACCCCAGGGGGCTTCCGGGGTCCCTGGAGAGCTACACACTTCTTTGAAGCCCACGTCGGCTGGAGACCAAGCCAAGAGGTTCTTACACCTTGTAACACGGACACTCCCATTCCCCACTGGTAGAGTGGAGGACCCCCCCACCGGCAGGGGCTGACACGTGCCAGAGCTCGGCCTGTGGTGGGTGCCGGGGGGGTTGGGGGGATGAGCCCCAGCACCTCCCCCAGACTCTGCCCCGGGGCCCCGTCCACCCCCAGGGGCAGCTCGTGGGCCTGGCCTGAGGTGCGGGGGTCGGCAGCGACCGCAGGGGGCCCGCCGCTGCCCTCTCAGGGCTCAGGTTGTGCAGACAGGGGTCCCGTCGGTTGCGAGGACTGCGGAGGGGGACCCGGGCTATGGGGGGGCTGGTCAGGTGGGCTCACTGTTTGGGCAGCGCCGGAGTCTTGGAGGAGGAGGCACCTGGCGGAGGGCGGGCGGGTTTGGGCCGAGGACGCCCCTCCTGCTTCTCCCCCGAGGAGAGCTCCCGTTGTGGCAGCGTCCGCGTGACCACGTGGCCGGCGTGCGTTCCTACCTCTTCCGCGACGCGAGAAAACCAGGTGACTCTCCATTCAGTGGCTGCCGGGCTCCTGAGAAATGACAAGGCCTCTTCCCAGCTGGCTTCCGTCTCCCCTATCTGTCCGTCCGTGCTGGGGGCAGGCTGTCCCGGGCCAGGATCTCCGCCTTAGAGCCTCCCCGCCCATCCCCTCTGCCGCCCCCTCCGGCCCGGCCCGGGGGCAGCTTCGCGGAGCCCCCACCAGGCTGGCCCACCGATGGAGTGGGAGCGGATCCCCAGGCTTAGCCAGCTGTCTCCCTGGGTGCCCCTCAGCTGGCTCCAGGGTTCCCGGGGCCTGCGTGCCCCCCGAGGACCCGAAGGCAGGCTCTCTGGAGCCACAGGGCACACGTGTCCCCGCTTCCAGGGCGTCCTCCCCTGGGGGCCCCGGCCCAGCCCCAGCGCCCTGGCTCTGGCTTCTCCACCCCATGGCTGCATAGAAATCTCCCGTTTTCGTCCCCGGAGCCCAAGCCTCTGCCCTCTCGAGCTGACCGCCTGGCGCATCTCTCCCTCCCCGCCGAGGTGCCCAGGCTGCCCCAGGGCACCCGTTTCCCGCAGAGGGAAGCCTCTAGGACGAGCCCCACCTGGAGACCGTGGACGCGGGGGCTGGGGTCCGAGCTCCCGTCCAGGATGGGGGGCAGGGCGCTTGGCCGACTTGAGCTTCAGGGGCTCAGAATCAAGGCTTGGGGTGGGGGATCTCTGGGGCTTCATGCAAATGAGCCGGGCCGCTTTGTACTGCAGCAGGGAGCTGCCGCGCCCACACTCCGGATCTGCCGCGCCCGCCGCCGCCCACGGAGCCTGCGGAATTAGCTCGCAAATGGGAGGAACAGGTGACAGAGTGACTGAGGGGAGTCGGCCCGCCGAGCTCGCACCGGGTGTGCGGAGCGGGAGGCGGGGGCGGGGGCGAGGGCCCTGCAACCCCATCAAGTCACAGCCGAGAGGCAGTTTGTCTCCTTCCCAAAGGCGCCGAGCCGCCTGTGTCCCTGCTTTGCAAGAAAACGACTGTGCTGCCAGATGGGAGGGGACGCCCACTTCCCCAGGGCCCGCTCAGCTCTCTTCCTGCGCGGCAGCGCCTGCTCAGTGCACACGCAGGCGTCCCCGGGGCGTGAAAACCCCCGCGCGGCCTGGCCTGGGACATCCGTCTGCCCGGCCGGCGGGCCCACAGGCGCTCTGTGGAAGGAAGAACTCCAGCCAGCGCCTCCTGCTCGGGTTGCCTGGTGTCCCCTCATTTCCCCCAGGCCTGGTGGTCACGGTGGCAAGGCTGGGCCAGGCGCCGGGTCCAGCAGCCCCCAGTGTTACCCCGCACGCCACCCGGGCCGGCTCCCAAGGGGCCCTGCGGGGCCGCCCTGGCCTCAGGGCCAGCCTGAGCGTCTACACGTGCCCACTGCCGTCCCTGGGGCGTCCAGAGGGGCCAGAAACTCCTCAGCCTCAAGGTCGTCCTCTGCGGGGACGCCAGTGCATTCGGGTGTCTCAGCTGGCCAGCTAGGGACGGCTGCTGCGGGGGGCGCTTCCGGGGTGACCCGGAGCAGCAGAGCCCAGGAGGAGCGACTGGGCCCAGAAGTCCCCTCCGTACAGGAACACGGCAAAGGCCCTCCCCCGGCCCAGCCGGGCCCGATGCCCCGCCCTGTGCAGCGGGCACACAGGCACGGTCCCTTTTTAAAGCAGCAGACCCGACCCATCATGCCAAGGGGGCCTTGCCCCACTTTGCTGCTCTGCCCAGGGCTTGACCTGGGGTCCCAGCCAGCAGGGTGACCCTTCAGGCCGTTGCTGAGGTCACACTGGCTGAGCACAGGCCAGCCCGGCGCCCAGCACAGCCTGCACTGTGGTCACCGACCTGCAGCGCCCCTGCCTTCTGCACACGAGCTGCCCCCCAGCCCCTTACTGAACGGACACCTCCCCGGGTCCTCAAGGGACCACACTTCCCGCCTGAACGCTCCCCCGGGGACTGGGCAGCTGTGACAGAGCCCCCCACCCCCACCCCGAGAGTAAGAGAGGGGCTCCAGGTGGCAGAGGATTGACAAAAGGCTATCTCAGCCTCTCTCACTGTCCCACTCCGTCACCACTGCTTGCTTACCTGTTCTGGGATATTTTCTTTTCGTCTGCTGAATAGAGAGGAACATTCCAGAATGTGGAGATTTGGGGCCATGGGCCCTGGACTCTGGGGAGAAGTGCACCAGAGAACCTGACTTTTTTTTTTTAGGGCTTCATATGGAGGTTCCCAGGCTAGGGGTCCAATCTGAGCTGCAGCCGCCAGCCTACGCCACAGCCACAGCAACACGGGATATGAGCCGCTTCTGCGACCCACACCACAGCTCATGGAAATGCCGGATCCTTAACCCACTGAGCGAGGCCAGGCATAGAATCCATGACCTCATGGATCCTAGTTGGGTCCGTTAACCACTGAGACGCGAAGGGATCTCCTGGACTGACTTCAAGAAGAAATCCCCGACATGTTTTCTCACTGCTCTGCCTGAAAAGTCAAAACCCAGAAGCCCCAACCCTGGACATGAGTAGAATCTCGTGGTGACCTTGGCCTGCTGGAAGCTCCGCTTTGCCTGGCTCCGTCTCCAGCTGCACTGGACCCCAACATGTGGAAAGATGGTTATTCATTGACTTACTTCAAGGGCGTTTGGGGGCTCCCAGTTTGCAGCCTGCAGAGAACTTTCTGGTCTTATGAACATGAGTGCATTTCAGCTGGGCGTGCACACCTGGAGTGGGACCGCAGGGGGGCAGCGCACCTGCGTGCCAACCGCAGGCAGGACTCAACCATTCCAAAGAATGAGGCCCGGTTTCCTGCTTCCTCTCCAGCACTTGATGTTTGCCCTCCTTCTAATTTTGGCCTTTCTGGCAGGGGCCACCCCTTCAGCACATGCTTCAGCTGTTTCTTGGTAACTAAGGTTGCAGTCATCAGTGGTACTCACTGTCCAGATTAAATAGCTGAGAGCAGGCCAGTTGTCCCCATGTGGTGCACTCAGCACCAACACCCCACAACTCACCATACGAGGACCACCAGTCTGCCCAGTAGAGCCTCCCAGGGCTCCTGGGGCCTCCTCTGTGCCTCCGGCCCTACCAGCCACTCCTTTCCACTCCTTGCTACTCCTGTGCATATTGTTCTCAACATCTGAGAAATCTGAGAGAGAAATTAGTGAAGACTCTGGGCCCCCCACTTTGCTGCTGCCCTGGCCTTCTATGACTACAGGACCTTCTTCCGGCTTCACATTTCAGAAGAGCTGAGACCTGCCTCATCTTCCTCCTTTGTTCACTCCTGGATTCACTCTCAGTACATACTCCCTGGACACCTGGTTTGTGTCTGGGACAACCTAGGTCATGGGTGAAGTTCAAGCACAGCCACGGCCCTGACCCTGTTGAGCTCGTAAGGCCACCCAGGGGCACACGGCCCATGTTGGGATGGGGTTGCCCCCATCCACACCCCAAAGTGTGTGTTTTCCAGACAGCCAATGGCAGTGTGGGACCTCCCACATCTGTGGGTTTGGTGACCGCTGTCCTGGTTTTCCAGGGACAGAGGGCCTCCCAGAACACATGACTGTGAGAGAAACTGGGGTGAGTTGGGCACCTTCCTGCTCACCTAGTCTGGGACCCAGTGCTGTGGGGGGCTGCACCTGGGCCCCAGCCCCATGGCCCTACCTGCCTCCTACATGGCTCAGGTAGGTGCCCCTATGTCTCCTCAGTGCTGCCACCCACTCATGTCCAGAGAGAAAAAAGCCAGCCAGAGTTACCCACACAGGCTCCAGGGGCTGAGTCAAGGACCAGCACTGGATGGGGCTGAGCTCACAGATCCCTGATCAGAAGCAAGACTTGGGGAGGAGCCTCCCTGACAACCCTCGGAGCAGGCTGGTCCTTGTATGGGTTCCAGCACTTGTCCTGTGTGACCCTTTCCTGCTGGACTGGGAGAGGGCAGGGCCAAGTCAGTCTCCTTCTCCTTTAAAGCCCAGCACCTGGTGTATGATGCTCACTGGATGGATAGAAAAATGGAGGATGGATGGGTGGATGGGTGGATGGATGGATGGATAGAAGAAAGGGTGGATGGATAATAGATGGATGAATGGATGGAAGAATGGATCTGGAGCATGCTGGTCTTGTCTGGCAGGGCCATTTCTTGATGAGGTGAGTCCTAACTTCAGCTCAATGGAAACTTCAGGTGATGTGTATTTATTTAGTGGCTGTTTCTAACCAAACCCTGTGCTGAGCACCATCCGCGTGCGTCTCCCAAACACCACTCCTGGGGAGGCGAATACCCCTCTTCCCATTTCACAGAGGGACCATGGAGGCCATGGAGGCTGGTACCTCATCCAAGGCCGTGCCCCCCGGGGGCACGAGCACAGATGCCAGGGACCGTGAGCCTACCTGACCCCCTCTCTGTTTGGGGAAAAGTAGAGGACTTAGGTTTCCAGAGCCAGGGTCACCCAGCCCTTTGGCCACCGTCACCTCATCCTGTCCTCCCTTTAGTGAACAAGTTCCTCGGAGGACCTGAGTGACCCCAGGACGTGTGGGAGAAGGGGGGAGGCTCCCCCTCCTCGGGGGTGATGCCCAGAGTGCCCAGGCTGGCCTGGGTCCCACATCGTATGTGAGAAGGGACACACATGCAACCATCCGATGGGGAGTCACAAAGTGTTGACAGTGCTTCCCGGGGTCCCTGCCACCCACGGGACACTTATCCTGAAGCTGGTATGTCTTCTGCTCTGTGCAGTCCCAGGATGCAGGGGGACCCAGCTCTTGTCCTCTGCCCGCAGGAGGAGCAGCCCCTGTCCCGTGAGGGTCTCAGTAGCCCAGGAGCAGTACCCAGGGCGTGGCCCTGCCACCCAGCTGGGCTCACGCCCTCGGACAAGCGGCACAGCCTTGCGCGCTCCTCCTTGGCCAGCCGGGGCTGGCAGCACCACCCCACAGGATGGCCAGCTGGTCTAAGCATCCCAGCGGTGGTGTCACCTGCCCCTTAACAACGCCAGGAAGGAGCACAGACTGACTGGCTGACACTCCCGGCTCATCCACGCTCCCAAGCAGCGCATTTCAGCCCCTCCCTCCCATCCCCCACCCCAGACAAGGGTGGCTGGCGCTGGAAGGAGCAGGAAACCAGGGAGGGGGCTGGGGCCACTTCCAAATGCAGCCCCCAGGGGTCACAGGGCAGGGCCGGGCCGTGGGCAGCCTCTGGCTTCTGCTATCCCGGAGGAGCTCAGTTGATCTGGGTGGGAGAGCCGGATCTGTGGGTGGTGACGTCTAAATAACCATGACAGCCGCAGCACAGCGAGGGCTGGCGGAGCCTGCTTCTTGACGAGTTTCTTCTGGGTCTTCAAGGCTCCCCACTTCCCCCTTACCTATCTCCTCCTCTTCCCTCTCAGTCGGCCTCCTCCTCCCCCACCCCGGCTTCTGCTCTCACAAAGTGGGGTGCACCCCCACTGCCAGCCTCTGTCCCCGGAGCCAGGGGGAAGTAGGCTTCAGGGGGCCGGCCCACCCACCCCAAAATCCCCCTCTGCCTCCAAATATTTACGCTGTGTCTGCACACAAAAATTAATACATCGATTTTGTCAGCTGATTGCCGCTGCCGCTTGGCCTTTGGAGAGTCAGGCTGGCGCTGGCCTGCCCTGCCGGCCACAATGGCAGTGCCCACAATGCGGCACAGAGGCCGGCTGGTCGCGCATACAAAGCACCCGCCCGGCCATTATCATTCCGGAGCCGAAATCCACCCCGGCGCGCTCCCATCGGTCATTCAGCAGCCCTTAATGACTTGTCAGTTCCTTGCCCTGCCATTTTCTGTCTAATTAATTCTTTTATTGTGCACCGGATAAAGCAAGACAAAGGCCTCCCCGGCAATAACGATTCATTAAAATGCAGCGCCTTCGCCGCGCTCCTGGCCCTGCCCCAGCCCAGCGGCTCTGCCCGCACCGCGCTCGGCCCTGGCCTCCACACCTTAACCCTTTGCGGGGCCCCACGGGTGGCCCTGGGCCGCACCAGCTGGCGGGGAGGCTGCACCGGGCCTGCTTCCCCGGGAAGAGTCCCGGCCGGAGCCGCTTAGGGAGCCTCTCGCCAAGGCCTGGCGGCCAGAGCAAGCCCCGCACCCTGGCCCCAGCCCCCTGAGGAGGGGGCTGAGAAGGGCGTCCCGCTGAGCGCAGAGCCCCACTGGTGACAGCCCAGCCCGCAAGGGAGGCAGGAAGGCCACCCAGGCCTCCCCCTCGGGCTTCTGAGGCTCTGAGCTGAGGGCGGGGGGGGCGGGAGCAAGACCCCAGGGACGGGCGGGGGCGGGGAGGGGGGGATTCTACCAGCCTGACGGAGCAGGAGGGTTCCCAGCGTGTGTGTCCCTGTGCTGGCCTCAGGACGTCTGGGAGACGCCACCACCGTCCCACGTCTCGGGGGAAACCGAGGCACAGATAGGCCAGCGGGCAAGCGGCAGAGCTTCAAGCCGCAGGCCTGGCCTGCCTTCCTGCGCAGAAGCTCGGAGGACACAGTGCAGCAGGAGGGGTCCCGGAAGCGGGGGCTGGGAGCAGGGCCAGCTCCCAGCAGACCCTCTCTCTGCCTGGGTCACCGTTTCTAACTTCCTCACTGGCAAATCCGCCCTCTTCTGCAGAGCGAGAAGCCGCACCCGTGACTGGGAGCGGTTACACCGGCAGAGCTGCTGTCAGGCACCTGTGCGCTGTCTCAGCAGGGCCTAATCTCACAGAGCCACCCCCCAAAGCTGTTGGGGGCTCATTTCCATCTTCCAGGTGGAGAAACCGAGGCTCCTGGGGGAGACCAGCGCCCCGAGGCCAGCCAGGAGAAGCAGGAGGCAGGTCGCCCCTCAGAGCCTGGACGCCTGGCGTGGGCCGCGCCAGCCCCTCAAGGCCAGACCTCAGCCCCAGTTTCTGCCCCAGGCCATTCGTCCCTTGAGTTGCTCACTTGGGCCCGAGCCCCAGGCGCGCCTCCCCGGCTTTGCAACTCAGAAGCCTCCTGCAGCCCTGTCCTTGCAAGTGCTGGGAGGGTGTCTGCAGACC
The DNA here is from genome assembly GCA_004024745.2 of Catagonus wagneri. Lineage (NCBI taxonomy): Eukaryota > Metazoa > Chordata > Mammalia > Artiodactyla > Tayassuidae > Catagonus > Catagonus wagneri. The sequence continues at coordinate 58,309 of PVHT021183589.1, forward strand.
TGCCCCCTCCTGGAGGGGCGGTGCGGGCCGGGCCCTGTCGGGGGCGGAGTGAGGCTGCACGGCTCCTTCCCGGGGATGGTTCGGTGCCCCGCGCCTGGTGGGGCAGCGTCTCCCCCGTCTTGGGGTCTACACGGGCCCCGGGCTGAGAGTGGGGGATTAGGCCCTGCTGGCTTCACGGCCCCGGGACCGGGTCGGGGTCTGGGATGTGTCCGAGGAGACGTCCACGTGGGCGTGAGGGTTGCCTAGTGTCTGGCGGCCATCGCGTCACCATCCGGAAACAACCCCCAGCACCGCCGAGGCCAAGGGCCATGGTCCCTGTCCTGGGCCCACGGAGGCCCTGCCAGACACCGGGGAGGGAGGGGAATTAGCTTCCACACCAGGCCTGGACCCAAGTCTATGATGCCCGTGCTCCGTGCTGTCCCCCCAAGGTGGCCCAAAGTCGCAGCGGGCTGGCTGGGTCCCCATTCTGACGCCAGAGGTGGTCTGAGGAAGCGGGGCTGCGGGCCTGTCCCAGGCAGCCGCTCAGAGGACACAGCCGACAGCCACGCCGGCCATGAACCCCCAGCCAGACTGGAGGCCGACGCATCCCGGCGGGGCCACTGTGACGCGGGCGGGGCTGGGGGCCTTTCCCACCCGCGAGCAGAGGGCTGGGCCCTGAGTGCCACTTCCGCTTCTGCCCGAACAGGGCCCTGTGTTCACGTCGTTCCATCCCGGGTGAGGAAACGAAAAATGAGGAACTTTGCCAGCCTGCCCTTGGGATGGGCCGACGAAACGGCCTTGGCGAGAACCGGGCTCGGACAGCCCTGGGCAGACGCTCCCTGGGTGAGGCGAGGAGGGGCCAACCTCGGGCGCACGTGCTCAGCCGGGCTCTCGTCCCGGTACCCTCAGCAGCCTGAGGGCCAGGGCAGCCCAGCAGCCCTCCCAGCGGCCCCGACCCTGGGGTGTCCACCCAGCTGCCTTCTCAGACCGTCGCTGGGGCACCCGGCCTTGGGGAGAGAGAGCCCAGGCCCAGGGCCGCTGGCTCAGCCTCTGCGGCCTGAGAACGGCCCTGCAGGACACTGGCCGGGCCGAGGCGGGGGGTGCTGGCGGGCAGGGACAGAGTACACAGCGGACTCACCAGGACAGGGTGGCCGTCCTTTCTCCCCCTGGCGCTTCGGCTGTAGGAGACCCTTGGGAGGCTCGCCCAGGGCCCAGGGCTGCGGGGCTCCCACACAGGGTGGGTCGGCTGGAAGAAGACAGGGCCCCCGGGAGTTAAAACCCAGGAGCCCCTCCAAGTCCAAACAAAACTGGCAGAACCTCCAGCCCTGGGAGCCTGGCAAGGCCTAGGCGATCCCAGAGCGGCAAAGCGGAGGCCTGGCTCTCTCTGGCAGCGAGCTGGACGCCGGGGGCCTTCCTTGGTTTGGGGTGTCAACACGAAGGCTTGGAGGGCCACATGGCCCTGGACGGTGCTTGGCTGGACGCAGGACAGGCTGGGCTCGTTCCACGCAGGCGGCCGGCTGTGAAGCCTGCGGGCGTGGGTGAGCCTGGCTTTCTGCGGCCCCCTCCCAGCCCGCCTCGCCCGGGAGGCTTGGCACACACCGGCCTCACCAACCCTCATGAGTCCAGGCAGTTCTTCCCAAACGCTGCTCTTGGCAGGCCCTGGACGTGGCTCCCCGGCGCGAGGTGAGGGACGCGGCCTGGATGGCAGCCACGCAGGCGGCTGGGCGGGCGCGGGAACGGGGTGCATGCCCCCTGCCCAGGCGGCCCCTTTGCCATCGCAGAGGCCGCTGCCCCGTGTGTCTGAGTTCTCAAGAGAACCCTGACTTTCCTTTGGCCCCCAGACGCATCTGCACAGCTGAGAGGGGCGCCCCCAGGCCCGTGAAGCCCCAGAACCAGCCGCGTGCGCTGGGGAGGCCCAGTCGGGGAGTGAGGTCCCACAACCACTTCTCCCCAGAAACCCTCCCCGCCAACCAGACAGCCCCGCTCAGGGCCTGCAGGGCGGCTTTTATCCAGCTCCCAGCCTGGCTCCAAGCCAGCGCCCGAAAAATGCCGTCAGCCACCCAGAAACCAGCTCTGGGATTCGCCTGGGAGGAAATTCATGGCCCTGAATCTGGCCCATCTGGACCCGTTTTGCCTTCTCGGGAGGCCCCGAGAGGGCAGCCGCGTCACCCAGAGGCTTCGGAGAAATCCGACGCAGCAGCCACGAGGGGGGGGTGGTCTGGCCGCTGTCCCCTGCCCAGGGAGCCCAGGGTTCACCCTCGCGGAGCGCACTTCTGCCTTGGCCAGGCCCTTTCAAAACGGGGCCCCATGGAGTTCCCGTGTGGCTCAGCAGGTTAAGGATCCGGCAAAGCAAACAAACAAAATGGGACCCCGTGGTCTCGGAGACCAGCATCCTCCGGGCTTCTGGAAAGCAACACAAAATGCAGCCCGCGTAGATAAAAAGCATTTTTTTTAATTTTATCAAATTGATCTGTACAAAAGTTAGCACTGCTTGGTCAGAAAGTAGCGAAACACAGCAGGTAAGTGACAGCAAAAGTCCAAACTTGACAACGAAAAATAGATTGCATAAAAATGCGTTTGCTGTAGTTCCCTGCCCCTGCCCCCGCCCCCAGGAAGAGATAGGCAAAAAAAAAAAAAAAAGGGAATTCTAGAAAAAGGTAAGAAAAGGTAGAAAAAGTAAAAAGAAGCAACATCTCAGATGTACTTATTTAAATTTACAAAGTTTTAAAGGCACGAGTTTCCATCAAGTAGGCAGCTACCATCACTCAGGCGACAGGGGAGGCAACACAGGTAAGTCAGACACTGTTCTTTTGAAACTAAGAATCTAAAAACGCTTAGTGGAAAAGGTTTTAGTTTCACAGCTTGGAGGTGGCGCCTGGTTCCTAAGAGCCGAGATTAATGCTTTCTGGAGCCACCTCGTCCCAGGAAATTCCCGCCTCCACCACTTGGCACAGTCGTGGGCAGAGGTGAAATTCAGCGACGCCCTGCCTTCTAAACCTTGACTCAACACGGGTCCCTGGGGCCCGACCTGTCAGAGAGACAGCGAGGCAAAGCCCCCCTTGCCTGGGGCTCCAAGCACCGCCCGGGGTCGGGGGTGGGGGCCCAGCCAGCCGGCTGCCAAGGCCAGGGCCCCGGCCCCCGCCCCTCCCCCGGTCCGCGCCCTCAGCTCTCCCGCTTCCGTTTTGTCTGAAATTTGACTGCTCTCTGCACAGATTCCTTCATTAATTAAAGGTAAAATAATACAGAACATAAATACATTTTTAACAGCTTTCCAAACAAATCAAACACGTTGAAGCTTCAAAAATAAAAATTAAAAAAAAATAAAATAAAAAGAGAGACGTGTTAGTCACAGCCAAACCTTGCTCGGAAGAACCCTAAGCACAAGGAACACCTCGGGTCCTGGGTCCCAGGGCCGGTCCCAAGAGGTGCTGGGGCAGACGCCACCCTGCCAGGTCGCGGGTGCCCGCGCGCCGGGAGAGTCGTCCGTTGGTCCTGGGGAGTTCTCAGCGCCAAGGCCGGCTGGGACCTGGAACTCGCGTCGCCCGGAGCCCCCACGTCTCTTCCCTCCTTTTGTCCTTTGTGCTGAGGCTGCTGCTTTGCAGCCACTGAGATGCAAAACCCAGCCGCTGGCGTCCGCTGGGAAGCGGGACAGCCGAGTGGCAAAGGGAGAGAGGAGGAAGGCGGCCTTTGTCCGGGGCCGAGCTGGGAAATCTGGAGGCAGAGGGGGGGTCCTTGACAAAGCGTGGGTTCCCGCCGACTTCAGCAGGCACTTGTCGGAGCCGCGGGCCGCACCCGTCTGGCCGCGCACACCTCCTGCAAGCCCCCGGAGGCTCTGCCTTGGCCCTCCGCCACGCCAGCCCCCTCCCGGTGCGGCCGCGCCCTCAGGGTCTGGTCAGGGTGGTGTAGACGGGCTGGTCCCAGTTACTGGGGGGGCTGTGGGCGGGCGGGACAGGGAGGCCGCCGAGCAGGGGCGAGGCGTAGGGCCGGCGCGGCGAGTGGAAGTAGGGGTACTGGTAGAGGCCGGACGGGTAGCCGGGGTAGGCGCCATAGTAGCTGGGGCTCTGCAGGTCGGCGTAGTCGCACTGCGAGCTGGCGAAGGAGCTGGCGGCCGCGGCGGGGGCGGCCGTGGTCACGCTGGCCTGGGCGCTGTAGGAGGCGTAGTCGCCGCGCCCTGGGGAGCCGTGGGCCTGGTCGTCGTAGTGGCCGGGGCTCAACTGCTCCGTCTTGATGTGCGGCCGCGGGGGGCCGGCCTCGGTGGGCGACGCAGAGGCCGGCGGGGCTGCCTTGTGGGCCCACACGGCGGACGCCCCGACGCCGGCTGCCCCGGACTGTGCGTAGGAGGTGCCCGCGTAGGAGCCGGCGGCCGCGGGCTGGCCCGGCTCGGCGGGCAGGGCCGAGTGGCCGTTGAGGGGCAGGTACTGGTCGAACTCGTGGACGTCGAAGGCGTCCATGTTCCCGATGACCTCGCTGCTGAGCTCGGAGATGTCCACGTTGCTGAAGTCGATGTTCTGGCGCCCGCTGTCCGCCAGGCGGCGGCCTTCCAGCTTCAGCTCCTGCCTGCCCCCGTGGTGCGGGTCCGCCTTGGGGGTGGTGGGCGGGGTGGGGGGCCCGTGGGTCTGCCCTGGGGACAGAGCACATGGCGCGGATGAATGCCCCTTCTGTAGGGGTGGCCCGGCTGGCGACGCGCACGCGGGAGGAAAACCAGCCCCGCTAACTGCCGCAGGTAGGAATCAACGGCTTTTTGTTCCTGTGTGCTTCCCAGAAATTCCAGCCGAGCCAGACCCAGACCTCACTCCCCAGCCAAGGAAATTCCACTACTGCAGGGGAAGACCTGGGCTGAAGGAGGCCCCACTGCGAAGGCCAAGGTGGGAAGAGGGCAGGAAGTGCCCAGCCCCTGGCCCGTGGCAACGACGTGGTCTGCACAAAACCTGCTCGGCGGGCCAGGGTTCCACCTGGGTCAGTCCGATCCTGAAACCGCACTGCTGACCACCAGGCCGGGGCGGGACAGCATCCTAGGTCAGAACCGGCACCGAGGCCGGGGAGCAAAGACGCCCTTGGGGTGGACAAACACCACCCAGGTCACCGGACGGAGGCGAGTCCCAGGCTCTCAGTCTCAAAGGGGGCCCAGCAGGCCCCGTGGGCATCGAAACAGCCGCCTCTCAGGGCTGGGGCCTTTCCTGGGCACCGGGGAGGCTCTGGTTCTCGCGAGGGTGAGTGAGCCCCTGCCCGTCCCGCCCCCAGGAGCCCACCTGTGTGGTCGCCGTGGTGGTGCCCATCCCCGAGGCCGGCATCGGTCTTGTACACGGCGCTGCCCGGGGGGTGGCCCAGCTCAGCGCCCGAGTCTGAGTCGCTCTGGCCCGTCTTCACGCTCTTCCTCCGGCGAGGCTGGTACTTGTAGTCTGGGTGGTCCTTCTTGTGCTGGACTCGGAGCCGCTCCGCCTCCTCCACGAAGGGGCGCTTCTCACTCTCGCTCAGCAGGCTGCGGGGCGGAGGGCGGCGGTGGGCTGTCATGGGTGCCGGGCCCACCTCCGGGAGAGGTCCGAGCATCGGGCCAGGTGCCGGCAGGACCGGGGCAGCCGGCACATGTGCCCTCACCCCGGCGGGCGCCAGGCAGGTGCTCCCTCTTCCTGAGGACCAGAGGGCAGCCGGCATGTGTGCCCTCACCCGGGCGGGTGCCAGGCAGGTGCTCCCTCTTCCTGAGGACCAGAGGGCCCCGGCGGCCGGCTTTCAGGGGAGGGCAGAGGGAAGGGCCAGAACGGGACTCAAACCTTCCCACTTCTCTTCCTCCTCTCCTCCCCCGGGAGCCGGGCTTCCCAGACCTCCAGAAACGCTGGCCAAGGCCAGTGGTCCTCACTAAGGCTCAAACACACACCAGCCCCTCAGACCCTTCCAGAAGCTCACCTCAAACCGCCTGTGGGACAGGGTAGGGGGTACAGGGCCACGGGCCCCCACCCACGAGGTGAGGAGCAGGAAACAGGTACCAGGGCCCTGAACCCAGAGCCCGTCGTTTGGTGGGGAGCGAACAGCCCGAGGAGCAGCGCGCTCACTGCTGCTGTCCTGCTTTCTGCAGAACGCAGCCCCCTCACAGCAAACCGTGCACAAGTACCGAACACCCTTGTTCCCCCGCCTCCCGGCCGAGGGTGCAGCGGTGACGGAGCAGAGGGAGAAGCTGTGGCGAAGGTGCCCGCTGGGCAAACACGCATCCCTCCATCCACCTGCTGAACGCCCACCACTGGGTGGTCGGGGTGCCCTTTCCAAGGAGGGACACCTCCAGAGAGCTGTGTCCTGCTTCTGGACAGAGGCTGCCCACGTTCCTCCCTGAGGAACAGGCCTCCAGGCTCTGGGACGGCTGCTCGCAGCTGGGGCCCCCAACTCAGCCCGCCAGAGTACACTCTTTCTGGACTTGGGGAACGTGCTCGCACTACCCTCTGCCGTACCCAGACGCCCAGTACCCCGCGCCCAATCCCTCTGGCCAGATCGGGTTTTTCCACTGACTCGCCCTGGGAACAGCCGCTGGGAGCAGGGCCCAGGCCGGGCGCGGCGCCACCTCCCAGCCCCACGCACCCCAGGACCCGCTCCCCGCCCCCGGCTTGGGGACAGTGCACTCACCGCCACAGCTTGCCCAGCGTCTTGCTGAGCTCGGCGTTGTGCAGGTGGGGGTACTGATCGGCCAGCTTGCGGCGCGCCGCCTGCGCCCACACCATGAAGGCGTTCATGGGCCGCTTCACGTGTGGCTTGGCCTTGAGCGCGCTGCCGCCGCCGCCGCGCACTGGCATGGGCACCAGGCTCCAGTCGTAGCCCTTGAGCACCTGAGACACGGCGTCGCGGATACAAGCGGGGAAACGCTCGTCCGCCGCCTCCGCCGCGTCGCTCCGACCGCCGCCCCCAGCGCCCGCCGCACGGCCCAGACTCTCGGAGCCGGCGGGCGACGGCGGCGCGTCGGAGTCCGAGTCCTCCACGTGCGACATGGAGCTGGCAGTGCCAGACGGGCTGCAGGGCGGCTGGGCGCGGGCCTCGCTCATGTCCAGCATCAGGGCCGAGCGCGGAGAAGCGCGTACCAGGGACGCGCACCGGGTCCGATGCCCGGCTGCGCTGCAGCCGCTCTGGAAGCCGAGGTCGCTGCACAGACACCCGACCTGCGTCCCGCCGCCGCCCGACCCCGGCCCTCCTGTCGCCGCCGCCGCCGCCGCCGCTGCCGCCGAAGCTCAGTCCCCGCGGGGCGACCCGCAACAAGTTTCTTTAAGCGGCGGCCACGAGGCTCCGCCCCCATCCCGGCTCCCAATTGGCCGGCGCGCACCCCGCTTCCACCGGGGGCGGAGTTTGACCGCCCCCGCCCCCTCCCCCCACCTTAAAGAAAGCGCAGAGATTCCCGCTGAGCCCCCGCCCGCCCCGCCCCGCGCCGCACCACGTGGGGCTCGCGAGCCCGGCAGCCGAGGACCGGAGCCCAGGCTGTGCATCACGCCGCGGGCCCCCCCTTCCAGGAGGGAAGGGAAGGCAAGGGGGCAGAGTCCGGGAGCGGCGGGCGCTCCAGGCTGCCCTGCGTCCGCCGAGGTTCTCCGCTGTGCTCCCTCTGCGGGCGCGTCGCGGCTCCTGTGCGTACTGGCCTCGGTCCCATCACCCAGCCTCGGCTGCCCACTGCCTGCCTTGAGCCCCGACGTCTTGCCCACAGCCCAGAGACGCCGGGGTCAACTGCTGCCAGTCCGCGGCTTAGGGGGGGATATGCTCCCTGCCCGCAGGGCCGGCGCGCCGGGCGGGAGCCTCCCTCGCGCCAGTCTGCACGCAGCGCATGTCCAGGTAACGCGCGCCCTGGGGCCACGTCTCGGAGATGGGCGATGCCAAGACCCCGGTCCGGTCCCGGCACAAGCTTGGAAAGCGCTGCAGGGGCGCCGCCCCAGAAGCCGAGGCTGCCGAAGGAGGCGGGAGCACTGGGCGGGGCCTGGGCTGACCCTCGCTGCTCAGCCCCTGGGGCAGCGCAGCGGATGGCGTGGCCGGACGCGGGGGCCCAGGGCCTTCCGGGCGTGACCCGGGGGGCGGGGGCACCGAGGCCGTCCAGCAGGGCGGTCCTGGGTGGTCTGGCGGAGGCGGAGGCCACGCAGGGCGCCTGGAGTGGAGGAGGTGGGCGCGCCCGCCAAGGAGAGAAGGGGGCGGGGTGTGCCGCCCTGGTGGGGGTGGCGGGGTCGGAGAGGGGACATTTCCCCAGGGGCAAGCGTCGGGGCTGTGGCTCCGAGTCCCCGCCCGAGACCGCCTCCACGAGTTGGCCACAGGCCCGGCGGTCCCCGAGGGCGGCTCGGATTCTTTAGCCAAACCAGCCGGGAGGGAGGCGACCGACCGACCGCCCGACCGCCCGAAGCTTCGCCAGATTCCCTCTCAGCCAACGGGGAACACACTCATCTCCAAGTCCGTTGCCCGCGCGCCAGTCCCAGGACTCTAGGCAAGGGTGCCCACTTGCCCACCGGCGGACCCCCTGCAGTCACGGATTCCCAGGCCAGTTGCAGCTGCAGCTTAAGGAGTAGAAGTTCTGGCCTGTTAGCGGAGAACACCAAGTCTAACTCAGTAATACCCCGGGCATCGCTCCGGCGCGTTTTACCTGCCCAGGGGCTGCCGTCAAGCCCCTGAGCTCAGTCCCACCCTTCACCTGAGGCTTGAGATGCTGTTCACAGCCAGTCCCTGCCCAAGTAAGTGCCCCAGAGCCTGGCCTGTGGACAACTTAGAAATGAGGACTCTGGACACTTGCAGCCAGTTTCAGCCAGAGATAAGGGGGCTCTGGGGGTGCCTGGGACACTGCAGCCTTGCATCTGGAACAGCTGGCTGCCCAAGCCCCCCACCGCCTTCAGGGCTGTCTTTGGCACTTGAGCAACCTGCTTGCCTCTCTTGTGCGGTCAGTGGACCCAACCTCCAGCCTAAGGAAGCACAAGGAGCCTTGCTCTTTAAGGTGAAACGATGCACTGGGAGGGCCCCCGATGTCAGAGGGAGGCACAGACGGCTGGGACCCTTGGAGGAAAAGAGGCCCAGCGGAGGGAGTCCAATGCAGACCCAGGTCCCAGCGTGTGGCATGTCCGTTCCTAGGCCTCACCTTCGGCTCCGCTGGGCTGCAATGACTGATGCTGGGACTGATGGGGGTGCTGGCGGGCAGCCCCTGTCCTGTAACTGCAGGCCACCCCTCCCACAGGGTGGGGCAGGGAGGCCCCTGGCAGGGCCTGGCTCAGGCGGCCGCTGACATAGGGGGTGGTGCCCAGAAGTGCCCCAAAGCCGCCTCGTGCTCTTGAAGGCTTATAAAATTGGCCACTCTGCTCTCCAGCCCCGTTCACTAGTTCTGCCCTCAATTCATATTCTCAGCCACCAGGCAGCCCCCAAGTGGACACCAGTATGTGGCCTTCAGAAGAGACGGTGGCCACAGCTGCTTCGTGTGCTCACCGGTAACAGGGGGCGGCTGCTGTGTGCTGGGGCTTTTCCGGGCAACACAGCGCAGAACCGCGCTACACAGTCCCTGCCAGAAGATGCTGGAGTTTGAGAAGGGGGCCACCAGTGAGCGCACCAGGGGGCTGAGACACTCAGTATAGGGACGGGTGGGGTGTTTCAGGAAGGTGGCTTTGAGGAAGTGACAAGCTGAGGTGTACAAAGGCCCCGCGGCAGCAGAGAGCACACGGTATCATTACAGCAAGGCCACAGTGAGTTTTAAGTCACTGAGCCGTGGCGGGGGGGGGTCTTTGCCCCACGTCTCAGTCCGCCTTCTGATTCGCCTCTTTTCTTAGCTCTTCCTTCCTGGTCCCACCCACCCCAGCCCACAGACCCCTTGGGCTCTGCATTTTCAGGGAGATGATCTAATTGGCTGAGTTTGGACCAGGTACCTGCCCCCGGCCCGTCAGTCTGGGGCATGGGAACGCTACTGTAAGCAAGGTTTCTAGACCCGCGGCCCTGGCAGAGATTTCAAGGGCACCTGCAGAGAAGGGGGTGTGAGACCAGGCCGGTCGAGGGCTGCAGAGTTCCAGGGAGACCTCTTCTGGGGGAAGAGCCCCCAGCCCACCCCCTGCTGGCTGCTGGGCTGGTCAGGAGGTCTGTGAAGGCGCTGCTGACTGCTAGATGCCACCAGGGAGGAGGGCACCCGGTCCATCTGCCGGTCCCCTGCCCAGCTCTCCCTTTTTTTGTGTGTGTGTGTGTCTTTTAAGGGTGGCATCTGTGGCATATGGAGGTTTCCAGGCTAAGGACTGAATCGGAGCTACAGCCCCCGGCCCACAGCCACAGCCACAGCAACATCAGATCCGAGCCACATCTGCGACCTACACCACAGCTCACAGCAACGCCAGGTCCTTAACCCACTGTTCGAGGCCAGGGATCGAACCAGCAACCTCATGGCTCCTAGTCGGATTCATTTCCACTGCGCCGCGACGGGCACTCCTGCCCGGCTCTCCTCTCGGCTAGTCGGGGAGGCCATATCCATGGCTGGTACGGTCTTTAAGGAAGGGCACTGAGGGCAGGCCACGTGGGCTCACGAGCCCCCGGGCTGGTGTCCCCTGTGTGTCCACAGCCCTGGCCTGGGCCTCTCCGCAAGCCCGCCTGCGGCAGTTGGCCACGCATCCTGGGAACCCTGGCTCACCCTGGGGGATGAATTGGTGCTTTTAATTACTGGCCGGGCTGCAGAAATCAGGCGTCCGGGCTAGAGCTGAGGCCCTGTAAAGACAGCCTCGTCCTGGCCCCCCGGTCTCCCGAGGGAGGCCGAGGGCTCGCGGGGGCTCAGCATCCCCCGGCAACGGACTCTCGGGGCTCTGGGCCAGCCCTTTTGCTGCAGCTCCCCTCCCTGACGTGGTTGCCAGCTGGTGTGGCAGTTCTGGTTTGGGTTGAAGCCGCCCCTTGTCGGGCCGATGTCCCCTCGGGAGCTGGCCGCATCTGTTCCCCGTCCTCGTCAGACACTGGGAGACGGTGCCCCATGCCTCCCCTCGCTGCCTGCAGAGCTGTGCTCCGGGTCGGTCCGTGCAGAGCCCCGTCTCTGCTTCTGGCGGCTCAGCCTCAGGACGCCCCAGGCTCTCCCTTTGCACCTTTTCACCGGAGTCAAGGCGTCATGACAGGTGAACCCACACGGCCTGGGGACCTGCTGCCTGGGGCCCCGTGCTGCGGCCGCTCTGGGGGGAGCTGGGCCGCAGAGCACGGGGCCCGCCCGGGGGGCTGTGCGCGTACAGATGTGTGGGGACAGCTGTGCCTCTGCCCTGGCCTCTGCTCGCCCCTCCTGGTGGCAGTCCCCACACCTCCGGCTGTGCCTGTCCGTCTCGCTGTAGCCAGCGCGCTGGGAGCTGACTCTGAGAGAAGAGGGCGATTCCGGCGTCCCCAAATCGTCTTCAGGCGGGGTCCCGGGGTAAAGGGAACCCAAGGAACTAGGTCAGGCGACAGCGGCCTTTCCTCGGGGCCTCTACCCTTGGGGACAGTCAGCTCCTCTCCTTGTCCCTGGAAGGGCCCCGTGTGGTAACAGACTCCCGGCTCCCTGGACCCCAGCCCCCTTCTGGGCCTCAGCCTCCCGGACCCCAGCCCTCCGAGAAGCGACAGGGCCGGGGGGGGGGGCTTTCTCAGTCCACCTGCAGGAGGGGACCCAGGAGTTTGAAAGTGACTCTCTCTTCAGAAAAAATCAGTTTTCTGAGCCCAAACAGGCTGCCAGGAGCTGGGCTTGTCCCTCTGAGCTTGACTCTCAGATGCGATGAGCCTCCTTGTCCAAGTCGAGCCCCTGGGCTGCAGCGCTGTGTCCAGCGTGGCCGGGACAGGCCGACGTGGCTGGAAGTCGACGCGTCGTGGAAAAAAAATCTCCTTTCCGAGTAGGGGGCTCTGGCCGGCCGGGCCTCGGTGGCGATGGACGTTTCCAGAGATCCCTTTAGTGTCAAAGGCAAATTAAAACACGCCCTGTCCAAAGAGTCCCACCTTCTCCGGCATTTGTTTTTCTGAACAGGTGAAGGAGGGTTTCGTTGAGAGGCCCTCCGGCCAGCACGCTGGGATCACGGAAGAGAACTGGGCGAGTCTGTGTTGAGGCGGGAGCCGGCGTGCGGGCGCTCGGCCGGCGGGGCGGCAGAACTTTGCCTCCAGAGGCACTAGGCCGGGGCACAGCTGCCGGAAATCCCGGGCCTTCCGTTCGGTGGGGCGGCTCCTCCGGGCCCGGCACCGGAGCTGCAGGGACCGCTGCTGGCACGCGTGGAGCCGTCACCCTTGGCCGCAGACCTTAACCTCAGGGACAGGACCACCAGCCACCTGCTCCCGTGCCCCAGGACCTGAGGACTGCAGGATGCGGGCCAGCTCCGCTGCTGAGACTGGCGGTCCCCACTCAGTCCCCGGAAGTCGTTAGAGAAGAAATCAGCTCGTCGGCCAAGGTGGGGGTGGTCCGGGTTCTGAGCCCCGGCCGGTCGTCAGAGGAGGTAGCGGGGACCTCGGGGGCGGGTGGAATGGGGGCTCTTAATGGCTGGGGATCCGCTGCTGACACCCCAGTTCCCTTGGACAGAGGGCACTGAGCGCTGCAAAGGTGGCCTGGATGAGCCAGCTCACCCAGCCCCCGGGCCTTGGTTGGAAGCGGTGATTCAAGCAGAGGGGTTCGAAGCAATCCCCAGCAGCTTTCCACGTTACCCACGACCACCGTGAGAGGGAGAGAGCCCCCCACGGTCCCGTGCGTGGCTGTGAGGCGATAGGGCGGAGGAGGGGTACGTGGGGCTCCCGGAAAAGGCACTCGAGTTCTGCAGTGAGGGCGTTTCCAGCTCATGGGCCTGATGCCCATCCTCTGTGGCTCCAGCTTTGGGTGAGTTCTGGGTGCGTCTGGGCAGCAGAGGGTCTGGAGTGCCTGTCTGTCCCCAGGGCCCTGCCAGACCTGCGCGAGCTGATGCATGCGGGGTCCCGGGTGTGGGACAGCCGGCACCGATGCGTCCTGTGCTTTCTCTGTGAACCCACTGCCGCTCGAAGCTGGCAACTTTCAGAGCCATCTCCCACCAGCAGGCCCCCCAGGGAAGCCCGTGACAGCAATGCCACCCGCCCACCCTTTACAGAAACGAGTCGCCTGCTTTAATTCCTGGGCTGAGAGTCACGGGGATGTGGGACCTGGCAATGAAAGGCACTGGGCACGAGCTTCCCCAGCGCGGCCCAGGCCTCGGCACCCTGCAGGTTTGGGCCAAATCAGGGGTCTTGAATGCAGGTGCCTTTAGGAGCTGGGCACGGAGGGGAACGTGGGAGCTGCTGTGGGCGAGGCTGTCAGGGGCGGTGGGGACTGTGGGTGGCTGGAGAGAGGCCCTAGTCCTCCTAACGGCCAGCCAAGGCCCTGTTCCTCCCCAGACCACAGAGGCGCGACCGCAGACACATGACCGCAGACGTGTGTGTGTGTGTGTGTGTGTGTGTGTGTGTGTGTGGCTGCAGACACGTGCCCGAGCCCAGCTGCTGGGGGCAGTACTGCCCTCCCACACAACGACTTGTGGCTCGGAGGCTCTTTGTTATGCAGCATTACTGTAGTGGTTGCTAAGGGATGGTCTGTGGCCGAATTTGCCTGCAGGCCTATCCCTGGCCTCAGCAGTGTCCGTATGATTCCACGAGAAAAACTGCATCACACAGTTTTCCGCTCTAGGGCTCTACAGCCAGAGTGGAACCGCCCTGGGGTCGTGCCTTCCCCTGTGCTCTGTGGTCCAGGCTGCCCAGCCCGCGGGGCCACACAGGCCCATGTCTCCTTCTGGGGTGCAGGCGCAGGCGCAGGCGGGTCTGCCGCCCAGAGCCGAGGAGCTGGGAGAGGAGACGGGCGAGCCAAGCAGAACAGCCGTCCATGAGTCACGGCTCCAGAACAACCAGCAAATGGCCAGCACCTGCTTGCCCACCCCTACCCGCACCTGCCAGCCTCGCCAGGGGGTTTTGGCCGCTGGATGCTCAGGGTGGGGCCGGCCCAAAGTGACCACCCCTCCAGAAGCAAGCAACAGATGTTAGCGCCAGCAGGTCTTGCCCCCCTCCCACCCGTCAACAGATGTCAAGACGTGAAAAATTGGGGTAAATGAGGGGTGCACGATTAGGTTCGGGCCCAAGCTGGGTTCTCGTGGGTGCCAGAGGCAGCTGCAGAGGCATGTCAGGGGCACTTGCGCCGATGCGGCCGGGACTGCCAGGCCCGGGGGCCCGGGGACAGCTGGACGCGGTGCTGACATGGGGCTCTTTCCTCCATGAGGCCGTCCCGCAGCTGTTGGGCTTGCCGCCAGCCCTCGGCTGCGGCAGGGGGAGCTGCAGGGGGGCCATCTAGGGGTTCCCAGGACACCAGCCCGTCCTGAGCTGCCAGCTCCTCAGGAGACCCCCTTCTCCCCTCCCCTGCCGCTCTCCGCCCTTTCTGGCTCTGTCCAGGTGGATGGAGCTCAGCTCCAGGTCCTCCTGCAACCAGCCCGGGGCAGTCAGGCCTCCTCTGAGCATCTCTGGCCTCCCCTGTGTCTTCTTGGCTTGTCCTCAAAAAGTGTTTTGCTAGCATATGTAGGTTCAGGTCTCTCCTGAGCCCCTGGAGTTGATACAGGGCTGCTTTGTAGAGCCCGGCATGCCTGTGGCTTGCAGGTGCTGAGCTGCAGGGCCCGAAGAGAGCATTTCTGTGTCCCTGACCGCCCGCCCCAGGCCCCAAGCCCTACAGCTTGGGGTTTGCAGGAAAGATTTGTTTGTTTTTGAGTAGCGTAACTTCGTGGGGCATAAAATGTACCCATAGCTAAACATTATTTCAAAAGTGTTAGATGCTTCTTAATACAGATGCAGATATGTTTGGCATAAATGACATGACCTAGTCTGACAGCTGAAAGCAGTGCCTTCTGGAGGGTTTCTGGGAGCTCCTGTCGTGGCGCAGTGGAACCGAATCTGACTAGGGACCATGAGGTCGCGGGTTCGATCCCTGGCCTCGCTCAGTGGGTTAAGGATCCGGTGTTGCCGTGAGCTGTGGTGTAGGTCGCAGACGCAGCTCGGATCCTGTGTTGCTGTGGCTGTGGCGTAGGCTGGCGGCTACAGCTCCTGTTAGACCCCTAGCCTGGGAACCTCCATATGCCATGGGTGTGGCCCTAAAAAGATCAAAAAAAAAAAAAAAGATTAAGTGATTCTGAAACAGGGACCAGGGCAGAATTAAAAAAAATTTCTTTGGTGAAATTCACATAGCATAAAATTAAGTGGAGTTTTTTTTCTTTTTTTGGCTTTTGTCTTTTTAGGGCCACACCAGAGGCATATGGAGGTTCCCGGGTAGGGGTCAAATCAGAGCTGCAGCTGCCGGCCTGCGCCACTGCCACAGCAACGTGGGATCCCACCTGTGTCTATAACCCACACCACAGCTCATGGCAATGCTGGATCCTTAACCTACTGATCGAGGCCTGGGTCCTCACGGATGCTAGTCAGATTAATTTCCTCCGAGCCACGATGGGAACTCTTTTTTTTTTTTTTTTTGCCATGCCTGTGGCATGTGGAGTTCTCGGGCCAGGGATCGAATCCAAGCTGCAGCTGCAGCCTGTGCCCCCTCTGTACCAGTGCTGGACCTGTAGCCCACTGCACCATCGTGGGAGGTCCAAAGTTAAGTATTTTCAGGCGTACAATTTCGTAGTATTTCGTACGCTCACCGCATGCAAGCATCGCTGCTATCCAGTTCTACAATATTTTTGTCACTCCACAGAGAAACCCTGTGCCTGTTAGCAGTCACTCCTCGTTTCCCTCCCCCAGCCCCTGGGAACCACCGATCTATTTTCTGTCGCCATGGATTTGCTTCTTCTGGATGTTTCGTGGAAATAGAAGCACACAATATGTCGCTTCGTGTGTCCGGCTTCTCCCACCGAGCACGGTAGTTTCAAGGCTCATCTCTGTGGCAGGCTTGTATCAACACTTCACTCCTTTTTGTGGCTGTAACACACCTGTGTATGTTCGATTAAATTCAGGCAGAAACGGGCAAGAACCAGGCCACCGGCCAGCCTTTCCTCAGCCAAGCCCTGCTCCATGGGGTTCACTCCCTGGAAGGTTCTAGACCCCGAGATGGACCGGACCTCCGCAGTCAGCTCCCAGGAAGAGACATGAGAATACGAGCTCCCGGCAGACCTCTCCGATGGCCTTGCCCACCCTGGGCAAACCTGGGGAGGGAGCCCAGAGCCCAGCGAGCTGGAGGCTGGACAAGGGGCCCCTTTCTGCTCTGCACAATGTCCCATTGTACCCTTCTCAGGGGGAACAATGCAGCCCCAGCCATGGGAAGCTGAGGACAAAGGGCCCTTTGTGAGAACTGTCCCCACCTGAAAAGCAGCATCCAGGGTCACACCTGACAGCAGAGCTGTCGCTCCTCGCCTCTGTCCCCTGCTCAGCTCCCGCATCCGGGTAGGGACCCAGGGGAGCTCGGGCAGGCTTGGCGGGAGCGCTGGATTCTCCGTGCTCCCCCGAGATGGCTCATCCGGGTCGGGTCGCAGCACCTGGAAGACCGGCTGGGGTGGGGGAGGGGAGGGGCAGGTTGTGGGTTCATGTGGAAGGACCCGGAGGCAGGATACAGCCAGGGCTAGGTACTCCTCGGCTCCCCCTCAGGCACACACTTCCCTGCGGGACTGGGGGGCCCCTCCAGGATGCAGATGTTTGTGCCCTCCATGGAAAATGCCTTTCTTATAGGTCCCACTTCTCAGATGGGGTCCCGAGGGAGAGTTTTTCATGGAAAAGAAAAGGAAGTTTTTAAAGAATCACACTGTGGGAGTTCCCTGGCGGCCTAGCGGGTTGAGGACCTGGCATGGTCACTGCTGTGACTCAGGTTGCTGCTGTGCACAGGTTCGATCCCTGGCCTGGGAACTTATGCAGGCTGTGGGCCTGGCCAAAACAAAACAACCCGCTAAGCTGCACGTAAATGCTATTACCCCAACCCTGGGGGCAGGGAGCAGCAGCTGGTGGCTGGAGAGAGGTTCCAGAAGTTTCTGGTCTGGCCTAATCTGGGAGACCTCTTGTCCAGGGCCAGTTCTTGTCCTCATGGAGTTCGCAATACAGACGCTGCAGCGGTAATTAAGCAATCGAGAAAACCTGATTATTTGACCACATAAATATCGATCATTTATACATAGAACACTAGGAGAGATGTAAAAACAACCAAAAAGCCCAGGACGAACACCCACATATACACACAAGAAGTCTGTAATACGTTAAGCGCTTTAACAAGTGAGTGAGGAAAACCCACACCAGCCGCAATGGTTTCCTCCCAAGTGGGCGCAGCTTACCCCAAACCCCGAGGGCGCCAGCGCCCCAGCTCTCACACCCCTCTGCTTTCTTCTGAAGAATGCCCACCCTCCCACCCCCTGAATGACAGCTGTCCCGAATCCTCAGAACGTAGAGTTCCTAGAGCCTTCACTGGGGTTCTGCTGGGTCATTCGCTAGTCAGTAATCCCCCCACTCCCGGGTTAGAGGTCCAGTCTTGAGAGCCAGGAGAAGCACTGACCAAGAGGACTTGGTTGCCCTCTGCAGAAACTTGGGTGGGGTGGGGGCAGAGCTGGAGGGTCTGAAGTTCAGGGCCCCGGGTGCTGCCTCAACTGTCCCTCACTAGCTGTGGGGCCACCACCCCAGCATCCTCCTCAGCTAGCAGAGGTGGGGAGCTGGGGAGGGACCCCTTCGAGGTGCTTGCCCACCAACTACCGCCTCCACCAACGCAGGCAGAGGCAGCCTAGAGTCCTGGGGGGAAGCTGCTGCTACGCCTTTCTTCTGCATGAATGTGAGTCCACACACAGCCAGGGCATCCAGAGGGCGCACGGCAGCCTCCAGGGTCCTTGGCTGCCTTCCTCTCAGCCGCCCTGGACGAAGAGCACGTTGTCAGACACATGCTTTTCAAAAGCCTCCTTCACACTGCGTTCCTGCCTCTGAATTCGGTGCCTTCCCTCCCTCCCCGGAGTGAGAGTCCAGGAGAGCGAGCTCCCAGGTAGGGCGTGCACTGGGGACCTCTGCAACCTTGGCTTATTCAGTGAATGAGTGAATGAATGAGCGACGCGGTCAACCCGGCTCCCGCACAGGCGGCGCTGGGTCCTGCAGGCACCCACCGCCCGACCCTCGCAGCTGTAGCGCCCCGAGCGTGGGCGTGGCTGGCCGGGGCGAGCGTGACCTCCGGGCGTGGGCGGGGCCTCGGCGTGGGCGGTACGAGTCGGCGCGTGGCGCTTCCCGCGCATGCGCTCTGAGCAGCCGGAGATGGCGGCGTCCGAGGATCCACTGAGGCGGCGGAAGGCCGGGGTGACCGGCTCGGCGCCCGCGTCCCCGCCGGGGCGCGACCCCGCGGGCTGCCCGGCCCGCCTCCGCGCGGGCACCTTCTGGCTGACCAGGGTGGTGCTCCTGAAGGCCCTCGCTTTCGTTTACTGTGAGTCCGCGGGCCGCCCCGCGCGCCCCGCCGCCACCCGCGCGCTCCCCGCCCGCCGACCCCGCGCCCTCCGCCGCGCCCGGACCGCGGCCCCCACGCCGACCGGGAGTCCGTGAGGCGGCGGCTCGGCTCTGCCGCCCGCGGCCCCACGAGCTGCGGCCCTGCGGCCTCCCACGCTCGGCAGCTCTGAGGCACAAGCAGCAGGTGCGGCCTCACCTGCGGGGTAGGTGCGAGCCGGCTTTGACCCGGCAGAGCCGCGCGGCCGGCCCCGGCCTCCTCCCGTCCCGGGTCTCCACGACCACAAGGCTGGAACCTCCGGGGCGGAATACACCCCCCCCCCGCAGCCCTGGTCCCACGCCCGGAGGGGCGCAAACGCCCTGAGCCGAGCAGGGTGCCTGAAGCCCAGCTGGCCTTCTCAGAGGAACGCGGCAACGCCGGGCCGTGGGGATGCGGGACAGTCCCCGGCAGAGGTGGCCTGGGACCGGGGGCAGGCCCCCTTCTGGAGGGTCCAGAGGGCGCTCGGGCGCTGGACGTCCCGGCCTTGTTAGAAGGGGTGGACATGCAGCTCTTTGCACGGCGGCCTTCGGCAGACACTGAGAGGGCTCCGCGGGGCCGGGGCCCGGGCCCGGGCCCGGGGTGGGGCAGGGCGGTCCTGCGGGGCCTTCGAGGAGTGCGGCCCGGGGCGAGGGAGGGGGGATTCAGCCCCGCCTCCCTTGCGCTCTAAATTGCCGTAAAAAATAATTCTTGCGGGCATTGTTCTGTCCTCCACGGGATTAAATAGTCATTTCAAATGTTTCAGCTGTCTTTTTGCAAAAGATGGAGTCAAGGCAAAGTTAATTCGCGAGACTTTAATAGTCCTTTAAAGCGTCGCCGTAACAGTGTGAAAAAACCCCGGTGGCTTGGCTCGCGGGGACCACAGCTTAAAACCCTGCCCAGCTTTCCAGTGGGTGGGGCTGCCTTTGATCCCCGCAGGGACTCTGTTCAGTTCAGAAGGGAGCCGCTTTGAACCCCTGGGGCAAGCGCATAGTTTAAGCTGGTGCTGAGTACAGGATAATTCGCCTGGGCAGATGCATTTTCCACCCATCTTTTCTCGATTTGGGGGAGTAGACCCGCTGGTTTTCAACCGCACAAAGACACCAGTTTCCCATGTTCCAGGGCCCAGGGTCTCTGGCTGCCATGACCCGGGAGGGATGGCAGTCGCCCTGCCTTGACCTCTTTCTGGAGGGTTCTGGATCTCACGCAGGTCACGTCTGAGCCCTGTAACTCTGGGGGATTTCCCACAGTGCCGCGGGCTCTGGGCACCGTTCACCTGCCGCTGAGTGTTAGAGCTGTTCTCAGGGACTGCAAGGCTGGGTCACCGGCCCAGCCTTGAGCCTCCTTCTCTGTCTGCACAGCTGACAGTTCCTGGGCCGGTGGCCTGTCTGCATGTCGCCCTGGGAGCACCTCGCAGCCAGGGGAGGCGTTTAACACCTCCATCCGCTGTTGTCTAGGAGCCCCGCTCCGTGAATTCCCTTGGATTTTTGCAGCCTTTATCAGTACGCTGTGTCACCACGGGATACTTTTCCAACTGTGCCCCCCCACTGGCACCCTGGCCGTGACACTCAGGTCGCGACTGCCCACCCGAGAGGCCTCCTGTCCTCTCTCGTTGAAGTCATGATTTCTTGAATCTCTTTTCTTGTTTCGGAGGTTTATCTCTCTTTAAAGAATGTATTCGCAGTCAGCTTTCCGAGAAAGAGTGTGGAGAAGGCAAACTTTCTGGGTCCTTCTCGGACGCGTGGAAGTTGGCAGCACGCACGGGCTCGTGCTGGGGCAGGTGACTGCAGGGACACGCTTTGCTGCTTCTACTCACACACTTCTGACAGTGCTTGTGGGTTTTTCCTCACTCTGACTAACCCTGACTGTCCTGACACCACGCGAGGTGACCATCGCTCCTGACCCTGAGCGCCCGGGGTCGGCGCAGACCCACAGGCGGAGGGCTCCAGCCCCGGGTCCCCTGCGCCTCCCCCCGACCAGCTGTCGATCGGCGTCCCAACAAGCCCTCTTCTGCGTCCCTGACTTGCTGGGGCGCTCGGGGGGGCTCAGGAGAGGCCTTGCCCGTGTTCGCTGGTTTCTCGTAAAGGCCGCGCCGGGCGTGGCGTCTCCGCGTGGCCAGCTCCGGCCACAGCTGCGGCCCGTCCCGCGCCCATCACAAGTTGCACCTGCGTCAGGCGGCCCGGCCTGGCGGCCAGTCAGCACTCACGCACCTGCGTTTGCTGAACTCTTAGCTTTTCCTTGGAAAATTTGAGGAGAAAATGGAGCCAAAAGAGTGCTGGAATCCTGCTTCCTTTTTTGTGCTTCTGAGCTTTCAGCGATTCTGAGAGTCCTCGGGAAGCCCGTTGTCATTCTTCCCTCCGGGCCCCTCCGAGGCGACTGACATGCTGACTTACGGGCGTCTCTGTGAAGGGCTCCCCGTTTGTTTAAGAGGCCAACACTGCTCTGCCTCTGAGCACCCTACGGCGCCCGCCGTTGAAGAGAAAGTACTGGAGGTTACTGCACCAAGGCCCGCAGTTTCAGCACATTCAGTAAAACCACCCTGTGGACAGTGGCGTTTCAGAGATGACTCTCGTTTAGTTTATAGCACTTTGTCTGAAGGGGAGAAAAAACTCAGCTCTTCCTTTTTGATTTGTAAAAAAATACTTGCAGACATCCTTGCTGATGCAGGTTAGGTGGCCTTGGTCCTCTCTGCTAGGTCAGGCAGCAGCGAGAGTCTCATGCCTGGGCCTGTCTCCTTCCTGCCTAGAGCCAATGGGGTGGGTGGGGTGGGGTTGGGGTGAGGGGGTGACTCTCTCTCCTCCAGTGGGGTGGGGGCTGACCGAGCCTTTCTGAGGTTGGTGGTTTGGTTGAGCTTTGAGATCCTGTGATTTTTTGGGAAATTTTTTTCTACTTGGCTCTTTCCTTCCTTCCTTTCTTTCTCTTTTTTTCTTTCTTTCCCTCTCTCTCTCTTTCTTTCTGTCTTTTCCTTTTTAGATCCGCACCCTAGGCATGTGGCAGTTCCCAGTCTAGGGGTCAAGTCGGAGCTGCAGCTGTAGATGCAGCTGCTGGCCTACGTCACAGGCACAACCACATGGGATCCGAGCCTCGTCCGCGACCTTCATCATAGCTCATGGCAACACCAGATCCTTAACCCACTGAGTGGGGCCAGGGATCGAACCCTCATCCTCATGGCTCCTAGTCGGGTTCATTGAGCTGAAGCCACAGCTCTGCTGAGGCACAACGGGGACCCTCTGCTTGGCCATTTCTGTACCAGAGGTGCAAAATGAATAGGGTTTTCTCTTCTGAAATTTAAATCCGCGCTCTCCATTTTTTCCTGTAAGAAAGGCAGGAAGTCTCCTGCACTGCTTGCCTTACATTCACTTTTTTTAACGATTTAACTGGGGAGACCACATCTCATTTTTCTTTCACGAAACTGGACCGCGGGCTGTGGCTGCAGGGAATGAGGGTGTCCGGCTGCTTAGCCATTGCTCCCTGGGTCCCTGTGTGTGGAAGAGCCCGAAGTGGGTTCTGGAGCGTGCAGGAGCCATCCGAGTGGGGAGAGACAGGACACCCACACCTGCGTGGCTGGGGCTGGGGGGCACCACTGTGAGGGTGCCTCCACGTTGCCAGGAGAGTCAGTGGCATGCGGCTCAGGCAGCTTCAGCCCAGCGGTAGGGGCAGCGGGAGGAGGGTGTGGGGCGAGGAGCAGGCGAGTCCCCCCTCCCGACGTCCCGGATGCCCACTGTCGTGGGGGTGGCAGTGTCAGGTCCGTTTTCTTCCTGGAGTGCAGTGAGCCACGTGTTTCAAGAAACAGTCACCTTGAACAAACAGAGAAAAAGAATCCTATTAACCAAACTCCAGATTTTATCGGATTTGCACTAGCGTCCCTCCCGGGCCGGGGTCCCCACGCCACACCGGCCGCCAAGGGCTCCGTCGTCCCCTCTGGTCGGCGGCAGTCTCCGGATGCCCCGTTCCTTGTGCCCGTGACAGTTTCGAGCACGTGTGGTCCTGTGTTTGGGGGAATGGCCCTCACAGTGGGCCTGTCTGCTGACTGGACAGGTTGTGGGTGTGGGGAGGACCCCACAGAGGAGCAGTGCCCTTCGGCTTGCTGCTGTCCGTCCTCTGGAAGCCAGATGGGGTCCAGTCCGTGCTGCGGGGCCCTGGGGGGGGCACCCCCCTGTTTTTTGGATCTCCTCGGTAAAGAATCTACTTAGCGACCGTCCTATTTTTACACTCTGGTTACGTTCCAGCATGTTGCTCACTGTGATGTCGCAGTGTCCAGCTCCCGTCTTGGGCGGTTCTCCCCCGTCTCCCGTGTCCCTGTAACACGGCTCTGTTCTTCATGCTGCGAGCGCTTCCTTACGTTGTGGAACTGCAGGAAGCCGCAGGCCCCTCTCGTTTCCCAGCCCTACAACCTGCCGATTCTCCAGGAGGCCTCGTTCCTCCCACTGGAGAATGGTGCTAGGAGTCCAGATCTGGGTGTCAGCAATGCCCATTGCTCCTGGGGTGTCTGCTTCCAGACTCTCTTAGCAGGCAGAGCTAGGTTACGTGTGTGTGTGCGCGCCTGCAGACGGTCGTTTCTCTGTGTATCCGTGTGAGCACGTGGTAGGCGTTCACGCTGGCGTCTCTGCTTCGAATCCAGTGCATGGGCCGGGGGGGGGGGGTTCTCCCTTCTCTTACCTGGAACTTCCCAGTCTGCCAGTGGGAAATCTTACTTAACCCCAGCGCACATGCAGAGTGGTTTCAGAATTGTTCACCTGCCCCCAGTTTTCTCCAGTGTTTCTGTATAGTCGCTTTGTCTTTGTCCTTACAGTTTTCACTCAAAACAATTTCCAGAGAGACTTAGCCCCCCCCGCCCCCGCATCCAGGGTGGTCGTGTTACGCGTCCGCAGTGGAGTTTGATTCACTTGGTGCAGTCTGCATTCCATCCTGGCATCCGCTGACCTGCTGACGAGGTCGTGCTAGTTCATGTACATTGAAGTTCATGATTTTAGTGATGTACAGTCTTACGGGTTTTATAAACTCATGGTTACCCCTCACCCCGTACTATACAGAACAGTTTCTCCCCCTGAAAATCCCCCTGTGCGCGCAGTCGGCTGCCTCCTGTGCCAGCCCCTGGCGAGCCGACCGTGTCCTGCCCCGGGTTCCGCCCTTTCCGGTGTCTACTGCGTGTAGCTTTTGGGTCTGAGTTCCTTTACTCCACACATGAGGCTGAGATCTTTTCGTGCTGTTTGGTGAGCTGGCACCCCATTGCTGTTTTCTCGGAACGTCCTTCCGTTGTGTGAATGGATCACAGTTGTGTTGCCCCTCCAGCTCCGGGAACATCTGTGTGGTTCGCAGTCTTAGCAGTTACGAACCCAGCTCCTGTAAACATTTGCATGCAGGGTTTTGTGTAAATGTAAGTTTTTAGTTCACTTGGGTGAAGACCTAAGAGGATAATTGCCGGGTCATACGGTAAATCTCTGTTTGTAAGACGCTGCCCGCTGCCCTCCGGGGCTACCGTACCGGTGTGCGTCCCACCAGCAGTGGATGAGTTCCTGTTGTTCTCAGCTCCCTGGAGCTTTCGGTATTTTCAGTTTTTGGATTTTGGCTGTTATGATAGGTGTGCGGCGGTATTTCATTGTGGTTTTAATTGGCATTTCCCCAGTAAAGAATGATATTACGCATCGTTTCATGTGTTTATTTGCCATCTGTGTATCTTCTTTGTGTGAAGCAGATGACTTCAGGGTCCAGATCTTTTGCCCTTTTAAAAACTGGGCTGCTTAAGTGTTGTGGATGCAAGTCTTTTATCAGATAGTGATTTGCATGTGTTTTCCCCAGGCTGTGGTTTGAGTTTTCATTCTCCTAAAAAGGCCTTCTACAGAGCACAAGGTTTTCATTTAATAAGGTGGAGTTGGTCAGGTTTTCTGTCATGGGTCATGCTTTTGGTGTTGTATCTAAAAACTTACTGCTGGAGTTCCCGTCGTGGAGCAGCGGAAACGAATCCGACTGGGAGCCATGAGGTTGTGGGTTCGATCCCTGGCCTTGCTCAGTAGGTTAATGATCCGGAGTTGCCATGAGCTGTGGTGTAGGTCGCAGACGCGGCTCGGATCCCATGTGCTGTGGCTGTGGTGTAGGCCGGCGGCTGTAGCTCCAATTAGACCCCTAGCCTGGGAACCTCCACATACTGTGGGTGCGGCCCTAAAATGACAAAGACAAAAAAAAAAAACCACTTATTGCCAAACCTCAATAGAGATTTTCTTCTAGAATTTCTATACTTTTATGCTTTACATTTAGATCTCCTGTTCTTTTCGAACACATGTTTGTATGCACTGTGAGGTACATGTCCAGGTTCATCTTTCTGCGGGTGCTGCCCAGGCCTCCTCCATTAAATTGTCTTTGCACCTTTGTCAAAAATCGGAGTTCCTGTCGTGGCTCAGTGGTTAACGAATCCGACTAAGAACCATGAGGTTTCAGGTTCGATCCCTGGCCTCGCTCAGGGGGTTAGGGATCCGGCATTGCCATGAGCTGTGGTGTAGGTTGCAGACGCGACTGGGATCCTGCGTTGCTATGGCTGTGGCGAAGGCCGGCGGCTACAGCTCCGATTAGACCCCTAGCCTGGGAACCTCCATATGCCGCGGGTGCAGCTTTAGATACAGGCAAAAAGACACACACACAAAAAAATCAGTTGACTGTCCTTGTGTAAGTCTATTTCTGGGCTCTCTAGCCTCGTCCATTGATTTACGAGTCTGTCCTTTGGCCAATACCACACTGTCCTGATTGCTGTAGCTTTGTATTGTAGTAAGTCTTGAAATTGGGTGGAAGAAACTTTGTTCTTTACGAGAACTATTTTGGCTGTTTTAGTTCCTTTGCTTTTACATACACGTTTTGAAATCACCTTGTCAGTACCTGCAGAAAAGCTTGCTGGATGTTTTGACTGAGATTGCACTGAACCTGTAGATTAGACTGGAGAGAAGTGACGTCTTATTAATGCTGACTCTTCTAGTTAACACAGTAATCTTCTCTGACTTCTTTCATCCTGTTTTGTGGCTTTTCATATACAGATTCTACATATATTTATTTAAATTTTTAGAATTATGGTTGATATACAGTGTTGTGCTAATTTCTGCTGTGTGGCGAAGTGACCCAGTCGTACATATGTATGCACATTCCCTTTCTTATACTCTCTTCCGGCATGGTCCGTCCCAAGAGACTGAGTATAGCCTGTACAGCAGGACCTCACTGCTTATCCATTCTAAATGTGCTAGTTTGCGTCTGCTAACCCCAGACTCCCCGTCCATCCCATTCCCTTTCCACTCCCCACTGGCAGCCACAGGTCTGTTCTCTCTGTCTGCCACCTGTTTCTCTTCTGTAGGTAGGTTCATTTGTGCCATATTTTAGATTCCGCATAGAAGTGATACCATGCTGTATTTGTCTGTCTTTTGCTGACTTGACCTTGTATGAGAATCTCTAATTGCATCCATGTTGCTGCAGATGGCATTATTTTGTTCTTTTTTAAGGCTGAGTAGTGTTCCATTGTGTATATGTGCCCCATATTAATCCACTCATCAGTGGATGGACATTTAGATTGTTTACATGTCTTGGCTGGTGTGAGTAGTGCTGCTGTGAACGTATGGGTGCATTTATCTGTTTGAAGAGTGGGATTGCTAGATCATTCAGTAGTTCTGTATGCAGTTTTCTGAGGAACCTCCGTGCTGTTCTCCATAGTGGTTGTACCAATTCACATTCCCACCAACAGTGAAGGAGGGTTCGTTCCCCTTTCTCCACAGCCTCTCCAGCATTTGTTACTTGTAGACTTATTAATGATGGCCATTCTGACTGGTAGACTTATTAATGATGGCCATTCAGACTGGTAGACTTATTAATGATGTCCATTCTGACCTCATTGTAGTTTTGTACATTGTAGTTTTGATTTGCATTTCTGTAATAATTAGTGATGCTGAGCATTTTTTTCAGGTGCGTCCTGGCCATCTGCATGTCTTCTTTGGAGAAATGTCTATTTAGGTCTTCCACCCATTTTTCAGTTTGGTTGTTTGTTCTTTTGCCATTGAGGTGTATGTATTTGTTTTTTGTATATTTTGGAGATTAAGCCCCTGTCAGTTGTGTTGTTTAACTATTTTCTCCCATTCTGTAGGTTGTCTTTTCATTTTGTTTTATGATTTCCTTTGCTGTATAAAAGCCTGTAAGTTTGATTAGGTCCCGTGTGTTTATTTTTGTTTTTATTTCTATTGCCTTGGGAGACTGACCTAAGAAAACATTTGCACAGTTTATATTGGAGAATGTTTTGCCTGTGTTCTCTTCTAGGAGCTTTATGGTGTCTTCAAGTAATTCTAAGTTATGTTTAAGTCTTTATGCCATCTTTAAAAATTCACGTTCTGATATTTCATTGTTAGTATACAGAAACGCAACCGATTTCTGAATGTTCGTATCCTCTTACTTTGCTAAATTCCTTTATCAGATCTGGCGGTTTTTGTGTGGAGTCCTTAGGGTTTTCTATATATAGTATCATGTCATTTGCATGTAATGATGATTTTACCTCTTCGCTTGCAATTCGGATACCTTTTATTTCTTTTTGGCTGACTGCTGTGGCAAGCACTTCCAATACTATGTGAATAGAAGTGATGAGAGTGGGTATCCTTGTCTTGTTCCACATTTTGCGGGAAGGCTTTCAGCTTTTCTCCATTGAGTATTATATTGGCTGTGGTCTTGTCATAAATGGCTTTTATTATGTTGAGATATGGTCTCTCTATATCCACTTTGGTAAGAGCTTTTATCATGAATGGTTGTTGGATTTTGTCGAATGTTTTTCTGCATCTATTAAGATGATCATGTGGTTTTTGAGTTTTCTTTTGCTAATGTGGTGCCTGACATTGGTTGCTTTGCATATGTTGAACCATCCTTATGAACTTGGGATGAATTTCACTTGCTTGTGGTGTGTGGTGTTTTTTAGGTGTTGTTGGATTTTTTTTTTTTTTTTTTGCCTTTTGTCATTTTATGGCCGCACCTGTGGCATGTGGAGGTTCCCAGGCTAGGGGTCTAATCAGAGCTGTGGCCACTGGCCTGCGCTGCAGCCACAGCAAGGCAGGATCCGAGCCGCGTCTGCAACCTACACCACAGCTCACGGCAACGCCAGATCCTTAACCCACTGAGCAAGGGCAGGGATCGAACCCGCAACCTCATGGTTCCTAGTCGGATTCGTTAACCACTGCTCCATGACAGGAACTCCTAGGTGTTGTTGGATTTGATTGGCTAAATTTTTGTTGGGAATTTTTGCATCTGTATTCATCACAGATATTGGCCTATAATTTTCTTTTTTGGTAGTGCCTTTGTCTTGGTTTGGTCTTAGGGTGATGATGGCTTCATAGAATGTCTCTGGGAGTGTGCTTTCTTTTTCAGTTTTTGGAAAAGTTTAAGAAGGTTGGGTATGAGGTCTTCGTCTGTTTGATAGAATTCTCCTGTGACGCCATCTGGTCCTGGACTTTTGCTTGTAGGGAGTGTTTTTGTTGTGTATTCCGTTTCATTAATAGTGATTGGTCTGTTCAAATTATCTATTTCTTCTTGATTCAGTTTTGGTAGGCTGTATGTTTCTAGAAAGTTGTCCATTTCTTCTAGGTTGTCTAATTTGTTGGTGTGTAATTGTTCATAGTATTCTCTTATGGTTTTTTGTATTTCTGCAGTATCAGTTGAGGTTACTTCTTTTTCATTTCTTATTTGGGTTCTGTCTCTCTTCTTGGTGAGTCTGGTCAGAGGTCTGTCAATTCTCTTTACCCTTTCAAAGAACCAGCTCTTGGTTTTATTGAGTTTTTTCTGTCTTTTTTTGAATCTCTATTGTATTGATTTCTTCTCTTTGTGATTTCCTTCTTTCTGCTGACTTTAGTTTTATTTGTTATTCTTTTTCTAAATCTTTCAGGTGGTAGGTTAGGTTGTTGATTTGAGAGTTTTCTTCTTTGTTGTATCTCTACCAACTTCCAAGAACTGCCCTTGCAGCATCCCATAGATTTTGAATGGTTGCGGTTTCATTGTCGTTTGTCTCAAGGTATTTTTTTAATTTCCATTTTGATTTCCTCATTGACCCGTTGGTTTTTTAGTAGCATGTTGTTTAGTCTCCATGCAGTTTTTTTCCCCTGTGCTTGATTTCTGTGTTGACGCTGTTGTGGTCAGAGAAGACGCTGGGGATAATTTCTGTTCTCTTAAATTTGTTGAGGTTAGTTTTTTCCCTAGTATATGGTCAGTCCTAAAGAATGTTCATGTTCACTTGAAAAGAATATATATTCTGATTTTATTCGATGTAATGCCCTGAAAATACCAGTTTAGTCTAACTGTTCTTTTGTGTCAATTAGGCTCTCTGTTGTCTTGTTGATTCTCTATCCATTGATATGACTGGGGTGTTGAAGTCTCCTCCTGTTACACTGTTCCCATCAACTTCTCCTTTTATGTCTGTTAGTATTTGCTTTACGTATCTGGGTGCATACGTATTGATGGGTGTAATAGCCTTTTCTTTTTTTTTTCTCTTAATGGATTTTATTTCAATTATAGGTGTACATAAATCATCACAAGTCAATTTTACAAGTCAATTTTACAGATTTTGTATCCCAAACCCCCAGTGCATCCCCCCACCCCCCCAGATTGTCTTATTTGAAAAACCAAGGTTTTCCAAAGTCTGTGAGTCATTGTCTGTTCTGTAAGAAGGTTCATTGTGTCTTTTAGTTTCCACATGTAAGCGGTATCATTGGGTGTTGCTGTCTAATTGTCTGACTGGTTTCA
>PVHT021183589.1:93649-107635 GCA_004024745.2 Catagonus wagneri
GTGTCGTCTGTGTAGATGAGCAGGAAGTGGGGGGGTGCCGTCCGTGTACACGAGCAGGAAGTGTGTGGGGGTGCTGTCCGCGTAGACGGGGAGGTGAGGCAGCTCTGGGGCCCCTGCTTAGATGTTCACACCTGGGGCCTTCGTCTGGGGGGAAAGCTCATCGGGTGGCCTGACACTCTGGGGCGCTGGCCCATGTCAGGGGCGCTGCCGAGGTTGTGGTCCGTGGCAGTGAGTGAGTTTTAACCCAGACGCCTGGCTCCTCAGTGCCGCCTGCTGGTTTATCCTGTCCCAGGGTTGTCCTGAGTGCAGGATACCATCGTGGGTCCTGTCCTGTCTCCCGTGGTCTGGGCCGTGGTCCCTGAGCACGTATGGGTGACACCAGTGTCACGGCCGAAGGCACCTGCCCACAGCGCAGTCTGCAGAGGAGGCCCAGCTCTCAGCGCCCGCTGCCGTCCGTGCCCTGGGAGCCCGGCGCGGGCGTGTTAGGCTGGCCACGGCACCCTGGTCGTCGTCGGAGGAATTTCTGCGGGGGCTTGGGGACCTAGCCCCCGGGTATGTGTCGCGTGTATCAGAACAAACGGCCCCGGGCGCCACTCAGCTGCGCGTCCCCAGTGGCCGGTAGCCAGTACCGCGGGGACGCCGTGGTTCAGCTCCATACAGAAAGGGTGCTCTCTTCCGGGAGGGGGACACGGACGTCTGACACGGCGTTTTCTTCCTCAGGCTGGGCAGTGGGGGTGGAGGCAGGGCTTGCGCCCGCTCGGCGCCACACGCCTGCTGCCCGGCAGGGAGCCCCTTCGCTCCTGCCCGCTCCTGCCCACCTGGGCTCCGGGCGCCCTCAGCTCAGGGTGTCCAGCCTCTCGGGGCCCCAGGCCATCACTGCCCACCTCCAGGCCCTCTGGTTAGTGGCTCCCGTTCCTTGGGACATGGGGTTTTGTTTTGTTTTGCTTGTTTTTTTTGGCCTCATACACGACATGTGGACGTTCTTAGGCCAGTGGTTGAACCCCCACCACAACAGTGATGGGAGCTGCTGCATCGACAATGCCTGATCCTCAGCTGCTGGGCCACCAGGGAGCTCTGGGACATGCGACTTCAAGGGGAGTCAGAGGAGGGAGAGTTCTAGTTCGTTTGTTCCGTTCTAACAACTGGCGTCACGGAGAGCACGCGGCACCCTGCAGGGTGCTGCACGGGGGACGCTCCGGTCTGGAACCCGAGGCTGGTGTGCAGGACCACACCTGACAGCGGGGACAGTCATGTCCACTGTCGGTTTTACCTTCAACAGTGGTTTTCCTGGTCAGGTCTTGCACGAGCTGGTCAGAATGGTTTTTGAAAACCCGTTTAAGTGCGTGCGGCCAAATTAGTCTTGTACGTTTTCGTTGGACAAGATGGTCTGTTCCCTCCCCCCGGGTGTATAAAGAAATATGACTTGAATCAGTTTAACCTCAGAAGCAAAATAAAGTAAAACTGCCTTCTGAGGAGGGACACATCGGAGGCCTGAGATAAAACAACCTGAAAGGAAGCGAGAGCCTGTCAGCGGAGACCGGCGGGTCTAGACCGTGCCTCTGATGCCAGACGTCCGTGTTTCTGACTGGCCCGGAACCCAGCGGAGGCTGTTGGTGCTCAGGCCCCTCGGTCTGGAAGGTGTCTCAGATGGTGGTTTCGGGTTTTTAGAGTGTCGCTGAAAAGGGACTGGGCGACGGAGGGCCCGGACGTGGAAAGCAGGCTTTCCTTGCCTTGATGCCATCATGACAGTGAGACGCTCTTCTTTCGTGTCCTGTTTATTTTAACTTCAGAGAAAAGCATATCTGTTGGGGTGAGATGCTCAGATAATGGACACTGTTGATGGCGCGTCTTTCAAGTGCTGTCCAGCTGGCGGCCCGGTGGGGACAGGAAGGCCCCATGGGGTGAGGAGGCGCCAGGCAGGTGCACGTGGCACGTCTCTGCCGGCACCGCAGCCCCCGTGCCCGGGTCTCGTGGCAGGGCGCCTGCCCAGCCCTGCTCGTGTGTGCCCTGGCTGCTGCTCCGCTGGGAGCCCCCCTCTTCTTTTTAGTGGGCGCCCCCTCCGCTCCTGCTGGCCCTGGCCAGCATCTGTGACCAAGCCCAGGGCAGGAGGCGAATGTGCTGAGCAGATGCGCGTTCCCGCGTTGCTGCCGAGCAGCGTGCCTTGGCGGGTCAGCTTCCCTACGGCCTGCTCGCTCTGGGGCCCTGGCCGTGCTCCCCCACCCTCTCGACGTGGCCCCGCGTGCGCAGCTCAGCAGGCGGAGCCTGATGAATCCGCTTCACAGCAGTGACGGCACGACCTGCGTTTGGGCAGCGGTCAGCGCTCTGTAGGGTGGTGACCCAGGTCCTCAGACTTGGAAAGCGGTGCTTTCAGAGGAGCCAGAAAAGACTGCGTGTATGAGCTTGTCCCGTGGTGGCAGGAAGCAGGGGGATCCCAGCCGTCCTGCCTCGCGGTGGGAGCAGGGGAGCCACGGCGGAGGGCACACCGGCGTGGTCTGCCCCGCGGGGCTCCGCTCTCCAGGTCCTGTCCCAGAGCTTCCCCTGAGGCAGTGGGCGGCGCGGGGCCTGGCACGCGGCTTGCTCAGGCCTCCCTGAGGTCGGATGAGCCGCCGCAGTGTGCCGAGACCTAGGCCTGGTCCCGTGAGCGCCGGCCTGTGTTGTCACCGTGGCTGTGCCCCCAGCTCCACAAGTCAGTGCGTCCACGCTCAGCCAGTGCCCCAGGTGGCACCCTGGGGGGACCCGGGACTTCTTCGTGCCTCTCACCCCTTCGCCTATGTCTCACCAGCCTCTGTCCTCCTCATTTTACCCAGTGTTTCTGGAACCTTCCTTTGCCGCGAGCACCCATCAGTCTGAGTCCAGGGTGGCCGGCGGCTCTCTGCCCCTAGGCCCCTGGGGTTGCTCAGGAGCGAGTGCGCTGGCTCCCTTTGGGTCTCTGCCATCCAGGGCTGGCACAGAGGGCAGCATTCTCACGCGTGGGCGGATCCGCGAGGACGACTTTGCAGCCCTCGCCGCCTCCCACCTGCCCCGTCCAGGGCTGAAGACCGGCGGGCTCAGTCACGGCTCTCCGGGTCCTGGAGCCGGGCCTCTGAGCAGGCCACCGTCAGGCTCCCTGCAGGGCGTGGGAGTGGCCCCCGCCCGGAGAAGGCCCGTGGGGTCCGGGTTCCACAGACTCTCCAGGTGGGCTGGCGGCTTGGCGCTGTGGGCGGGGGCAGGCCTTGGACTTGGCCGGCCAGAGGTAGCAAGAGCGGAGCAGGTGCGCTTCCCTCAGGCGTTTTCTTAGGCGGCGGCTCTGTGCTGCCTGGCGCGGCTGAGAAGCCCCCGCCTCTGACGGAGGATACAGCGGGCAGCCGGGCGCACCTTCCGGGCACATGTGACCCCTGGATGTGGGGAAGGGGGCGCGGGGCCGAAGCCTGCCTCCTGTGGCTGGACACCGCGTGAGGCGGCGGCGGGTAGCCCGCCAGGCCTGGGGGTTCTGCGGACACAGGCGCACCTCCGTTCTCTGTCGGGCCTGGCGGGCTAGGCTTGGATTTGATGGTGCCTGGGAACTGGGTGACGGCACGGTCGCCAGCGGCAGAGAGCAGGGCAGCTCTGTGACACGCTCGGTCCCATCTGGTTTTAGAGGAGGCCTTGTTGGCAGAGGACACGGTGCTGGCGGGTGTGACAGGTGGGAGGCGAGCGGGCGCTGGTCGGCCGCAGGGTGCCTCGGGCTGGGCCGCCGGGCGCGGCGCCGGTCTGCGTGCCCGGCGCGCCGCTCTCCCTGTGCCGAGCTGGCGGGTCCCTCATGGACTGGCCTCCAGGTGACGGCCGTGCTTTCTGTGTTTTGTTTGTGGGGTTGGCAGCACCTCTCCTGACAGGCTTAGGTTTTCTTGCTGCCCAGCTACCTGGACTTTTTAATTCCACCAACTTTGTTTTTAGAACTGTTTGAGGTCGACCGAGTTACTGCAGAAGCCGTGCTGAGTTCCTGGGTACCCACACCGGTCGCACGGTCGTCCTCCGTGCTGGATGGTGTGTTTGTCCCACTTACCAAGCTGGTATTGGCACCGTTGTTTACCCATGTGTCCCAGTCCCTCCCGTCCCGGACCCTGTCCAGGCCTGCAGACACAGTCGCCGCCTCCCCTGGGGCTCCTCGGGGCTGGGTAGGCTCTGTCTCAGTGGCTGGCCGGCGCTGAGGGGGACCGGTCGGGCACGTTGTGGACTGTCCCTCTGGCCAGGTTTGTCTGACGTGTTCTTGTCGCTGATGGTGGCTGCTGTCAACACGTCGTATCAGGGCCGGGCCCTCGGTCCTCCACGTGCCCTGTCTGCCGGCGTGGCTGGGGCTGTGGTGCAGGCCGGCACTCCAGCTCTGGTTCGACACCTAGCCTGGGAACTTCCGTATGCCTCGGGTACAGCGCTGAAAGCACCAAAAAAAAGGAAAAGAGAAAAAAAAGGGAATCCAATTCACTGGAAAAGCCGGTGCCGACTGAAGACACAGCAGCGGAAGGGGCAGCTTGGCTTCCACCGCACTCCGGCAGAACAGCACTGTCCGGCCGCCGTGAGGGCGCTGAGGCTCACGCGGTAACGCTTTCCGGGCTCTGTCTCTGTCGCTCTTCACGTCCCTGGGCCCCAGGAGGTTTAAACCCTTAGAGCAAGACAGGCGGCCAGGGCACCAGAAACCACACGAGTCCACAGCAACACCACCATTGGCTGAGCTGACGTGGACATGGGTCGGACCTGCGCTGTGTGGACGCCCCGCCCCACGAGCGGGCTGTGCACCGCGAAGGCCTCCGGTGAGAACACGGTGTGGACTCGGGACCTAGGAGACGCCTGCCAGCGCAATCCCGGCCAGCAGACGGGGCACGTAGAGCGGCAAGGCCGGGGATTGAACCCACGTCCTCATGGACACCCGTCAGACTCGTTTCCGCTGCGCCACGACCGGAAATCCATGAGCTGGATTTCTGACGCTGTTATCTGCCTCTACTTCGGCGGGAATCCTGCAGCGCGGCTTTGAGGCTCCTCCGGACGCTGTGCAGCCGACTGTCCTCCTCCCAGCTCCCCGGCCCCCGCAGGGAGGAAAGGGCTGTCTCTAGGAGCTTGGAGAGCGGTCCAGGGCTCCGGGGGTCCCCTCCTGTGGAGCAGCCGCTGTGGCACTTCCCTCTGGGGGAGGGACTGAGTATCGACTTCAAAGGAGCCGGGAGCAGATGCCAGGGGGCGGGAGGGGGCTCTGCGTGGCGCCGCCTTCAGACCCTTAAGCGCCGGAGCTTTACTTTGGCCTTAAACGCGGTGACGTCCACCGATGCCTGTGGCTCTTTGGCTTTTATAGGTGTAGACAGGTTTGAGGCGTAGAAGTGAGTTCCTGCATGGTTTTACGAGGTCCAGGGCGGCCTCTGCCCTTGTGCGGAGGCCCCGTGCCCTCGTCAGAGGTGTGGCTCACCAGGCCGGACACCCACCAGGCAGGGCTATGGCCTTGGTGCGCCCGGGGCACTGCTCCAGCTTGCCTGGCCCTTCCATCCCGCCAGCCTCCATGCAGCATCACCGCACGGTCCTGCCGGGCCCGGCTTGAAAGAGCACGCCTGTGGCGAGCCCCTGGCCACCCGCTTCCCAAGTGGGCCTTTGGGATGCTCTCCGTGCTGGGCAGGGAAGCCGGGCGTCCTGCAGGTGCACAGCCAGCCCGCCCACAGCCGGGGGTGGTCTGAAGTATTTGTGCACGGTGCCTTCTCACCAGGTGAAAAGTGGCTGGAAACTGCTGCAGTTGCCCAGTCAGAGGCGCCCTTGACACCGGAGCCAGCCCGTCACTGGGGCAGGACGAGGCTGCGGGGCTGCAGGCAGTCATGTGGCGCTGGCTCGGCCCCTGCCGGCTTCTCCCGCTTCCTGCCTGGGGAGATGCGTTACCCCGACTCCTTGGAGCAAACTCTGGGTCTCTCCGAACAAGGCCGACTTGAGTTCCTTTGAAGAATGAACGGTGGACTACTCCCCAGAGCAGTTCCGTGGTTGGCCCTCTCTTCCAGAACAAGTCCCAGCTGTTGAAAACCTTGAGTAGAAGCTGTAGAAGTCTACTGAAGAGTCTTGAGCTTCTCACACAGTTAGATATAACTACCTATATTTTTAAATTTTACTTCAGGCAGCCTTGAAATTTAGTACTCAAAACAGGTGAAGTTACAAAAGAACGCATTTCTTCTAAACGCCCTTGGCAGATGCGACGGCAGCGGTGCCGCAAGCCCAGCCGTCACGGGCCTTGTGTTCTGGCGGCCAGGCGGCCGGCAGGGCACTGAGCTGGGCGAGGCCAGCTCGGGCCTCCCGGCTCGCAGTCTCCGGTGGGTTCAAATAAAAACGTAAAGCGTCGGAAGTTCCCTTGTGGTGCAGAGGGTTAAGGACCCGGCGTGGCTGCAGTGTGGCTCTGGATCGATCCCTGGCTGGGAGCTGCCACATGCCATGGATGCGGCCAAAAAAAAAGGTGAGGTTTTAAAAGTCGTCGGCCTCTTCCGCTGTTTGCGCTCAGCAAGCACATGTACTGAGAGAACTTGCTGCAGCAGGCAGTGTGCACAGCGGCTCTTTTCAGGGTTTTGTCACAGAAACTCAGCAGCCTGTTCAGAAGTAGCGGGAGTAGCGGCCGGAGCGCTGTCCGCACGGCCCCGGGCCGTTTCCCGCGAACTCAGCACCCTTCGGGCTGGGACTAGCAAATGCCCCGACTCAGGGAGAAGGACCCTGGCCTCACCCTGCTTGTGGGGCCTGCGTCCTATCCTCTCAGGTGGGCAGTCCCACCCCCATGGAGGCAGGCGGGCGGGCGGCGAGCCCTCCTCGCACCCCTGCGCCCGGCCCTCCTCTTACTGGCGGCCTTGCGGCCGGTCTCAGGCTCCGTATCCTTTCATTGACACGTGTTTCATCCAACAACTGCTTTTTTTTTTTGCTTTTTGTCATTTTAGGGCCGCACCCGCAGCATGTGGAGGTTCCCAGGCTAGGGGTCTAATCGGAGCTGAGGCCGCCGGCCTTCGCCACAGCCACAGCAACGCGGGATCTGAGCCGCGTCTGCAACCTTCACCACAGCTCACGGCAACGCCGGATCCTTAACCTGCTGAGCAAGGCCGGGGATCAAACCCGCAACCTCATGGTTCCCAGTCGGATTTGTTAACAGCTGCGCCACAACAGGAGCTCCCCAACAACTGCTTTTTATTAACATCTGTATTTACATACTGTAAAATGCGAACTTTTCACATGCGCAGGAACCACCACCGTCCACGTCTAGAACATTTTGTCACCTTCACACCCACGTGTTCTCTCAGGCCCTGGCACCTGCCCTCTGCCTTTGTCCCTGCAGACACGCCCGCCCTGGCCCCTTCACACAGATGGAGTCACGCCACGTGGCCTCTGTGTCCCGCGTCCGTCACTGAGCAGAGGCTTCCCGCTCAGCCACGGAGCAGCAGGCGCAGGCGCCTCGCTCCTGTCACGCCTTGCAGCCGGTCCCAGGGCCCGTTGGCGGTGGTTGTGGATCCGGGCTCCACCCGCGGCACGTTGTGTCGACTTGGGCGGTGAGAAGGTGCAGAGGCTCCAGAGGCGTCAGGAGCGTGTTCCACGGCAGCGCGGTCCGCCTGGGTGCCCATCTGCGGGGTCACTTTCCGTGACTCGGGGCCATACACGTCCGTTCCCAGGGGAGCATGCTGGCAACCCGTGTGGGTGAGGACCCCCGACTCCCCTCAGACTCCACACAGAAGGCACATCCAACCTGCGCTTGGGGTAATGGAGTGTCCTTTGAATCATTTTTGTTTTTTCATTTTTTTAAGTTTCGCTGAAGTGTAGTGGATTTACAATGTTTAATAATTGCCGCCACA
The DNA here is from genome assembly GCA_004024745.2 of Catagonus wagneri. NCBI lineage: Eukaryota > Metazoa > Chordata > Mammalia > Artiodactyla > Tayassuidae > Catagonus > Catagonus wagneri. The sequence continues at coordinate 101,449 of PVHT021183589.1, forward strand.
AAGTGATTCAGTTGTACCAGTACACACATCCATTCTCTTTCAGATTCTTTTTCCACATGGATTATTGCAATATGCTGGGTAGAGTCCCTGTGCCACAGCAGGTTCCCGTAGGCGGTCATTGCGTTCCCTCAGTGTGCCTCTCAGATCCCCGTCTCCCCCCTGACACCTGCCTCCTGTGGTGACCATAAGTTTGTCAAAGTCTGTGAGTCTGTTTCTCTCCTGCAGTAAGGTCATTAAAAATTATTTTATTTCATATTAAAGTGTAGTTGATCATTTGCTGTGTTTTAAATAACTCCCAAATAAGATTCCTGCATGACATGACATTTGCTGTGGTTTTGTATCTGCTGGGTTTCTCTTTACTTGGCGTGCCTGTAGCATGCAGAAGTTCCCTGGCCAGGGATCAGACTTGAGCCACGGTAGTTATGGTGCTGAATCCTTAACCACCAGTCCACCAGGGAACTCCTGTATCCTTTTCTTAGATTCCGCATATGAGTGATATATGAAGTTTGTCTTTCACTGTCTGATTAACTTCACTTAGTACAGTAATCTCTAGGTCCGTCCGTGTTGTTGAAAGTGGCATTAGTTCATTCTCTTTGTTGGCTGAGTAATATTCCGTTGTATATATGTGCCACGTCTTTGTCCACTCCTGTGTTGTTCTCCCGTGCCTTGGCTATTGTATGTAATGCTGCAGTGAGCATTGGCTGCATGTATCTTTTCAAATTAGGGTTTTCTCTGGATAGATGCCCAGGAGTAGGTTGCTAGATCATATGGTAGTTGTATTTTTAGTTTTTTGAGGAACCTCTATACTGTTTTCCTTAGTGGTTGTACCAGTTTACATTTCCGCTAACAGTGTAAGAGGGTTCCCTTTTCTCCACACCCTCTCCAGCATTTATTGTTTGCAGACCTTTTGGTGATGGCTGTTCTGGCTGGTGTAAGGTGGTGCCCCATGGTTTTGATTTGCATTCTCTAGTAATTAGGGATGTTGAGCATCTGTTCATGTGGTTTTGGTTTTGGGTTTGTTTTTTTTTGGCCATCAGTATGTCTTCTTTGGAGAAATGTCTGTTTAGATCTTCTGCCCATTTTTCGATGGGGTTGTTTGCTTTTTTTGGTATTGAGCTGCAGGAGGTGTTTGTTTTGGAGATTAATCCCTTGTCAGTTGCTTCATTTGCAAATATTTTCTTCCATTTTGTGAGGTGTCTTTTCATTTTGTTTAGGGTTTCCTTTGCTGTCCAAAAACTTTTCAGTTTAATTAGGTCCCATCTGTTTGTTTTTATTTTCATTACTCAAGGAGGTGGACCTGAGAAGATACTGTTGTGGTTTATGTCCGAGAGTGCTTGGCCTATGTTTTCCTCTAAGAGTTCTATAGTATCTGGTTTATATTTAGGTCTTTAATCCATTTTGAGGGTTTTTTTTTTTTGTGTGTGTGTGTGTGTGTGTGTGTGCGTGTGTATGGTGTTAGAGAGTGTTCCAATTTCATTCTTTTACATGTAGCTGTCCTGTTTTCCCAGCACCACTTACTGAAGCGACTGTCTTTTCTCCATTGCCTATTCTTGCCTCCCTTGTTATAGATTAGTTGACCACAGATGTGTGGGCTTATTTCTGGGCTTTCTCTCCTATTCCATTGATCTATATTTCTGTTTTTGTGCCAGTACCATACTGTTTTGATAATAGTAGTTTTGTAATGTAGTCTAAAGTCAGGGATCCTGATTCTTCCAGCTCCATTTTTCTTTCTGGGATTGGTTTGGCTATTTGCAGTCTCTTAGGTCTCCATACAAATTTTTAAAATATTTTGTTCTAGTTCTGTGAGAAACTCCATTTGGTGCTTTGAATCTGTAGGTTGCCTTGGGCAGTATAGTCATGTTGACCATATTGATTTTTCCAGTCCAAGAGCATGGTATATCTTTCCATCTGTTTTTATGATCTTTGATTTCTTTCATCAGGGTCTTATAGTTTTTAGAGTAAGGTCTTTTGTCTCTTTAGATAGGTTTGTTTTATTCTTTTTGATGTGATGGTAAATGGTATTATTTCTCTGATTTCTCTTTCTAACCTTTCATTGTTAGTATATAGACATGCAAGTTTTCTGTGCATTGATTTTGTATGCTGCAGCTTTGCCAGATTCATTGATGAGCTCTAACAGTTTTCTGGTGGCGTCTTTAGGATTTTCTGTGTATGGTATCATGTCATCTGCAAACAGTGATAGTTTTACTTCTGACTTTTCAATTGGAATCCTTTTATTTCTTTTTTTTTTTTTCTCAGATTGCTGTGGCTAGGCTTCCAAAACTATGTTGAATAAAAGTGGACATCTTTGTCTTTGTTTCTGATCTTAGCAGGAATTCTTTCAGCTTTTCACCATTGAGAATGATGTTAGCTGTGGGTTTGTCTATATGGCCTTTATGTCGAGGTGGGTTCTTTCTGTACCCACTTTCTGGAGCGTTTTTATCATAAATGGTTGTTGGATTTTGTCAGAAGCCTTTTCTGTATCTGTTTATTCTGTATCACATGTTTTTTTAATTCAGTTTAATGTGTTATATCACATTGATTGATTTGTGTATAATGAAAAGTTCTTGCATCCCTGGGATAAATCCCGCTTGATCACGGTGTGTGATCCTTGGAATGTATTGCTGGAATTGGTTTGCTGGTATTTTGTTGAGGATTTTTGCATTTACGTTCATCAGTGATAGTGGCCTATAATTTTCTTTTTTTGTGTGTTATCTTTGTCAGGCTTGGGTATCAAGGTGATGGTGGGCTCACAGAATGACTTTGGAAGTGTTCTTTCCTCTGCAGTTTTTAGAATAGTTTCAGAAGGATAGGTGTTAACTGTTCTCTAAATGTTTGATAGAATTCACCTGGGAAGCCATCTGGTCCTGGGCTTTTGTTGGTTGGAAGTTTTTAAATCACAGTTTCAATTTTAGTACTTGCGATTGGTCCTTTCTGCTTTTCTATTTCTTCCTGGTGTAATCTTGGAAGATTGTACTGTTATAAGAATTTGTCCATTTCTTCTGGGTTTTCCATCTTATTGGCGTATAGTTGCATGGAGTAGTTAGTCTCTTATGGTCCTTTGTGTTTCTGTGATGTCTGTTGTTACTTCTCCATTTTCATTTCTGATTTTATTGATTTGAGGCCTCTCTCTTTTTACTTGGTAAGTCTGGCTAAGGGTTTATCAATTTTGTTGATCTTTTCAAAGAACCCGCTTTTAGTTTCATTGATCTTTTCTACGGTTTTCATTTCTGTTTCATTGATTTCTGCTCTGATCTTTATGATTTCTTCTACTAACTTTAGGTCTTGTCTATTCTCTCTCTAGCTGCTTTAGATGTAAAGTTAGATTTTTTATTTGAGCTTTTTCTTGTTTCCTGAGGCAGGCTTGTATTGCTATAAACTTTCCTCCTAGAACTGCTTTTGCTGCATCCCAGAGGTTTTGGAGTGTCATGTCTTTGTTGGCATTTGCTTCTAGGTATTTTTTAATTTCCTCTTTGATTTCTGCAGTGATCCATTGGTTGTTTAGTAGCATGTTGTTTAGTCTCCACGTGTTTGTGTTTTTTGCCATTTTTTTCTTCTTGTTGATTTCCATTCGTATAGCATTGTGGTCAGAAAAGAGGCTTGATATGATTTCAATGTTCTTAAAGTTACCGAGGCTTGATTTGTAGCCCAGGATGTGATCAATCTTAGAGAATGTTCCCTTTGCACTCAAGAAGACTATGTGTTCTGTTGCTTTTGCATGGAATGTCCTATAAATATCTATTAAGTCCATCTGGTCTAATGTTTTATTCAGGGCCTGTGTTTCCTTATTGATTTTCTGTCTGGATGATCCTATCCGTTGCTGTAAGTGAGGTGTTCAAGTCCCCCACTATGATTGTGTTATTGTTGATTTCTCCTTTTAAGGTTGTTGGCGGTTGCCTTATATATTGTGGTGATGCTGTGTTGGGTGCATAGATATTTAAAATTGTTATATCCTCTTGGGTTGATCCTTTGATCATTACGTAGTGTCCTTCCTTGTGTCTTAAAATGTTCTTCATTTTACGGTCTATTTTGTCTGATATGAGTATTGCTACTCCAGCTTCCTTTTTGTTTCTGTTTGCATGGAAAATCTTCTTCCATCCTCTCCCTTTGAATTTGTTTGTGTCCTAGAATTGCAGTGGGTCTCTTGAAGACAGCATGTAATATGGGTCTGGGTTTTGTATCCGTTCAGCCAGTCTACATCTTTTGGTTGGAGCATTTAGTCCATTTACATTTAAGGATATTATTGATATGAAGGTTTTTCTTGTCATTTCATTAATTGTTTTGGATTTGTTTTTGTGTCCTTCTCTTGTGATTTGATGATTATCTTTAGTGTTGTGTTTGGAATGCTCTTTCTTATTTGTGCATGTGTTGTAGATTTTTGCTTTGCAATTATCATGAGGTTATTTTTTTTTCTGTCTTTTTTTTTTTAGGGCTGTACCTGCAGCACATGGAGGTTCCCAGGCCAGGGGTCGAATTGGAGCTGTAACTGCTAGCCTACGCCACAGCCACGACAGATCCAAGCGGCATCTGCAACCTACACCAGAGCTCACGGCAATGCCAGATCCTTAACCCACTGAAAGAGGCCAGGAATTGAACCTGTGTCCTCATGGACCCTAGTCAGATTTGTTTCTGCTGAGCCATGGTGCGAACTCCCACTGAGGTTTTGATGTAGGAGTCTACACACACACACACACACACCACTTCTTTTCAGTTGCTGGTCTCTTAATTGCAGATGCAGCTCCAGTGTCCTGCCTTTGTACCCTCCTCTTCTCACGATTTCTGGTTTTGGTGGCGTATTTGTGTGTGGATGATTTCCTACTTTTACTGTACGTGTGCCTTTACCGGTGAGCCTGGTCATTTGTGGTATTTTCTTTCTTGTTGTGGCCTTTTCTTTTCCACCTAGAGAAGTTCCTTTAGTATTTGTTTTCGAGCTGGTTTAGTGGTGCTGAATTCTCTTAGCTTTTACTTGTGTGTAATGCCTTTGATTTCTCCTTCAGATCTGAATGAGAGCCTTGCTGGGCAGAGTGTTCTTCTTGGAGGCATTTTCCTTTCGTAACATTATATATATGGTGCTACTCCCTTCTGGCCTGCGGAGTTTCTGCTGAAAAATCAGCTGATAACCTTATTGTGGTTTCCTTGTATGTTCTTTGCTTCTTTTCCTTGCTGCTTTTAATATTTTCGCTTTGTCTTTAATTTTGGTCAGTTTGATTAACGTGTGTCTCGGGTGTTCCTCTTTGGGTTTATTTTATATGGTACTTGTGCTTCCTGGGTCTGAGTGAGTCCTTTCCCATGTTAGGGAAGTTTTTGGCTGTTATCTCTTCAGATGTTTTCTCTGGTCCTTTCTGTGTTCTCCTTCTGGCACCCTTGTAATGCGAATATTGGTGCATTTAAAGTTGTCCCAGGGGAGTTCCCTTTGTGGCTCAGTGGTTAACGAATCTGACTAGGAACCATGAGGTTACGGGTTCGATCCCTGGCCTTGCTCAGTGGGTTAAGGATCCAGTGTTGCCATGAGCTGTGGTGTAGGTTGCAGATGTGGCTCGGATCCCGCGTTGCTGTGGCTGTGGCGAAGGCTGGCGGCTGCAGCTCCTATTAGACCCCTAGCCTGGGAACCTCCATATGCCACGGGTGCGACCCTAGATAAGGCAAAAAGGCAAAAAGTAAAATAAAATAAAAAATAAAGTTGTCCTAGAGTTGTCTTAGACCGCTTCATTGCTTTCCAGCCTTTTTTCCCTATTCTGTTCTGCGTCAGTGGGTTCCACCTCGGTCTTCCACCTCGCTTATTCATTCTTAGGCCTCTTATATTCTGCTGTTGGTTCCTTTTAGTGAATTTTTCATTTTGATGATTGTGTTGTTTACTTACTTTTTTTTTTTTTGGTGGAAACTCCTATCTCTGCTTTTTTAATCTTTAAATCTTCGTTTTCTTTGTTCGGCATTTCTTGTAATTTACCAGTCTTTGCCTCCAGTTTTTTCCTGAGATCTTGAATCTTCTTTACTCTCGTCAATCTGAAGTCTTTTTCATGGAGGTTGGTGCTCTCTAGATCACTTAGCTGTTTTTCTGTTTTTTGTTTTTTTCCTTTTTCACTATCTCAGTCATAATTCTCTGCCTGTTCATTTTGTATAGATTCTTGGTGTGGTCTCCTTGTTTGCAGACAGTAGGGTTGTAACCTCTCTTGTTTCTGCTGTCTGCCCC
>PVHT021183589.1:108635-127266 GCA_004024745.2 Catagonus wagneri
TGGAGGGTCTGTAGGCGGCCTGATTGCTGACGGGTGGGGCTGTGTGCACGCCCTGTTTGTTGTCTGGCCTGGGGCTTCTCAGCCTTGATGGGTGGGGCCAGATTTTTCCAAAATGGTCACTTCTAGAGGAGTTCAGCTGACGGTTTTCCCGAGACCTCTGTCTCCAGTGTCCTTCCCCCACCCTGAGCCTCGCTTACCCCGTTTTCCCAGGGGATCCTCCAAGAACCTCAGGCAGGCCTGACCCTGATTCCTACGGAGTCTCTGCTTTGCCCTGGGACCCAGTGTGCGCCTTTCACGAGTGGAGTCTGTTTCCCGCAGTCCTGAGGAGCGCCTGCGCACACGCCCTGCCGGCCCTCGAGGCCAAATGCTCTGGGGGCTCCTCCCCGCAATGCCAGCCCCCCCACCCCGTGGGAACCCGCCCCGGTGCTCGGAACTCGCTCCCGTGTTGGGGAGCCTCAGCGACATGGTTCCTTTTCAGCCTTGGCCCCCGTGGGTAGGTACAGGATTGCTTACATCATGACAGCGGCCCTGCCACCATCGCAGTGTGGCTGCTGCTTTGTCTTTGGGTGTAGTGTAGCTTTTTTTTGTTAGTTTCCAGTCTAGTGTGTTGATGGTCACTCAGCATTTAGTTGTAATTTTGGTGTTTCGTGAGCGAGGTGAGCTCCAGTCCTTCTGCTCCGTCATCTGATCCCTCATCCGCTCTGCCCTCTGAGATTTAAGACTCCGGGCTCTGACATTTTTGAGGTGTCTGCTGCAGACCGCTTACCGCAGGAGAACCAAGTGCACCTTTGACCACGTGGGCCAGAACTGCACGAGTCCACTTATCCATGGGTTTTTTGTTAAAACCTGCTAGACAACTACCTAACCTACAGTGGGTTGGATCCTTTGCAGAGCTACAGACGGAGGGCCAGCCTAAAATTACACTCAGCAGGGCAAGGAGGCAGCCCCTAAAACTGCCAGTCGTCAGGGGTCTAGAGTATTGTTACATTTGCCTTTCCAAAAATATCTTTGGATTGGCTGTTGTGGGTGTGGCCTGTACTGAGAGTGGGCCCTGGGGTGGGGGCGGGAATGGGAAATGCCCCTGACCTTGACGGCTGCATAGGGACCTCGGGCAGGTAACCCCTGTGGGGACACCGAGGGGGGTCTCCCCTCACCTCCGCCTGCACTCAGTCCCCTGTGGGCGGGTCTCCCCTCACCTCCGCCTGCACTCAGTCCCCTGTGGGCGGGTCTCCGCTCAGCTTCGCCTCCGCTCGGACAGCGGGAAGCAGGTCACCCTGTGTCCACTTCATGTGGAGCCCGGAGGGCGCGTGTCCCCCACCTGCACTCAAAAAGCCGAGGGCAGGGCCACCTTCTCCTTCACGTCCACCTGGACCCTTAGGTCTCCCTGGGCTTTGTCTCCACACTGACCCTGAGGGCGGCTGTCTTCTCAGCTTTGGCTCCACTCGGGAAGCTGCCGAAAGACTCCCTCCCCTGCAGCTCCTGTCCGACACCAGAGGGCCGTCTTCCCTCAGCATCCCTCCCCCGAGACCCCCGAGGGCAGGGCTCCCCTCAGCTCCACCTCCACTCTGACCCTCCAGGAGAGGTCTTCCCTGGCCTGCACCTCCGCTCACCCCCGAGGGCAGGGCTCCCCTCATTTTCACTTCCACCGAGACTCCTGAAAGCTGGTCTTCCCTCCCCTCACCTCCAGTCTGACCCCCGAGGTCGTGTCCCCCTCCCCTCGGTCCAGACCCCTGGGGCGTGTCCCCTCCCCAGCGTGGCGTCCTCCGTATTCTCCGCTGGTCCGTCTCATGACGCTGGTCCAGGGTTTATTTAGTGCAGGAACGTGATGCTGGCGTTTGAGGGCGTGTGGTGGAGCAGCCTAATTCCGGTACTTTTCTCCTTTGTCTTTCAGGTATTCATTTGGTAAGTGGCAGTCTCAGGACGGTGTGCCTGAGCTGGCGTTCACGGGGTACGTACGTCCGCGCGTGCTGCCTGTTGTGCTGGCGCCTCCCGTCCGCCGTGTGGTTGCCCCGTCTCGTTCCCTGGAGTTGGACCGTGACCTGCGTCCGTACCAGCGGCCCCGCCAGCCTGAGGCGCGCACGCGGCTGCTGGACCTCGTCTCCTCAGGCGTGCGTGCAGACCTCGGTCCCGTACCGGGCGGGGCCCCAGCGGGCGTTCCCGTGACACTGTCGTGGGCTATCCCCTCTGCCCATGGAGCGCCCCTGCTCGCAGGCCACCCGCGTCCCCAGTGGACCCCTGCACCCAGCAGGGTGCAGCAGGCACCCCGCAGGCCTTGGATTTTGCTCGCTCCCTGCAGAGACCCCTCGGGCCCCACCTGTGCTGGTGGGGGACGCTGTCCCGGCGTGGCTCCTGGAGCCACCAGCGGGCCAGGGCGGGACCGGCCGGGCACGTGGCTGTCTGGGGTCCTGAGACCTCCAGGCGGCCCCGGGGACGCAGTGGGTCGTCAGTCGATGCACCTCCAGGGTCTCCCCAGGCCTCGGGGAGCGGGCGGGGGGCGGGTCCCGGCACAGTCCTTGCTGCCCAAGGTCCACTTCGGGGGGCAGTTTCCCACCACCTCTCGCGCCTCCTCTCCGGGACACGTAGGATCCAGGGCCGGGCCCCGCACGGCCTCAGCCCGGCCTCCGCAGCACCTTCTCCCTGGGTCGGGCTCCCGTTCTTCCCGTGTCCTTCCTCCGAGGTCGTTCCAACCGGTCGGACGACCGGAGCTGGTGGTCCGGTGGAGGGTGGAGACGGATTTACTGCCGCACAGTTCACACGGTGACCGGAGGCGAACTGGCCTGTGCGTCTGTCTTCACTTCTCTTGGGGGTTCCCGGCCGGTGTGTGGAGTGAGCTCCACACGGAAGGGCTGCTGTGGGGGCCGCTCCCTGCTGCGAGCCGGGCGGAGGCCCACCTCCGCGCTCCGAGCGGACGCCCCGTCCTTCTCGGCCCTAAGGCCTGCCGAGGGCCCAGCAGCCAGGCCGCGCACGGGAGCAGGGCTCCAGCGGCAGAGAGCCGAGGAGATGCTGAGGGTTCTGCAGGTGGACCCGGCCCTTCCTGGCAAGCCCAGGCCCGCGCTTGTGCAGGGCGGACGTGGCCTGTGAAACGGGAGGCGGGGTGCAGACCCCTTTGGCCTGAGCGGCAGTCGAGGGCGGCTGAGCCCGAGGTGACCGGATCTGGCATTTGCGCAGGGTCTGCCCTGCGCTGAGATGGGGAAGGCAGGCTCGAGATGGAGGAGGTGAGAGGCTTCAGACCTGGAAATCCGTGTCTGGAGTGCCCAGCTCAGCGGATGGGGTGGCAGGAATGAGGGCAGACGGGGAAGTCAGGGCAGGCGGGCGGGGCCGTGCAGAGCCGCGGGGCCGGGAGTGGGAGGGGCTGAAGGTCCCGTGTGGTGTGGACGGCGGCTCCGATCCAGGACCCCTGTGAGCCCAAGCAGCGTAGCTACAAAGAACTGCACCCTGTGCTCACGGCGTCAGTTCTGAGAGCCGCAGGGAAGGCAGGCTTCCTGGGCGCCACTGTGTCACCAGCTCCTGCACCCAGTGGCCTGCAGGGATGAGGCCAGAGGAGGCGCGTCCAGGCCGCAGGGGCTGCAAGAGGCAAGCCGTGTGAGGCGGCTTCCCTTGTCGTGCTCTCCTGAGTGGGTGCTTACTGAGTGAAGTAGACGAGCCAGTCTTCCGCAGCAGCCAGCATGTCCTGAAGGCGCCTGTGACGGGTGGGTCCCCCTGCCCTGCGACCTGGTCAGTGCGGACCTCAGTGCATGCGAGCTGCCAGGGACGGACCTTGTAACCCATCCCAGGGAGACTGGAAGCGGCTCAGAAGGCAGCAGGGGACGCAGGGACAGAGGTCGGGTGCAGAAGGAAGTAAAAGGGTGATCTGAGCGCCAGCAGATGAGTAATGATGCCGAGCATTAAGGAAACACGGGATGAAAGACAGCAGTCAGCAGAACCGGTTAAGGAGACGGAAGGAGGACGCGGTCCGTTCTTCTGCACACTCAGTGTGAAAGCCGGGGCAGCCAAAGGCCGGCCTGGGGGCAGTGGAGAGAGGGCTGGGCAGCTGGGCCGGCCTCAGAAAGTGTCCAGGGACGCGGAGAAGCAGCCCTCCTCTGCACGGAGACGGAGGGTCCCGGGACAGGACGGGGGCTCAGCCCCGCCCCGCAGCACGCGGACCCGCGGGCGGAGGGGAGGTCGGTGGGCGCTGGCAGGGCCCGTGCGGGTGCCCTCCACTTACGTGTTGCTCTGAGGGGGGAGGGAGGGAGCTGCGAGGTCCTGCCGCCCCGAGTGGCCGTCTCCCACCTGAACCGCAGGGAAGCACCACTTCGGCTGCCAGAGCCACGACCTCAGCTCCACCACAAATGGGTGTGCGGTGCCGCCCGGGGTCCCGGTGCCCCGGGCCCGCTGGGCCTCACTTGGGACCGGGAGGCAGAGGGTGAGGAGAGGCCGTTGTCCCCAGACACAGGCGCCCTCCCCTGAGGCTTTTCGGGAAAGATCGGGGTCAGATCGGGGCCCACAGAGGTCGACTTGGGGTGTGGGGGCGTGATGGCCACTAAGCACTCCCGCCGCTGCCTGCACCCCTCTTACAGGAGGCGGAAGCCTGGCCCGGGGAAGGGGCGTCCACCCTGCACGCCGCAGGGAGGGGCTGAGGCAAAACCGTCCGGCCCCCAGGCAGACTCAGGCCAGGCGCCACTGTCCCGGGAGGACGGGCAGCCGCGGCCTGGTGGGAGGTGGAGCCCAGCACTGCCGCACACGCGGTGCGCTCGAGGAGAGGGACCGCGAGCGTGGGGAAGTCCGCTCCTGGAGCCCCGCCCAGCGCAGCAGGTGGCAGCAGAGCCGCTGAGGGCGGTCACGGCCTGGGGGCCCTGAGGCCACGGTCCAGACCCCGGTCCAGCCCTGTGGCTGCACTGCCCCGCCCTCCGTAGCTGCTCTGTCTCTGCGCCCAGTGCTTGACCTCACAGGAGAGTCCCAGAGGCAGCACGCACCCCCAGAGCGGGCCTCAGCAGTGGACGCAGCTGAGGAAGAAAATCAGCCAACCTGAGGATAACCGGACTGGAGCGCCCCTGGAAATGAGGCTGGAAGCCCGGAAGAAGCAGCCAGCCGTGGAGGACCCGGCACAGGGGACAGACGAGCGGGCAGGAAAGCGTTTGAGGAAACGGAGACCATGGATTTCTCAAAACGAGTGAAAAGCAAGGTGCCGCAGGTTCAGGGATTGCAGAGATCACGACTGGATGTGCAGTCAGAACCGCGCCGCGGAGGGAAGCGCTTCGGGGCGGCCCGCGGCGGGGTGCTTCCTGCGGCACCCTTTAGCAGCGCACCGGCAGAGGCCGGGGAGCCGCTGTCCCCTGGGCCCTGGGCCAGCAGAGCTGTCGGCCACGACGCGGAGGGAGCCTGGCAGGCGTCGCGGGGCTGCAGTCGACTGTGGGGAAGGAAGAGCGTAGGGTTCAGGGTGACGGTAAATACCGAGTGTTGCCTGGTTTTTAGTTGACTTAAAAAGGTAGATAACAGAGCAGGACATTTAATTTAAAATTTAAAGCAGAGAAGTCAGCACATTGTGGCTGGTGTCCCTGACTGGCCGAGGGAGCGCTGTCGAAGTGGCCCGTTGGTGGGGCCTTGTCTCTTGTCCCCAGACGCAGGCCCTGGGCAGTGGCGGTGTGGCTTTGAAGGAAGAAATGAGCCTTGAACACTGGAGACACTTCCAGCCTGGCCCCGTGTTGGAGCAGCGTTAGCACTGCTTGTCCTGCTCCGCAGACGGGGGCCCCCGCAGTCCCGCTGCTGTCGGCCGGCGTCCCCGCGAGAGGCGGCCGTGCCCACGTGCGGAGACACCCTCTGGGTTGATGTGGTGTTCCTGCGGACTTTTCCAGTGACCGGGAGGGAAAGCTCCGGCCCTGACTCTGTTTGGGGCCTGCGGGTGGGTGGTCCGGGTAGTGGGGCCGCAGGGAGTGGTTGGCGCTCGTCAGTGTCGCCGCTGCCTGGCACGCGTCACCCCGCCGGGTTGGGCCGTTCTGTCGCAGCTGAGGCAGTGGCCTTGGGGAACTTGGTGGTCGCTGAGGCCAACACGCTCCGTCCGGTGGGCTTCCCGGCCCCGCGTGGGCACGGCCGGGGTCTTGCTGGCGGGCTCCTAGGTAAGCGGTCTCTGTCTTTGTGCTTCCAGCAAAGCCGGGTGCTCTGCGCAGCTGTTGCTGCCTCCCTGGCCGCAGCTGGTCCCCCGTGGGCCCCGCGGAGAGCCGGGTTCCCGTGCCCTCTGCTCTGGGCAGCCTGGTGCCGCTTCCCGCCGACGCCACCTCGGCTCTCCGCCGCCAACACTTGAGCTGTGACCCGGGGCCAGGGCAGCTGGGCTGAAGGGACCTCGGGCCTTTGGACTGTTCCTCTCAGCCACTTCTGGGGTCACCAGCGAGGACCGGCTTTTCTGAGTGAGCCTGTCGTCCTGTCCCGTTTGTACTGAGGTCCGTGTCTCCGCTGTTTATTCTTTGTTCACGAGGCCCATCTGGTCGCCCGCTGAGCTGCGGCCGGTGCCAGCTCCGCCGTAGCTCCTGCCGCAAAGCGAGGGCTCCGCCGCTCACTGGGGCTCAGGCGCCTGGCGGCCACGGAGGTCGCAGACTGTCCGTGGGCCTGAGGAGGTCTCTGGGCGGCACTGCTCGCAGGAGTCCCTCGGCCACTTCGTTTCTTCTGGGCTCCACCGGCCAGGTTCTCCTCTGACCCTCCATGGGCGCAGGGCCCAAGCACCCGCCCTCCAAACTCAGCGCCGGCTCTGCCCGCTGTGCACCAGGGTCCTTCCTGGAAAGGGCGCGCTGCTAGGCCGCTCCCTTCCTTCAGACCCAGCGCTTCGGGAGGCCGGGCCTCTAAGTGTCCCACTGCCTCCAGCCTGGGGTCCCCACCACTGTCCCTCCCCCTGCCGTTGTGTGCAGGTGGCCATGCACGTGCAGGAGAAGCCGTGTGAGCCCGCTGGCTTGGCGGCTTTTAGCTTGGAAGGCAGGTCCAGCGTCCTGCGTGCTCCCGGCGTGGCCGCTTCTGCTCCCGCAGTAAGTGTGCTCTTTGACCCTTGCAAGCTTGGGGCTGGGAACCTGTTTTTCAAACCTCTTGCTGGTCTCATGCATTGGGAAGCCATGCGGGAACCCAGCAGGTCCGGCTCAGCGGCGGCTTCCAGGAAGGGCTTTCTGGTCCTTTCTGCCAGGACGAAGCTGCTCTTGGCCTGTGGCTGAGCCCTGTGGTGGCCGAGGCTTCTGGAAGGGGGCTCCGCTCTGCCGTGCGTGCCGAGGGCTGCCGCTGTCCACGCCTCAAGGCCGTCCTGTGAGCCCCTCGGAGAGCGAGGCAGGCGCCCTCGCTCCCAGACCTGGGCAGCGGGCCGCGGGCAGGGAGGGCTGTGCTGCCCACCGGCGGGGGCGGGGGATCCACACTGGCCAAGCTGGGGGAGGGTCTCTCCCAGCCCTGGCTCTCGGCCGTGGCATGCTCAGACAGACAGACAGACAGACAGACACACGAGGGAGCCGGTGCTTTCCCGAGGTCTCGCTGCTTTGGCGGTTCTGAGGCCTCGAGAGTGTTTTGTGACCTCATGTTGAGGGGCCTCGGTGTGTGTAGATGGCACCTCCGGGGGTGACCTCCAGCACGGTGACCTCCAGGGGTGACCTCCGGGGTGACCTCCAGGGGTGACCTCCAAGGGGTGACCTCCGGGGGTGACCTCCAACCCAGTGACCTCTGGGGGTGACCTCCGGGGGTGATCTCCGGGGGGTGACCTCCAAGGGGTGACCTCCGGGGGCGACCTCTGGGGACGACCTCCAGGGGGTGACCTCTGGGGGCGACCTCCGGGGGTGACCTCTGGGGGGTGACCTCTGGGAAGTGACCTCCGGGCGCCTTCGTCCCATCTCCGCCTCCTGACACTGACGCCCCTGCTGGAAGCCCAGAAGCCTAAGTGTGTCTGATTGACTTCTTAGGAGTTTTCTCTCAAGGAACCCAGTCCCTTTCTCGTTGCTGCGGGGGACGGAGGGGTGTGAGGGGACCTTGGAGGGGCTTCGTGCCTGGGACGTTCCTTTTTAGGATTGGAACGTTCTTTGTTTCACCACAGGCTCGTGAGGCCAAGAACTGGACATTTTAGGGTCCCTTGGTTTCATTGAGAAGCTCAGTGGGTGAATTCCTGCTTTATCCTAATGTGAGAACTGTCAGCTAGTGCAGAGACTTCCTGGGTCTGGGTCGTGGTGGGGGTCCCGCTGCGAACCGCAGCGTCAGGGAGCAGGGCTGTGACCGAGGCTTCAGGGCCTGCGTGGCCTGGATTATGCTGTAGAGGTGAGCTGTCTTCTCGTAGGCACACGGAGTGAATCACAGCATTTAAAACAAACATGCTGGGAGTTCCCGTTGTGGCACAGCAGGTGAAGAACCTGATAGCATCCGTGAGGATGCTGGTTCGATCCCTGGTCTCGCTCAGTGGGTTAAGGCTCTGTCGTTGCCAAGAGCAAGAGCGGGGCGGGGGTGGGGGCGGGGAGCAGCGGAAAGGCGTGGGACGGGTGTGACCCGCTGGGGAGCCGCAGGGCAGTGTGTCCTGTGCGGGCATGGAGAGCCTGGCCAGCGGGTGGGGACGTGCGCTGACTGGACATTTTTCAGCTGTGTCTCCCGCCACTGTCCCTTCGGTGCCATGCTCTGCTCTTGCCGAGCCGGCTGCCCTCACTCCTGCGTGTTAAGTCTGCCTCCAGGCAGGTCGGGGGCAGGTCCGTGGCCGCTTACATGGCCTGGACACTGGGACCCCACGTTGCCTGTCACAGCAGCGCTTCCTGCCAGCAGCTGCAGATTAAATGCTCCCTTGACCCTTACTGCTCTTAAATTCATGCTTTAAACACAGCTTAATGAGGGGTTTACTGGCGCAACTGGAAGTTTTTATTAAAACCCACTGGTGCTGGAGTGGAACCTGCCTGCAGGAAGCGATTAGCCAGCCTCGTGGCTCGGAGCGGCCTCGGCCCCAGCAAGTCTTCCAGACCGTTTCCAGACCCTTGCTGGCTGGGGCTCCAAGCTTCGCCTGGTTCTTATATCCTCCACTTTAATTCATGGTTCATCTAATCTCCCCCACAGCCCGGTGTCCAAGAAAGCGGTTTCTTGTGATGAAATTATTCATGTGACCAGAGGCAGCCGTGCGCCCTGTCCTGTGAGCTTGCCAGGCTGCGGGCCCTTCCAGGGGCCGTCCTGCTGCTCCCGGGCTCTAGACAGATACATCGCTTCCCAGCCCACCGGCTGCTGCTCCCGGGGGCGTGAGCTCTGCTGGGCGGTGTCGGTTTTGGTCTCACGTCTGGTCGAGTCCTGGGGAAGGACAGGCCGCGTGGGCCGGGTGACCCTTGGGGCCGCGAGTGACCCAGCATAGGTGGTCATTTCCAGGGGCAGGCCAACGGCTCCGTGCGAGTTCTCTCCGCGCGTGGCCCTGGGTGGCCGGCGCCCTCTGGGCCGCGTCTCCTGGGTGCTGCGGCCGGCACGCCGCGGCCTCACTCTTTCCTCTCCAGCCCCTCTCCTGGGTCCCTGGAGAGCCAGTGCGGGCGGGCTGCCCGGAGGCCAGTCTGTCCCTGGAGGGGACAGAGCCGCAGGCGAGGGGCTGGGCGCTGAGGGAGACTGGAGGCGCTGTGCGCGCCCTGCCCGCCCGCCCGTACCTTCCTTCTCAGGTGCCCGCTCGGGTCCGCCCGCGAACGCGCACGCGGCGGCTTGGTTGGCACTGCCCACGTGGGCCACGTCGTGTGCAGCTCTTCGCTCGGTACTGTCTGGTGAAAATTACTTAGTGGAACCTGGAGAAAGACGTATTTTAAAGTCTTTTTTCTTGTTCCCACGATTATGAACACTTTACTCTGATTTTCTCCTATCACACCTAGTTCTAATTCTGAAACATGCTTCCCTCTTTGACACGCAGAATTCTAGAATCCTGAAGAGGCATTTTATTGCTTTAATTCTTACTTCCACTGCTGAATCCATTTGGGTTTTGTCTGGAATATTATTTTTTTCTTTTATTTCCTTTTTTTTTTGCATTTTAGGGCTGCGCCCGCGGCACATGGAGGTTCCCAGGCTAGGGGTCTAATCGGAGCTACAGCTGCCGGCCTGCGCCACAGCCCCAGCCACGCGGGACTTCTCCATATAATTGGTAACGATGGCATTGCAGGCGGCGGCAGCTTCCTGGGTGCGGCGCCCTAGCCGTCCAGGACGGTTTCACCACCACCCATTCTCTACATCTTCCTGCTCCTGCGGCCCAGGGCCTGCTGGCCGCACCCCCGAGCCTCTCTGCCCCCCAACCCCCGCTCATGGTCCTGCCTCAGCCCGCCTCCTGTGTCACGGCAGCCGTGTGAGTCCTTTCGAAACACTGGTTTTATTGGATTTTTAAAAATGTGTTCTGGCTCGTTAAATTTTACTTTTTACAGGTTGCTTCCTCCTGGGAGGAAGGGGCTTAATATTTTCTAAGATCTTGAGTTGGATTGTTTAACTCACTGATCTTCTCTTCCTCTCACCTGCAAGCGGAAGCGTGGGGCCCGGGCTCGTGCCCCCCGACCGGGCCCCTGGCAGTGGCAGGTCGTACCGTTTCGTGACTTCAGGTGCTGCTGCCTCTTTGGCTTGAGTGCTGTTTAGAGAAGAGCTTCAAAGCCAGCACTTAAGGTTTTGCAGGTTACCGTTTGTTGGTCAGTTTCTGATCTGGTTACACTATGGCCAGATAATATGGTCAGAAGTTTGTTCTTTTACTTATTTTTCTTCAAGTTAGACTTGCGAATGGGTTAGAATCCCAGTTAGTTGTATTCCACAGCTTCTGACCGAAACAGCACACCCTCCTGTACCTCTGCTCGCTGGTCCCGTCCTCAGGGCCACTCCTTCGTCTCCGCCAGCGCTTCTGCGTGTTTGTACAGGTTATTCTTTCTTTCTTTTTAAGAAAAACTTACTGAAGTGCTGTTGATTTGCAGGGTTGTGTTAATTTCTGCTGTGCAGCAAAGTGACTCAGTTACATGTATATGTTCTTCTCCATACTCTGATTTTTCTCTTTTGGCCGCCCCGCCCATACGGAACCCCAGGCCGGATCTGCGCCGCAGCCGCGGCAACGCTGGGTCCTCAACCCGCTGTGCCGGCTGGGGCTCCCGTGGGTCCTGGCATGGCAGGGACACTGCCGGCCCCGCCGCACCCAGTGGGAATTCGGCACGTTCGTCTCCGACACGGTTTATCACGGGCGCTGGCCTGGGCCCCTTACCCGCCTGTGCGCGCCGTGAGCACCCGCCTCCGCCCCCGCCTCCGCCCTCGGCCGCGCAAGTCCGTGCTCTGCGTCTGCGTCTGTTGTGTAGATATGTTCATTTCTGTTGTATTTTGGGTTCCACATGTAGGCGATATCACGCGGTATTTGTCTTTCTCTTTCTGACTGTCTTCACTTGGTCTGAAGATCTCTGGTCCTGGGGTTCCTGTTTGACTCAGTGGTAACAAACCCGCCCGACGTCCACGAGGACACGGGTTCAGTCCCTGGCCTCGTTCAGTGGGTTAAGGACCCGGTGCTGCCTTATGGCTGAGTAGGAGTCCGTTGCGTGTATGAGCCGCAGAAGTGTGTCAGTGGATAGACACGAAGGTTGCTCCCATGTCGTGTTTATTGTGGGTAGTGCTGCTGTGAACAGAGGGTGCACGTACCTTTTCAAATTAGAGTTTTGTCTGGGACTGAGATTGCTGGATCGTATGGCAGCTCTTTTCAGTATTTTGAGCAAGCTCCAGTGTTCTTCTCCATACTGGCTGCAGCAGCTTACCTCCCACCAGCAGTGCAGGGCGGGCCCATTTTCTCCACAGCCTCTCTCTCCAGCATATTTTATTTGCAGGCTTTTTAATGGTGACCGCTTAGCCTGGTATGAGGTGATACCTCCTTGTAGTTTTTATTTGTTTTCTCTAATAATCAGCGACATCGCACATCTCCTCACGTGCCTGCGGTCGTGTTTGGGGCAATGTCTGTTTAGGGGTCCTGTCCATTTTTTGATTGTGTTGTTTTTTTGTTGTTGTTGCTGAGCTGTATCAGCTGTTTGTATCTTTTGGAAGGTAAGTCCCTGTCAGTCGCATGGTTTGCAGTCATTTTCTCCCAGTCTGTAGTTTGTCTTTTCATTTTGTCTGTGGTTTTCTTTGCTGTACAAAAAGCTCTTAAGTTTAATTAGGTCCCACTTGCTTGTTTTTGCTTTATTATCTCTTCCCTGGGAGGCTGACCTAGGAAAACACCGGTATGATTTATGTCAGAAAATGTTTTGCCTGTGTTCTCTTCTAGGAATTTTATGGTGTCATGTCATGTATTTAAGTCTTTAAGCCATTTTGAGTTTATTTTTGTATTTGGTGAGAATGTGTTCTGATTTCGTTGATTTACAGGCTGCTCTCCGATTTTGTATCAGTTATTCCTGAGGCGTCCGGCGCTCCCCGCTGTCACTGTCCCTCGCTGCGCGCTCTGCTCCCTCACCGGCTCAGGCCAGCCGTGTCACAGGTGTGGTTTTTCTTCAACCAACATTCCGCCTGTACATTATTGTGCCTGACTGTTGCTGACACTGAGCTGTTGATGAAGCAGAGTTCTTTTCTGATAACTCTTTTTCCTGGAGTTAGCAGTTGCCGCGTCATTTCCGACTTGCCTTGTTTCTCATCTCTGCTCACATCTCTTCCGTCTGTCCCACGTTCACCAGCACGGCCGCCCGGCCCCGCCCAGTGCCACTTCTCGCCGCGGCTGCCGCGCGGCAGGACGGGCGCTTGCGCCTCCTCCCCTTTGTACAGATTTCCCTGGGGCGCAGTTACTGCCCGGAGACCTGTCTTTGAGGATCTCCTTGGGTTTGGAGATGGCGGGCATGTTAACCCTCTGCCAGATTCGGTGCCGCTGACTGGCTCGGCCCCGCCCAGCCGGGACCCCTGGTTCCCGGGCGGTGCCGGGTTGTGCTGGGAGCGGCCAGAGACGCAGCCGCGTCTGTGCCCTGCAGCAGTGCTCTCAGGGAGACCACCTTTAAGCCCTTTTCTTGGTCACCTTTGTATAAAACAGCAAAGAGCAGCCGCAAGAGGGTCCTTGTCTGACCTGGCCAGCGTTGCCCGTCGCCGTCTGTGGCCGGGCGAGCAGCCTGCTCTTACTCCCTGGGCCCGGCACCACCTCCCCGCAGGCCGGCACCTGCGCGGCCGTGAGCGCTGAGAAGCCGGAGACGGGCCCCGGTCTCACCGCACCGCAGTGCGGCCCCGGGCTGGCCTGGAGCCGCCAGCGTCTGGAGCGTGTCCCTGGAGCTTCCTGGCTCCAGTGCCCCATTGTCAGGCAGGAGGAACACAGCGTGGCAAGCCTGCCCTCTGCCAACACAGCAACAGGGAGAGGCATTGTCAGGTCAGCCCCGCGGCAGCAGCTGTGTGCCAGTTTCTTTTGTAAATGCTTTGATATTTTAAAACAGAAATCTTAAACGAGGGAGCCATGCTTTGTTGCTCTGACAATAGCAGCCCTTGTCTGTGTGGCCTCGTTGAAGAGACGGTCACCGACGCGGCTCCGCTCCCGGACCTGGTTCCCAAGTGCCTCAGACGCGTCTCTCCTCAATGGCTGTGTCCTCTTGCCGAGAGCAGTGACTCTCTTCTAAGCGGGATCCTGTACCTACTGCGGGCATGTTGCTGGTCTCATGCAGACAGGATTCGGGGTAAAATTTGTGACGTCCGTTGGCCCTCATGGGCCTCCCTGCGGGCTGCTCCCGCCATGGGTCACGGCCCGACCTGCACCTGCACGGCCAGCCCTGGCCTGGCTCTGCCGCAGCCCCCACAGCCGGTGGCCCCACGGGGCGGGCCCTGCCTGGGAGCCCCGGTGGCCGGCCAGCAGGAGCCTGGCTCGCAGGACTCGGCCCACCGGATGTCACGGGGAGGCAGGCGTCATTGCCTGGAGAGGAGCTCACGCCTGCCCCAGGCGGCCCGCAGCCTGGAGGCCCTGTGGCCGTGCCTGCACGCGCATCCAGAGGCCTCAGTTCCTTTGGTTTTTGGCGAAAGCGCACACGCGTTCTGGTGTTTCTGTGTGGAAGCTCGTGAAGCACTCCGTGGTGTCCGCCGCATCCTGAACCCAACTGGGAGCGCTGAGCACGGCCTCCCAGTCGGTTCCTGGTGGCCTCGGCCACGCCCCCAGGGCCCCAAGCCCCGCCCTTCTCAGGCAGCCAGTCCTGGTGAAATGCGGCAGCGGCACCTTGAAGAGACCTCTATGCAGCTTCCAGGTCGCAGAGACGGCCGAGACCCCGGCACCTGGCCCAGCCTCCCAGGGGACATCCCTGCTGCAGCACTGGCTCCCGACCGCCGGCACCGCCAGACACCCCCGGCGCCCCTTCCGGTCTGGGGTCCCTCTGCTGCTTTAGCCGGCAGGGCTCCTTTGTCCCCTCTGGTCTCCAGATGTCCCTGGTTTTTCATGACCTTGACCATTTTGAGCAGATCTGGTCATATGTTCAGTAGACTGTCCTCAAACTGAGCTTCTCTGGTGTTTCCTCGTGACTGGACAGGCTAGGGGATGGGGACCGGGCACCACAGGGGCAGGTGACTTAGTGGGACCTCGCTGGAAGGCGGGTGGCCGTGGGTCCCACACCTCAGTGCTCCCTCCCCTCGCGGCAGCCCCAGGAATGTGCAGGGAGGCTGGGTGGGGCCCCTCGCAGCTTGTGGGGCCGGGAAGCGGGCACTGGCCACCTCGGCGTGTATCCCCCCTCCCGGGGGGGGGTCTTTAGTGACCGGGTAGTGAGGGGCACCTGTGTGCCTTGAGCGGAGTGTACTGTTTGCCTCTAAGAAAATCAGGTGTTTTGAAATCCATGACCAAAGGCTTAACCAGCTTCCCCTCTGGGTGACCAGGTCGCTTCATTTTGTCTAGTTTGGATTTATCTTTGCTCAACGTTTTTGCTTTCAACTAAGGATGAGGATATTAATTTTACTAAAAATGAAGTCAAAGGTGAACAGATGTGAGCTGGGCCAGGGCGCGTGGGGCCCGTGTTCACGACAGGCCTCTAAAAACCCGGGGCTTGGGGAGAAGTGGCGGTTGGCGAGGCCGAGCGACTCACCGGCCGGATGCCCAGGCTGGAGGAGGGCCTCAGCCTGGTGGGCAGGCACTGCCGTCGTTGGTCGGGGACCTCCGCGAACTGGAGGCGGAGGCGGGATGCAGGCAGGTTCGGGTCCGTCCGGGCGGGGCTGCAGGGACCGAGCATGCTGGGACTGGTCGGGGTGGAGGTCTTTGGAGGCAGGGGTTCAAGCTGCCATGCAGGGACCTGTCTCTGGCCAGTCCTGAGGCTGACCTGCTCTCTGCGGCTGCCCTGGCAGGAGCTGCTGGCCAGGGCTGTCCGGACCCCACGGATGTTGTGGGGAGTCTTAATGGCGGGCCGTCCGGGGGCATCTCGAGCGGGCGGGGAGGGCGTGGCGGCCTCGGGGCCGCGCAGCTCAGGCGTAGAGGAGTCGGAGGAGTGCGGGTGCAGAGGCCTCCGCCTGGCTCCTCTTCTGCGCCGCGTGCCCCGGTGGGGCGGCGTCACTGGGGCCTCGCCAGGCTCTTGGCGCGCCGTCCGGGCCTGGCGAGTTCGGTCTCTCCTGCACGTTGCATTTGTGCTGTGTCTTGGGTTTTGTATTTTTGATGGCAAGAACGCCCCTGGCCCAGCAGCCTCGCTGGTCATCGCCTGGGCTCATCCACTAGGGCCTGCAAGGGGGCGGTGTTCTGATTCTGTTTGCATCTGTTAGTGGGGGTTTTTAAATCTAGGTAGCTTTCCCGCCTTAACTCGTAGGTTGCTCTAAGTGCCGTTTTTCTGGGAAAGGCAGAATAAACGCTTTACTTATTTTCAGAAGGACTCGGTCCCCAGAGGACCCTTTCTGTGTTGGTTCTGGTCGCTCTGTTTCCACCTCAGCAGCCGAGCTCATTTTCTGTAGATTCTCTTGCTTTTTAAAGTTTTCAGTGTGGACAATCATATTTTTTCTACTTTAAAACTTAAACTTATACCTTTTTCATTTTTGCAGTGACTAAGACTTCGCTACCGCGTTAAATAGACATTTAAAGTCATTTATGAAAAATTTCAAGCATACAGAGACTTGAAAGAATTGTATGGTAAAAAACCTATCTCTAGACCACCCAGATTCTGCAGTTTATATTTTACTGGTTGTTGCTGTTGTCGTTGTGTAGCTGATCTCTGCATTTCCTCGTCCACCGTCCATCAGCATGTATTTTGACGCATTTCCAAGCTAATTCCGGTCGTCAGTACCCTGTCGCTAAATACTGAAGACTCTGCGAGCAGGGTCATTAACCAGGGCTCAGCGTACGTTCAGGGTTTTGCCCAGATGAAGAATCCACATTGAAATGTGTGGGTCATAAGTGCACCTTGCTAATTTTTTGTTGCTGTTTCTTTCTTTCTCTTTTTTCCTCTTTTGGCCACCCTGTGGCATATGACATTCTCAGGCCAGGGATCAGATCCAAGCTGCAGTTGCAACCTCTGTCTCAGCTGCAACAGCGCCAGACCCTTTAACCCACTTTCCAGCCCAGGATCAAGCCTGTGTCCTGGCGCTGCAGAGACACCGCGTTCCCACTGTGGGCCCTGTTAGCTCTGACGCCTGCACGCAGCTGTGTAGTCCTAACTCCTGTCCTGGTGCAGAGGGTCACTGTCGCCCAGTGCCTGCCCCATGCCCAGCCGGGCACCGCTTCCTGCACGCGAGGGTGAGGATCTGCTCGAGGACTGAGTCCAGGCGAGGACCTCAGCGCTTGGCCTGCCCGCCCCTGGCGCTCATGGCTTCGCATGAGCTCCCCTGCGGACTGTCCAAGGGCCGCTCGGTCGGCGTCCCTCTGAGGGCCTTCGTGCGCTGTCCTCTGTGCACGGGAGACCCCGGGTTTCAGTGGCCGTGGGGAAGGCCGCAGTTCGCTGTGGAGTGACAGCTGGAAAGTGAAGGTGGAACACCCCAAAGGAAACAGATCTCAGAGGAGCTTCTCCTGCTTTCTCTCTTTATAATGATGGGTCGTGCCTTGTCCGCCTGTTGTGAATATAAGGCACTGCAGTCACAGTCTTACCTCTTTGATTGGTGTCAGAGAGAAGCGGTGTGTTTCTCGAGCGCGGTCGGTGACACACAGCCTTCTGCCCACCTCCCTTGAACAAGCAGCCTGGTCCTGCCAAGGGGTTGGTGCTGCCCCTCACGCTGGGGTCGCACAATGCTGACTTGCTCCTCAAGTCTTTGATTTCGCTCCACGTTCTCCTCTTGCGGGCTCTTTGGGTCCCTTGCAGTTTGAAAAGCTCTGGATTCTTGGCTCTAGTCTCGTAACAGACGGTTCTGTCAGGTGCAAGACTCTGCCTTCGGCTCACGTCTTTTGTCCCCACGTTTCTGATGAGAAGTCAGCTGCTTTTCCTCTTGGCCGTTCTCTGACAGTTCATCGCTGACCCTTAGTCTCTGACCCTTGATCTCTGACCGTTAATGCCTGTCTTTTCTCTGACCACTTTGACGGCATTTTGACTGCGATGTGCCTGCATGTGGCGTTTTGAGGAGGGTGTTGTCCCAGTTATGGTTCCCTGAGGCTTCGGGGTCTATAATTCTTTGGGCCCCATTTCTCTCCTTTCCTAAGATTCCAATTACATGGCTGTTAGCACTTCTGGTGTTATTTCACCAGTTCCTGAAAGTCTATTCTTTTGTTAATCAGTTTTCTTAAGTCTCCGTTCTCAGATTGAATAATTTTGCTTGAGCTGTCTTCATGTTCATCACCTTTTTATTCTTTGTCCTCCAGTTTGCTATTAAGCTCATCTAGTAAAATTTTAATTCCAGACGTTTTATTTTTCAGTTCTAGAATTTGTTCTTTTTTTTTTTTTTTTTGTCTTCTGTCATTTTAGGGCAGCACCCATGGCATGTGGAGGTTCCCAGGCTAGGGGTCGAATTGGAGCCACAGCTGCCGGCCTACACCACAGCCACAGCAACATGAGATCCAAGCCACATCTGCAACCTATACCACAGCTCACGGCAACGCCAGATCCTTAACCCACTGAGCAAGGCCAGGGATCGAACCCGCAACCTCACGGTTTCCTAGTTGGATTCAGTTCTGCTGAGCCACAACGGGAACTCCTAGAATTTGTTCTTTTTTGTAGCTGTCTTTCTCTTCCAAGTTCTTTCATTTTGTCTTATGTTCATATTTCATTTTCACATCCTCGAATATATTTACTGTGGGTGCTTGGTCTGCCTGGAGCTTGCGTTCTGGATACAGTGAGTGGAGAGTGAAACGGGTGAGATAAGCAGTGCGCGGTGGTGAGTGCTGCTGGGCAGACCACGCCGGCGTGGACGGAGGCCCAGCTGTAAATCTTCGGTCCAGGGGAGGCCCTGAGAAGGTGGCATCTGAGCAGAGACCTGAGCGAAGGGTGGCAGGGATGGGCACTGGGAGCAGAGGCCTAAGGGGCCGGGCCTCCAGCACGGGAGGCCACCGGGGCAGAGCAGAGGGTGGGTCAGGCGGTCACTGGGCCCTGGTCAGTGTCATCCTCTGTCTGAGGGTCTGTGTGTCGCCCGTGGTGTTTTCCCGGGATGACTTGCATCAGCTGGAACTTGATTCTCTGCTGTACACTGACCCTTCCAGAGGAAAACGTTTCTGGGAATTTCTTCTGATGACATCAGGAATGAGATGCCCTCCCCCGTCACTGCCCTCCCCCGTCACTGCCCTCCACCGTGTCACTGCCCTCCCCCGTCACTGCCCTCCCCCGTCACTGCCCTTCCCCTGTCACTGCCCTCCCCC
>PVHT021183589.1:128266-144271 GCA_004024745.2 Catagonus wagneri
CATGCTGCCGGGGTGGCTGTGTGGGGCGCTTCGCGCTCAGCAGCCGTCCCAGCCTCTGGCCCGGGAACTGCCCCTCACACGGACCTCCCTGGGGGGCCAGAGCCAGACAGTCTCCGGAGGCGGCAAGGAGAGTGGGGCCCCCGGCGGCCACGGAGTGCGTGTGGGGCAGAGGCCTAGGGTCTGTCCTGACCTCTGACCTGGGTGCCTGCCGGGTCGGGGAGGGACCCCTTGCTTTCCAGACCGCCGACCCTCCGTGTGCTTGCTGGCGAGCACGGCTGTTTACGTCCTGACCGGCCCCGGGAGCCAGGCCCATCCTCGCTCAGGGTCCAAGGGCACGAGGACGCCGGCCCCGGGCTCCCGAGTGAGGGAGGCTCTGGGGCTGAGGGCAAGGCGGGTCATCCGCGGGCAGCGGGGCGGTGGGGTGAGGGCGACTCCACTTGCGTGGCACGGGTGTGGGGGGCCCAGACTCGCCCGCTGTGGTGCTGGGTGTCCGGCTGATCCCTGAGGGGCCTGAGGACACACGAACTGCCCGCTGACAGCAGGGTCCTGGGCTGCCTGGGGAGCAGCAGATGACACGGGCCCGTCAGGACAGGCCGCCCCGGGACGGCCATGCCCGGCACCTCGCGCGGTGCCCGGGCTGACATGGCACTTGGGGACGGGCTTGGGCTGATTTTCGTGTGCTGGAAACAAAAGACAAAGAAATGTAAGGCATCGTGCCCCTCAGCCTGATGTCTGTTAAATGTTGGAATATATTAATCCTGAAAAGTCTCCGTTGCCAAGTCTCATTTCCGTTCACAGGAAGCGTCTCGTGTTTACCCCGAACCAGCAAAGGCGGCTGAGGCCACGACTGTGGGTTTTGTTTCCGGGCTAGTTGGTGACACCTGCGCGGGTCTGAGCAGGGGGGACGCCTGGGCTCTGAAGGCTGGTTGCCATGGCAACCGAATATTACCCGGTACCGTGAGGAGCTGTGAGGGGGGATGGCCGCCTGTGGGTCACACAGGTCACTTCCCGTTCCTGCAGCGCCCAAGGACATCCTTACAACACAGGCTGGCAGTGTGCTGAGCGCTTCCTAATTGGGAGCGTGCAATTTGAAATGATTTTTTTTTTCCTTAACGCATGAAGCCTTTACCAGCTCTTTCAAAAACACCTCCTTGCTGGAAAATGTGCTCCATTTGCCATCTGAATTCTGGCGTATATTGTCGCATACACGAGACGTGACCAGGAGGCTGGACGGACGGCGTTCCTGTCCCGAGAGGCCTGCCTGGCCCGTGCGGTTCTGGAGGGTTCCTGGGCAGACGTGGCTCCAAGCAGAGCGGGGCTGATCAGGAGCCTGGCTGCATCTCAGGGGAGTCAGGCTTCAGTTCCTGGACCCTGAGGACGGGCCCGTCTGTGCCTTTGGGCGGGAGCAGCGAGGCCAGGTGGTTTGACGACCAGGAGGGACCGGGGGTCCTGGGCGTAGCCCCGCTGCCCCGTGCGGCCCCCGCCCAGGCGAAGAACAGACAGAAAGGTCTGTTCCTGGGGCGTGCTGGACACGGGGCTGCTTCTGAGCGCTGGCAAGAGAAGCTTCCGGTCTGGTGTTGCCGCAGCCTCCCTTTCGTGGTCGTCTGATCTCGTGTAGTGTGTTGTCCAGATGAAGAGGAAACGGCCCTGACGAGTCATCTGGCAGTTGTGCCCCTCGGGACTGCGTGTTTGCAAGGTCACTGCTGCTCACGGCTCCCCCAGGGCAGGTCTGGGTGACGGGCAGGCTGTCCGCTCAGGGACAGTGTCGGCAGGACCTGCCTTGCTCCCCTCCGGCCGCCGTGCCCTGCTCTCCAGCATCCGAGCCCCCGCCGGAGCAGGGGCACCTGTGCACCGGGCTGCAGGGGCCGGCACACTGGCCGTCGCTCTGTCCTCGAAACCCGGTCTCCCTCAAGGGGCACACGGTGCAGCGGGTGGCGCGGTGACCGCTCTCGAGCACAGCTCTGCACACGGGAACCTGGAGGGGAGACGTGGTGGTGCAGCGTCCCCAGTCGGGGCCAGAGCAGTGTTGGGTTAGAGACACCTCGGGGCCCTGGGTGGGGACAGGTCAGGGCTCTAGTTAAGGACAGTGCAGAGCCCTGTTTAGGGACAGCCATAGCTGGGGACAGATGGGGGCCCTGGTTAGGGGCAAATCAGGGCTGTAGTTAAGGACGGTGCACAGCCCGAGGTGGGTGCCACACTCTAGCTGGGAGCAGAGCGGGTTCCGGTTAGGGACAGCACGAGGCCCTTAAAAGGTGCAGTGCGTGGCCTTTTTAGGGAAGAGCAGGGCTCGAGTTGAGGACAGCACGGGGCCTTCTCTGACACAGGACAGGGCTCTAGTTAGTGACCCTGCAAGGCCGTGGTTAGTGACAGCGTAGGGCTTTAGTTAGGGACAGTTCAGGGCTGTAGTTAGGGCTAGAACAGCGCTGTTTTTAGGACAGCTAGAGCGTGCTGGGGAAAGCCCAGGCCTCTGGTTAGGGACAGGGCAGGGCCTCGATTAGGCAGGACTCTAACTAATAACAGCCAAGGGCTGTTGCAGTTGCAGACAGTGCAGCCCTAATTAGGGACAGATCAGGGCCCTGGTTTGGACGTTCAGGTCTCACTGACAAGTGCAGGGCTCTGGTCAGGGACAGCCCGGGGCCGTATATGACACAGTGCAGGGCTCTAGGTAAATAGAACAGGGCTCTGTAGGGCCCGGAGCAGGGCCTCCGAAACAGAGCGCGGCTATAGTTAGAGACAGTGCTGGGTTTTAGTTAGGGTTTTGGGGCTGGGTTAGGGGGTTGGGGTGCAGGGTGAGGGGTTAGGGGGTAGGGGTAGGGTCAGGCTTAGGAGGTCGGGTCAGGGTCAGGGTTAGGGTTAGACTTAGGTCCCAAGGTCCCTCCTCCTGAAGGCACCCTGTCCAGGCCTTGAGTGCTGGGGTGGGGGACGTGCTGAGGGGCCCCTGGACCCCGCTGGCCGGCCGTGTTCGGGGACTCGGGTCCTGAGGCTCCCGGCCCCTTGTTGGGGGCTCATAGTCTGAGCTCTCGCGCTGCCTGTGCTTGTCAAGGGGTCGGGGATCGGGGTTGGCGGTACATGGAGTCGGGACCGCCCGCCATGACCAACCGCCTCCCCGGGAGCGCCGCCAGACCTGGGCGTGTGCCCGGCCGTTCCTGCCGCTGCCGGAGTGGGCCGTCTTCCCACCGGGCAGGCTCAGGGACAGCGGGCCGGGCCGGGCCGGGCCGGGCGCTCCCGAAGCAGGCCTGGCACCCCACGTCTCGTGCTTTAGCCTCTGAACCCTGCCCACCTGTCAGTCACGGGGGCTCTGACACTTGAAGGGGGGAAGGGGCTCTTTGAGAGACTGGGTGTTGGCACCTGTGGGGACGGGAGCCTGAGAACTGGGTCCCAAAGGTGTAAAAAGGCCCCTTCTTCGCCGTCAGTGGTGCGGCGCCGGCTGCTGTGCCTGGAGGGGCCTGGGGCACGGGGACTTGGACTGTGCTCCCAAGCCGGGCGGCTGGCACTGGCGGGAGTGACAGCCGTCAGCAGGGAAGTGCTCTCTCCTTTCCCGCTTTCAACCGTGAAGCTAATGGGTTCCTGCTCGCAGCGAGGCTGGCGCTGTCATCTTTGAGGGACCCGTGCCTACAGCGCCAATTCCTCTTCCTAAGTGAGGGTGACGGTTCCCAGGAGTCTGTGAGCCCTCCACTGGTGTCAGGGCCGCTGGGCGACCCCAGCCCTGAGAGCTGGCCTAGGGTCGCGTTTCCTCCCCGGTCAGCGGCGCGGCCTGCACCGTCCAGGCCTTGACTCTGGGTGAGCACCGTGCCTGGCGAGCCCCCGGTCCCCTTGTTGTCCGGAGCCGGTCCGCCGGCGCCCACGCGCAGAGCAGACAGGCAGCGGAGTCTCTGTGAGCAGCAGCCGGCCCGTCAGCTCCCGCTGTGGGGCCGCACTCGCTCCCCGCCGGCCTGCGCTCTGCGTCACCGGGCTGCGCTGGGGCGGGTTCGCTCCTCTGCGATGGAAAAGTGTCTTAGCCTTGGTGGCAGCGCGAGGGAAGACCCGCACGACAGCACCACGTCCGTGTCCTGCTGGCGAGGAGCTGGTGGCGCAGCTGGCGGAGTGAGGCACCCTTGGGTCTCAGGGCGGCCGGGAGACCCGGGGCCCGAATTTAGCGCGCCTAGGCCTTCCTCAGACGGGGCGCGTGGCTCTGGCAGGCACGGCGGTGCCCCGGGCCGGGCGCATGGAAGGTGGTTTGAAGCTCAGCGGGAGGAGGAGAGCGCCGCGAGCATCCGCTGCTCTGAGCGCCCAAGCGACTCGGGCCCGCAGATGGCAAGGCAGGGCTCTGTCTGCGCCCGGGCCTGCAGGCCACCGACCACGGCTGGCCCAGGGCTCCAGTCAGGACGGGACCGGACCGCTCTGTGCGTCCCCTGCTGCCCACCACACCCGCACCTCCACCCTGCGGCCACCACCTCTGTCCACGTGCAGGGCAGGGCCCAACCCCCAGGCCCACGGGGCCGCGTCCCAAACATGCTGTCCTGTGTGGGCTGCATTCTGTGAAACGAGCCAGCAGTGGGTGGGTGCAGCCGTGTTGAGGCGCCCCCGGGCACTTGCTCACCGTCCCCCCAAAGCCCCGGCGGGACGCACCCCCGTGGGCGGAACCTTCCGGGCTCCCTGTCCCTCTGGAGGGCCGCGCGCGTCTTGGAGCATGGCTTGTTTTCCTGGGGCCGTGGAGGACAATGCGCTCCTTGTGTGGCCGCACAGCTGCCGTCCCCGCGGGGCTCGGGCAGAGGAAGCAGAGCGGGCGGGTGCGGGCCACGCTCTCCTCCCCAGCAGGCAGCGGGCGGTGGTGGCCGAGGGGTGCTCAGCCGGAAACCCGCTCTGGCGAGGCGGGGGTGGGGCGCACCCATCAGAGTGGGGAAGATCCCGTAGTTTGGAGGGCCAGGTGACACGTGCGTCCCTAGGGTGGTGGCAGGTCCCCGTCACCTGCTTCCTGCACTTAGGAGGGTCTCTGGGCTCTGCCATTTGCATGTCACCTTGATTGATGTCACTCACATTAAAATTCCGCTTGTCGCGTCTGTGCAGAGCGAGGTGACAGAAGGCGGGCTCTGGGGACCGCGCCACACGCCCGTGCGGGCTCTGCCGGCTGCTGAGCGGTTTCCAGCCAGCGCGAGCGAGGCAGGGTCCTGACTCCTGGGCGGGCGTGCGGGCCGCCCGCCTCACCTCCTCTGGGCCTGCCCTGCTCACGGTGCCGGCAGGGCCTCGGGCAGCGGCCTCACGGCCCCTGAGGGCCCCCACCGCAGGCGGAGGAGACTGGGGACGAGTGCGCTGTGCGGTGCTTCCTCAGAGTAGAGCTGGTCGTGGGTAAGTCCGCCCAGCCGTCACCTGCACGTGTGTTTTGCCGTCGTGAACCACGTGTGAAGGGAGTCCCGTGCAGTGAAAGGGACCTCAAGATAAAGCTAGCGAGGCCATCACCCAGGGAGCGGAGTCCACCTCTTCGGGTCGAGACGAGAAGCTTGGAAGCGTGTTTGAAGCAAAGGCCACCGGCCCCGCGAGCAGGACAAGACCTGGCCCTGTGAGCGACGGGCGGTGTCTGCAGTCTCCCCGCGTGGACGCGTCCCGCTTGCTCCCTGTGCCATCCCTGGGAGGCTGGCGGGGTGCAGGGCCTGGGGGCGGGCTGAGCCCGCGTGGGGATCCTACGCCAGGTCCCCGTGGGAGCGCGGCCCCGCTGCTCTGCTTTCCTTTCCCGCCCTGCCCCCGCAGTGGGTGGGGGCCTGGCCGCAGCCCGGTGTGGGCTCCCCCTGCCCACCTCTCTCAGCTCCCTCCCAAGGCGCCCTCCCTGCTTCTGGAATCATCTCTGGGTGGTGCAGGGTGCAGGCTGGTGGCTCAGCAAAGGCCCCAAGCCCAGGAGCCCCTTCGGCGTCCCCCTGCTGTCCCCCTGCTGCTGTCAGTGCAGCTCTGCGTCAGTCTCACCAGCCCCGCCCCCGCGCTGCTCAGGGATTGAGTTTCAGAAATTCAAGAGCAGTTCCGCATTTTATTATGGAAACGTTTTAGGGAGTTCTCACCGTGGCTCAGTGGTTAATGAACCCAACTGGCATCCATGAGGACTTGGGTTCGATCCCTGGCCTCACTCAGTGGGTTAAGGATCCGGCATTGCTGTGCCGTGTGCAGACCGGCAGCTGCAGTTCCAGTCAGCCCCTAGCCTGGGGCCTCCATGTGCTACGGGTGTGGCCCTAAACAAACAAACAAAGTGTTCAGACTATAGAAAATCTCAGACTCAGAGTACGCAGTGCGAACCCTAACCTGCCCACACTCTGCGGGGCTTGTCCTTTGTTCGCCGGTGTCGTCACGTGTCTGTTTCTTCCCGACCTCAACGTCTGATGCATCTCGGAGCAGTCTGCCCACATCAGAGTCTGTACAACTGGCCGTAAAAACGGGGGTTCAGAATTCATTTAGGTCTCTCTGGTGTTTTAAGGAAGAACTTTGGAAAACACTGAAGTGCACAGGCCTGAAGGTGCCTTTGGTGTGTCTCGGCCATGGTGCAGCCCGTGACCTCCCCCGGTCGGGTCGCAGGTTCGCTCTCTGACCTGCCTCAGCGTGGTCCTTCCGGGGCCGAAGTGAGGCCGTAGAGGGGTTCCCGTGTCTGCGGCGTCTGCCGCAGCGGAGTGTCTCTGAGGCCTGTCGGTGTGCGGTCCAAGGGGGTCTGCAGCCCACAGAGCGAGGCCCAGCCTGAGACCTGCTCCACGTCCTGGTGACGCCGTGTCAGGGCCGGCTCCGTTGTGGGAGGTGGAACTCGGGTCTGCCGCTCACACCTGCCATCTCCCGCAGGCTCCCCAGCCGGACGAGGGCCCGGTGCCCCACGGTCGGGCAGGCGTACATTGTGCCGTGACCTCCGGGCGGACGGGACCAGGGTCTGCTCTGCGCCCAGCACCTCACGTCCAGCCTACCTGGCCCCCCGTGCCCGTGTCTGCCCTCCGGGCCGCGCCGTGACTGGGGCGCCCTGCAAAGGGCGGGAGCCGCGGTCTGAGGCGCCAGGGCTCGGCAGCTGTGTCCCAGCGCCGTCTGTCCCTGGCGAGGCTGGTCTGGGGAGGCCGAGGTTGTGCGGCTGCTGCTCCAGGCCGCGTCCGGCCGCCGCTCACGCGCCCCGTGTTGTGCTGCCCTCTTTCAGGCTGGGAGTCGCAGCTCCTGGAGACCGGCTTCCTGGGGATCTTCCTGTGCCCTCTCTGGACGCTGTGCCCGCTGCCCAGGGGCGCCCCCCCCTCCCGGATCGTCCTGTGGTGCTTTCGGTGGCTGATTTTCAGGATCATGCTCGGAGCGGTAAGTAGAGCTTCCGTTCCCCGTTTTTGGAGGGAAATGCACTGAAAAGAAGTCGCTGCCTCGATGCCGCGCCTCCCGTCACTTTCCCTGATGCCCGAGGCCCGTCTCTGAGCCCTTGGCGCTCCGCCAGCCCCTCGGCCTGGCGCTCTGCTGTGGGAAACAGCCAGGGCTTCGGTCCTTTCACGGGGACACTCGGGGGCCCCAGCCCCCAGCGACGAGGAGCACGCCAGCGGGTCAGGACACGGCAGCGTCTGAGCCTCACGGCCCAGTGAGGCCTTGCGCTCCCGACCGTCTCTCTAGTCTCGAGCTTTTTATCTCGACGCCGCTGGGCTCGGGGTGCCGCTCAGCCGGTGTCCTCGCCGCCATGCCACCAGGCGTCCTCGTCCTCGCGCCCTCCTGCCGCGCCCGGGACCCAGCTCCTGGCTCCCGCCTCGCACCCTCCGCGCAGCTGAGGACACTGCATGTCTTGGCTTTAATTGTACCTTCGAGTTTATCAGAAACTAAGTCGGGAGTGAGGCAGCCGCAGGCGGACGGCTTGGTGGCGTCACGCAGACTTCCTTTGCCTCTACCCTGCTCGTTATGCTCGAGGTGCTTGTCACGCCGTGTCTGTTACGTCGACTGGACGAGCCGAGCCTCTGTCAGCCTTCTGTTGTTCCTCGTGGGGGAGACCCACTCAGCCGCGGAGCGGTGGCCTTGTGGCGTGTGTCCCTGCCGCCCGAGCGTCCTCCTGACCAGCTGGTGGCCCTTCTCGCCCGGCTGGTCCTCCTGTGAAGTCCTTTCCCCACGGCATCGTAGTGTTACACGCGGGTTTTTGTTTTTGTTTTTTGTCTGCTGTCGAAGGGGACAGGCTGGTCCCCAAGTAGGACGGGCGTCCTCGGGTTCCTTTCAGGGCCCTCGGCGCCCACTCACGGGCTTCCCTCCTGGGCTCCTGGGCCGTGGACCAGCGTTTGGGTAACTGCCCGTCCGTGCTGTGTGGTCGGGGCCCCGGGGGCAGCCCCGAGAGCTCCCGTCTGGGACCAGAGCGTGGACGGGTGTGTGTGGTTGGCAGGGTTCCTGACCCCGGGGAGCAAGCAGCTCCAGGGCCTGGACACGCTGTGCTGGGTGGTCGCGTGTCCAGAGTCCACAGTGACGCGTGGTGCTCTCCCTGAGCTCGTGTCTGCACGAGGGGGGCGGCTGTGGCTCGGAGCTCCTTTCGCTGAAACACGGAACCGTGAGACGCCAGCTTGCTGTACAGATGTTCTTAGCATCAAGGCTGTAGTTCCTTGTCCGTCTAGGACTGAATTTTGGATTCTCTCTCAGCTGGTTTTAAAAAGCAGAAAAACGCATGCAGCGTTTCAAAGGACTTCGTTAGGGACCCTCCTGGGATGGCAGCTTCATTTGGTGGGACCCATAAACTAAGGGCCCAGGTGGAGCGCTGGCCCGGCTGGCGACAGAGCCCTGGCTGGCGGAGCGGACAGGCGGTTCTGAGCACAGATCGAGGCTGAGCGAGCTCCCGCGACGCCCCTAGAGGCCGTGAGTCTTTAGCTGCTCCAGGGCTCCTGCAGGGCGTTTGACTGTTCGCCGGGCCACACGCACGGTCGCCAGGCATGCTGGGGCCCCGGTCCTCCTCTGGGAGCAGAGGGGTAGAGCTGGCTGACCCAGGGACAGGCAGCTCCCGCGAGGCGAGGCGGCGAGGCGGCCCGTCCGCTTGCGGTCTCTGGCCTGGCCATGCTTCACACTTAAGGAAGGGTGGGTCCTTTCAGAGCCCAGTCTCAGAGGGGACCCAGGCCGTGCGGGGCAGGAGCCTGAGCAGAAGGAAGGGAAACGGCTGTGCCCATGGAAGGCCTGGTCCCCCCAGCCACCTGGGTGCCATCAGCTCTAATAGAGGTGGCGGCGGGCTGCCCTGCTCTGGAGCAGCTGGAAACGGGACACGTGGTGACGCAGCTGTCTTCGTACCAGACGTCAGGCAGGGCGTGGGGGCGAGGGGGACACGGGAGCCCGTCTCTCAACCACCTGGCTGTGTGGGGAGCAGAGGGATCTGTGCAGAGAAGGAGCTGTGAGGACGCGGGTCACTCCTGTCCCCAGCGTGTCCTCAGATCTGAGAAAACGTCAGACGAGCCCCAGCACTGGGCTGTTCCTCGGACTTGCTGACCAGCGTTCACGATAAAAAGTGAAGGAGAGAGAAGGAGCAACTCCGTGCGCGTGGAGGAAGCAGAAGGAGCAACTCCGTGCACGTGGAGGAAGCAGACGAGGTTGCGGCGGCGGCACCGGCGGAGGAGAAGCGGGCTGCATTAGCCGCGGAGGCCTCCCAGCGAGCAGCACCTCCCACGAGGAAACCCCAGGCCCAGAGGACCCGACCGATGGGTTTCATTAAACACGTGAAGAAGCAGCGATACAGACCCCGCCACACTCACTCAGAAACGGGAGAGGGAGCGGCCTTCTGAGGCCCGTGGAGACAGGGGCGTCTCGAGAAGGGGAAGTTACGGACCGGTGTTCTTCACAAGTGCAGGCAAAGGAGGCGTTAATAGCGGAGTACGTGGAAGGTGGAGTGGGCCACGGGGGGTTTGGCCCAGAACGCGGGGTCCTGATGGATGTAACTCACCAAGGCGCCAGGTGCAAAGGGAGACGAAAATGGTGAAAATTCCAGTGGAAGCAGAAAGCGCGTGGGACACAGTGAAGCAGTTATTCACAGGAAGCAAAGCACCATCTTAGCGGACTAGGTGTCGCTGGAAGCCTCTGCCTGCTGGAAGGTAACCACACAGACCACCTCCGCCTAGCGCCACGCCGATCGGGACAGGACTTCCGTTCTTCTTTTGATTGGGAACAAGGCCGTGGCCACCCTCCGCCTCCAGTGACAGTGTGTTGAAGACCTTAGCCTGTGCCGTAAAGCAGGCAGACGGGACAAAAGCCCTCAGGACCGCGCAGAAGAGGCGAATCCATCTGTGTTCACAGATGCCGAGGCTGTGCGCGCCGAGGCCGTGGCGGCCCCTAGCACTGGTGAGTGACGGTGACCAGGCACAGGCCTCTGGGCCGGTGACAGACTAAGCGGCATCTCCGTAGGTCAGCAAAATGGTTGGCGCCTCGGGAGGCGGCCCGCGGGCGCACGGAGGGCAGAGGTGCCAGCCGGCTGCAGGTCTGGCCTGTGCTGTGGGACGCTTTCGCCTCCGTGTTCCTCCTGCTGATGTGGAGGGGCCGTCAGCCCCAGAGCTGCCCGCAGCCACGCGTGGTTGGAGCCAGAACTCGTGCCCAGTGCGCCCCGCGCCTGGTCTGGCCGATGCGGTGAGGAGTGAGCGATGCTCGTGGCAGAGGCCCAGCCCGCGGGGTCCTCCGGACCTGCCCATGGGGACAGGAGGTGCGCTGGACGCCGGGATTTCGGTCCCATTGAATGGGGACCTTGTCACCTGCAGGAAAACGGTAGACGGCATGGGCATCTGTGGTTACGCCCTTTAACTCGGCTGGAAAGACTGACGTTCACGTTCATCTCGGTCCTGGCTGTTGCGGAGTGTTTAAACCGGCCCGAGTTTTCACCGGCGTGTGTTGATCACCTGTCTCGGAACCGGGGCCCTCGGCTGCTGGTCCCCGTGCTTCTCCCCGTGGGAGGCAGGCTTGCCCTGGGCTGGGCTGGGGAACTGTGTCCCTCGGCGGCCGAGGTGCTGAGGGCTGGGCCGGCGTCCTGCCTGCTGGGGGTTCTCAGAGCTGGCCGATGCCGGGGACGCCCGCGCGGGTCGGGCTGCGCCCTGGGGGTGGAAGACCTGGAACCTGTCACTTTTCTGCGCGTCGCTGCAGCCTGGCTCCCGGGGCACGTGC
The DNA here is from genome assembly GCA_004024745.2 of Catagonus wagneri. NCBI lineage: Eukaryota > Metazoa > Chordata > Mammalia > Artiodactyla > Tayassuidae > Catagonus > Catagonus wagneri. The sequence continues at coordinate 139,331 of PVHT021183589.1, forward strand.
CCATGGCCGTCGGGTGGCCGTGCAGGCGTCTCCCTCTCCTTGTAAGAGCCCCGGCGTAGGTGCTGCCTGGGGAGCTGTGCTGCGCCCACAGAAAGCGGCGGCAGGGAGAAACCTCGGAGTCTCCAGAGCGGGAAGCGGGAACCGTCCTGCCGCTGGGCATCGAGGGACTGGGACCCGTCCCCTCTGAGGCCACTTCTGCGTGTGTGTCTTCGGTGTGCCCGCCCGGCGTCTCCACGCCCCTCCCAGTGTCTGTCACTGCGTTTCCCCTGTCGCTGAGCTGTCACTGCCCCGCGTCTGAAGAGTTAGGATTTAACACCCAGATTCTCGTCGCACAGAACCACGGGCAAGCTGGCACTTTTCGTGGAGTGCGTCTGTGCCGCGGCGGGAGCAGGTCGCGCGCGTGTGAGGTAAACGCAGGGGCTACACTATCAGAGGAGGCGCCGAGGCCCCGGGCTCCGAGAGGCCTTCCCCGGCCGCACCTGGACAGCCCCGTGGGACCTGCAGGCTGCAGGCGGTGGCCGCAGGCCCCTTCTCACCCTCAGTAGGGACCCGGCTGCTCACACCTGCCTGTTAACACACACACACACACAAAGCATGTCTGAGATGGAGAAAATTACAGGCCCACGGGACCCACCGTTTTCAGGCCAGAATTCAGCCAGGCCAGGAGCCACGGCCAGGCTGTGCTTGAAGGGAGCCGAGAAGACACTTCCTTCATGGAGCGAGCGGTTCTGTTCAAGATCCTGCCCTGGAGTCACCTGGATATTGGGAAAGTTTTGGGCCAGTTAGTTTGACCATGTGGACGAAAGCACAAGGTCCTTGACAAATGTGGCCTCCCCAGACGGGACAGAGGGAAACAGGAAATCCAGATAACTCCGTATCTGGCCGGTAAAGTAAATGAAGAGAATTTACAGTCAGAAACCGTGCCAGAAAGAAAACGCAGGCCCAGATGGCTTCACCGGTGAACTCAAGCACTTAAAGAGGAAATGATAGCAGTCCTGCACAAACCCTTGGCAAACAGTGGAGGCAGGAAAGCTTTCCTAAACTGCTGGATGTGACAGTGTGAGAGTGACAGCAAAATCTGATGAGGACAGGACAGAAGGGGAGGGAGAAGCCGGCATCCCTCCGAGCAAAGACACGGACTCGGCAAAATCCTGGGAAATCAGCCTTGGCAATGAAAGAGGCATGGTGTGTGTCCAGAATGCAAGCTTGGTTTAATATTTAAAAATCAGTTAATGCGATTCACAAAGCAACAGAACAAAGCTGAAGAAACATTTCATTGTCTCAGAAGATGCAAAAAGCACGTGATGCAGTGACGTTATTTCTTCACGTGCTGCTGAGGGCGCACCCGACAGGTCTTCTGCACGGCCAGGGAGTGACGGCGCTCACCTGCCGGAACCCGGCCAGGGGTCTGTCTTTGTCGCGGCTCTTCAACCCTGAATTGGAAGTTGCAGTACCACGAGACAAGAAAAAGAAAAAAGGGTATAAAGATTGTCCAAAGAATGAAACGAATCTTATGCACAGACGTGATTTATGCATGTAGAATCTTAACAACCACTTGGAGTTCCCACCGTAGTATAGTGGGTTAAGAATCTGACTGCAGCAGCTCAGGTCTCTGCAGAGGCACAAGTTCAGTCCCTGGCCCGTCACAATGGGTTAAGGATCTGGCATTGCTGCAGCTGTGGCACAGGTTGTGGCTGCCGCTTAGATTGAGTTCATATGCTGTGGGTGTGACCATTAAAAAGAAAAAGAAAAAGCAGGTACTAAAGAGAATACATGAATTTAGCAAGGTTGCAAGAGACAAGTCAATGTGAGAAATAAATTGTACTTCATACATTATTAACACATTAGCAAATAATTTTTTTTTTTAAGGGCCGCACTTGCAGCACATGGAGGTTCCCAGGCTACGGGTTAAATCAGAGCTGTGGCCGCCGGCCTGCACCACATCCACAGCCACAGCCACGTGGGATCTGAGCTGCGTCTGCAACTTATACCACAGCTCACGGCAATGCCGGGTCCTTACCCCACTGAGCGAGGCCAGGGATCGAACCCGCAACCTCATGGATACTAGTCGGGTTCATAACCTGCTGAGCCGCGACAGGAGCTCCTAGAAGATAAAATTTTGAAAGTACTCTCTGCCATTGCATCAAAGCCCCTCAGATACCTCATAGTATTAAGGATGTGGAAGCCATGCATTAAAACTCTGCTAATATGAATCAAAGACGTACGTAACTGAATAAATGTACCGTGTCCGCCGGGCGCAAGGCCGATACTGTGGAGATGACTGACTGACGCAGATTAACGTGTAGTTTCCAGGTAGTTCCTGTCAAAGCCCCAGTAGGCTTTTCTGGAGAACCGGCGTGCCGATTCTAAAATTTACATAGAAGTGGAGGATCTTGAAACAACAAAGTTGGTGGGCTTTTCGGCTTAATTTAAAACCGAAGTGTGGCATTGATCTCAACTAGGGCAACGGGGGTGGGCGGGGTCGAGGGCGGACCCCACGCTGCGCGGCCGCCTGAGCCTCAGCCGGAGGACGCGCCGTGTCCGCCGGCCGCGCCGTGGCGTCTCTGCGAAGAGTGAAGTGCGCACGGCTGATGCCTCGTCCGTGCCGGCCTCTCGTCTGAGATCGGTCACGCTCTTAAACATGACAGCACAACCAGGAACTTCTCAAGACACCTCTCAGAAACAGACCCACACAGATGCAACCGAAAGATTTTCAGCCAAGGCACTAAGCCAAGTCGGTAAGGCAGCCAAAAGCATTTTTTATTCACAAACATAGAATCTAGAACCATGAAGTTTTTTGGAGGTAGCGTACACACAGTTACCTTGGGGTAGACAAAGATTTCTTGGACAGAGCACAAAAAAGCCCTGACCGTTAAAGACAAATTTCAGTACATTATACTTTGTTGATACTAAATTTTTCCGTGGTCAAATGCACCGTTAAGGAGACGAACAACAAGCCACAGACTGCAGGACTTCTCAGCACCTGGGTTCACCGGGACTCCAGCCTTTCAAACCTGCAGCTGCTTCACGTCACAGGTGAAGGGGGGACCGGCGCTGAGTCCGGGAGCTGCGGCAGCATTTGCACCAGGGGTGCTGAGTGTACAATGCGCCCGCACCCGGCCGGGAGGGTCTGCTGGCCTCGGGACTCTTGGTGGCGCAGGCGCGCTCCGGCCAGTTTCCTACAAAGCCGTGCACTCGCCTTCCACACCCGGGAACGGAAACCCGTGTCCACACAGAGGCCGGCCTGCACGCGTGACAGTAGCCCTGGGCACCAAGCTGGTGTCCACCCAGGGGGACAAGTGTTCAGCCAGGAGCCAGCCTCCGAGGCAGCCGCGGACGGACCGGGGGCTGCGGGGCACGGCTGGCCTGAACCCAGAGCCCGGGCCACGGGCACCGACCCTCAGCGGCAGCCCAGGCGGCCTAGCCAGCGGCCGCGGGTGCCCTCAGGTGCTCACAACGGACGTTTGTGTGGGTGCCATCCTGTGTCCTGTACTGGGCGGGCTCTGACCGTGCGCGGCCGTCAGGCCTGGAAATGGGTGTTGCAGGTGTGTGTGTGTTTTATGTTAACTGTGGCTCAGCCCTTTGCCCCAAGAGGCCTTTTTCTCGCATGGCCCCTGTGAGATACAGCCCTGTGGAACCACACGCCTCGGTCCTGAAGAGCGAGTGGCTCTCAGCTCCCCCGGCTCTCGGGCCCTGGCCTGGGGGCAGGTGGCCGCGTGGACCCCTGACCCTTGCTCCGCTAGGCCAGGGCGGGCCGCCCTCGGGGTCTGCCCTGGTCGCCCAGAACAGCGCACATTCCCCTGGGACTCTGCCAGGCGCCCGCTCCCGCCGCCCTCGCCGGTGTGGGACTCTCTGGGAAGGGTCCTGGCTGAACGAGGCTGGTTTGGGCCTCGCCGGGGCCGCCTTGAGTGGGCGAGGCACGTGGGGCAGCGCTGGAAGGCGGCGAGCGGGGCCGGGGGCCGAGTGGGGGGGCCGGGGCGCCCACCTCGTCAAGGTGGCGCAGTGCACGTCGGGGTGCGGCCCCCCGGGGACGATCGAGCAGGCGTCCTCGCGGCCACCTCCCCATGGGCCTGCCGGGCCCTGGGATTCCCCACTTGGAAAGGGGAGCCCTGATTCTGGTTCGCTCTGTTGCGTGAGCGCAGGCTCTGCCCCTGCCCGGCTCCCTCTGTGCCTGGCTAGGAACAACCCATGCAGGGGGGACGGCCGTGCCTGGGCCCGAACTAGCGGCTTGGACCAGACAGCCCGTCCCCCCGCTCCCTGCAACCCCGCGGTTCTCACGGGGGCGTGGATTTGGGGAGTGGGCTCAGTGAAGCGCCACACAAACAGCACTGGTGGTCTTGCTCCCTCGCTGCGCGTTTCAGCCCAGAGGATCCCCATCACTGACGCGGTGCCTGCGCCCTGCGTGTGCCCACGTCCCTGGTGGGTTCAGATGCTAGATTTCCATTTAATCACGCCCTGGAGTCAGGAGGCGTGGGCCCGCCCGACCTGGAGAGAAGCGGCAGCTGGGCCACGTCGGAGATGGAGACCTCAGGCCTGCCCTGCTTAGGTGGGACGTGGCTGTAAGCCGAAAGCCGCTGACACCGGCCATCACGTGCCCGGGGCTGGGTCACCTCCGCCTGCTTGCAGAGCGTGCGAGTCCGCAGCCCAGGCCGAGGCCCAGCCGCAGGGCCGAGAGAAGGGAGGCGCCGGCGCCCGCCTGCGCTGGGGCAGCTCCAGACCAGCCCGCGGGCCCCGGGAGGGCAGCCTCGCCCCACACACACAGACCCTTCCTTGGTGCCCACGGCTCGCAGGCAGGTCCTTTTCCTTCGTGGAGAAGGCCTGACGGGGAGTTCCCGTCGTGGCGCAGTGGTTAACGAATCCGACTAGGAACCATGAGGTTGCGGGTTCGATCCCTGCCCTTGCTCAGTGGGTTAACGATCCGGCGTTGCCGTGAGCTGTGGT
>PVHT021183589.1:145271-165547 GCA_004024745.2 Catagonus wagneri
TCCATCCCGGCCCAGAGCCCGACGCCGGCATCGCACTGTGGCTGCGAGGTGTTCTGAGGCCAGGCTTCAAGTCCGCGATGGGCTGGCTGCTGTGAGGAAGGCGCCCTGGGCGCCCAGTGGGTGCAGGGGTGAAGCTGAGGGGACTTGCCTGGAGCCACTGCGGCTGCAGAGACCACGACCACGAGGGACCAGCTGTGTTCCAGGCGTGTCTCTTTGTGGTGCGGTTTCCCACCTGCCTGCCCAGCTGTCCTGGGACGGGCCTCGGGGACAGTTTGCCTCCGACCGAAGGGACCGAGTGGTCGGGTGGGAGGCAGACACATGAGCTGACCGCCCTCCCTGCACCTACGGGTGGCCTCACGGACGCTGCGCAGCAGGGACCCGCGGGTTGCCGAGAAGCTTGTGCGCAGGCTCCTCCCGGGCTGCGGCCAGGGTCTGTTGCCCCCACGTCTCCCTCGGCATCTGCAGACGCCGATGGCGGTGGCTGTGCTCTGCAGTCCGCATTACGTGGCGCTGCCCGGTCTAAGGGGGTCTTAGAGACGCAGCGACTGACCTTGCGGAGAGAGGACGGCGTCCCCACCGCGCTGGCCTTTTGTCCTCGGAAGTCCGCGCATGCCTCTCCTGAAACTGTCTGGCTTTTCCCCTTGCGTCGCTCCCCACGTGATGAGGTGGCTGACGTCTCCGTCTCCCCAGCAGGGCCTGATCAAGATCCGGGGGGACCGGTGCTGGCAGGACCTCACCTGCATGGACTTCCACTACGAGGTGAGCCGGGCGGCCGTGCAGGGGAGCGGGCCTGGGCGAGCCCTCCGTCCACGTGCAGGGAACCGGCCCCCTGGCCGGACGCAGCCTCGAGCTCATCCTGACGTCCTCCCGCACCGCGTGTTCTGGGGGCAGGCGGGGGTCCGAGCCCCGCTTGCTGGACCGCCACGGGCTCCGGGCACAGGGTCCCACTGCTGCCTTCTCGAGGGCAGCTCTCTGGGCCCGGGCCACCTGTCAGGCGGGACATGGTCTTCCTTGCTCCCTGCCCACCTGGTCTCCGCCTGCCTGTAGCAACGCCACCCCGCGGTCCCCCTCGCCCCTGGGGTGCCCCCGCTCCCTCCCCTCCGGCCCTGTCTGGGTCCCGGAGCCGGCGTTCCTCCCGTGAAGAGTCGTGGAAGAGGTGTTGGCAGCTTGTTGGGTGGAGAGGGCGCCATGGGCTGGGCAGGCCCCTGTGCTGTGCCGGGCACACCCCCAGCCCGGGCCACCCTGTCAGCCGTGTCCTGAGAGCCTGTGAGGACTGCATCCCCCTGAAGGGTGGTCGTGCGGCTCCCAGGCCTGGCTCCACTTTCAGGCCAGTGGAAGGGGTCTTGGTGAGCAGAGGGGCCGGGAGAGCCCTCACCCGCGTGCGTCCTGACCAGGACGTGGACTTAGCCGCACACCGGGCGGCCCTGCAGGATCTGGGCCGTGGTGGACAGGGCCGAGTCCTGGGGACGGGGCCCACGGGCTGTGATGTTCACGGGGGAGGGAGGTCAGGGCCACTTGGAGTCAAAGTTCTAAAACAGTCTTGGCCACCTGAGAACCGGGAAATGCAGTGTGATGCTCACAGAGATCAGAGCGGCCGCTGGAGGCCGCAGCGTCACAGCTCTGCTGTCCCAGAGCAGGTGGTGGCTCAGGGCACAGGCGCTTTGGAGGGACGAGAGCCCCGACCCTCCTGCAGCAGGATCCTTTCCTCCGGGGGGTCTGGGTCTTGTTTCCGCGCCCGCGTTATAAACCGAATCGGCGTGAGGATCCCTGACGTGTCGGGAGGAGCCCCCGCGCGTGGCTGGCGGATGCAGAACGGCGCTTGCCCCTTGGAAGTGGCCACACCCCGGGGCAGGGGGTCCAGTGGCTTGTCCCGGGTGACCTGGACCCTTGGCTGTGGCCGCAGGAACAGTGGGGCCTGTGGGAGGGGGCTGAGCGGCGGGGGGCCCTCGGCTAAGACAGGCGCTCAGGCCCATCCCCGCCTTAACGCTTCCACTTTGCCGTGAACGTTGCCGTAGCTTTGCCAGCAGCCCCTGGGCCGCCCCCTCGTCCCCACACGCCCCCCCTCCCTGAGGAGCGGAATCTGCCCTTTAGGCCCGGGGAGGGTCTTCGCGGCTGAGGCCTGTCCCTGCCGGTGGGAAGCGCGGCCTGGAAGGGCCTCGACCTCAGTGGGGGCGGCTGGGCTGTCCCCGTCCTCACTGGCTCGACCAGCCGTCGGCCGAGGCCGCCTGTGTCGGGGGCACTGCGCCGCCCCAGCCCACGTAGCACCCGGGGCACCCGGCAGAGCCTCGAAGCCGCTGCGCGATGTCCTTCAGCCGCAGGGAGAGTGCCCGGGGCCGTCGCGAGGGCTGCCCCCGGGGCGCCAGGGCTGACTGCAGGCGGTCAGCCCTCGGGTCAGAGGTGCGCTGGTCGGGTGCCCAGGCCTAGAAAAGGCCATGGCCTTGCTGACGACACAGCTGAGCGGGCTGGAGTCGCCCCGTCAGACGGCTTTTCACCCCCGGCGGCCATCGGAGGTCCTGTCCCGGCAGCCTCGGGTGCCCGTGCCCTCAGCGGCCACCTCGCGCCCCCAGGCTCCACTCCGAGCAGGTGGGTCAGGGTCCGAGCTTCCAGAGGGTCCTCAGGGCTCTGCCCTGGCCGTGTCTCTGAGCCGGCAGCTCGCGCCTCGACCGCTTCCTGTAAAGGGGTCCACGCGGTCGGGGCGCCTTCGGGCGCGACCTGTCTGCATGTCCCTGGGAGCCACACGTCCCCACGCGGCTGCTTTCTCCCCTCCCTCGGTGCACGAGCAGGGCGAACGGGTCTCTCGGGCAGGGCTGACCCTTAACCCAGGACATGAATCACTCTCCACTCCCTTTACTCATCAAGTCCCACAGGCTCGCGCCCACAGAGGTGGCCTTTGTGTCCAGCGGCATGGGGCCGCCAGCCTGCAGGACCCCCGTAGCCTCGACTTTGGAGCCGAGCTGGGTGTGCGGCCGTGGCAGGGCCCTGCCTGGCGTGCCGGCCCCGAGGCCACCGCGTTGTGCTGGCCGAGGCTGCTGGGCACCGGGCACTCCCACGCGCTCCATTTCTCTAACTGGGAACCCAACGAGGGTGCAGGCAGCCGCTGGCGTTCCTGGTTCCCCCTTGGGGTCAGGAAGGTCTCACTGCCCGTTGTGGACGCCGTCTTCCTCAGCTCACACGGGTGGCAGGGGGACAAGAAGGTCGTTGGGGGCGCTTCTTCTCCGAGTTCGCGTTTCCCTGCTGGCGCCCCGGCTCCACGGACGGCTGGGAGCGCCCCTCGTGCTGTCTGGGACCATTGGGAGTGTGCGGGGTCACCGGTCCCTCTGCTGGAACCGGGGCTGAGCCTGACAGGGAAACCAGGCTGGCCGCCGGGCACCCTTCCAGGAGCTGCCAAGAAAGAGCATGGCCTGGCCACTGCGTGGGCCTGTCTGGGGGCCATGCGCCTCCACGTGCGTGCACACACGTGCGTGACACACTGTGTCCAGAAAACGCTCTACTGTTTTAAAAAGCTGGAACATCTGGAACTGATTTGCTGCTGCCGCTTTGTGGCGTCGAGGAAAACGGCTGCTGATCGCCAGAACAGCTCCAGTTTTAGGACCAGGGTGGCTTCGCTCCGCTCAGGCATTAATTGCCGTGTGGCCTCTCTGGCGTCAGGAAATGCGGGCCTTAATAAGCAGGAAGAGCTGACAGCCTGCTCCCCGCGAGCCGCGGAGCCTCCCCGAGCCCGGTGCCCCTTTCTCGGGGGAGCTGCCTTTCCGTGTCTCACCCACTGTCCACATTCACAAGCTGGAGCCCGTGCGGCCGAGGCGGGCGAGAACACGCATGAAGGCAGGTGGACGAGGCAGGGCGGCGTGGAGGGGCCCGGAAATGGTGACACCCGGGCGGGTTTCCAGTGCGCCAGCCTCGCCCAGAGGGCCCTGGAGCAGAGACACGCTCGGTGGGGGAGGAGGGTCCAGCCAGTGAGTCAGGGAGCCGCGTCTGCACCTGCTCACCGAGTGCGGAGGGCAGCGCCGTCCTCGGGTTGGCGGCCCTGGACCCACCCCCCAGGCCCGTGGAGCCTCCAGCCAGCAAGGGTCCTCAGGCTGAAGCGGAAGCTTGGGTCTGGGTGCTGGCTGGTGTCCGCTGCACGGGGGAGCAGCAGCATCGAGGGGAGCCCCTGGCTGATGCCCCGCAACCCAGAGGCCAGGGACGTTCTGAACTGAGGTGCACCCCCACCCCGGGCCCCCGGGAAGGGCGCCCGATGGCCTGGGGCCTTCCTGCCCCAAGTGTGTGCCCGGTACCGGCTGCGAGGAGCACGGGTGCCCCCTGGGCCGCCCTGCAGGCAGCTCGTGCCCTCACCCAGCATCAGTGTCTGGCGCCCAGACGAATCCGTTGTCCGTGTCCACAGGTCCCCGGTTGTGCCCCCGCGCTGTGCTCCTGGGAGACTTACACCCATGGCGAAAGGGGGGCTCTGGAGGGACAGGGACGCGGGAGCTTGGGCGGCCGGGCTTTCTTTACCGTCGCTGTAAGTTCTCAGTCGCAAATCGTGTCCAGCTGCAGAGTCAGCAGAAACACTCCCCGCGGTGTCACCCCTGCCCCTGAGCCCGACTCGGAGGCCCCCTCCCACTGCCTGTGTACGAGACACAGGCGGGAGGGCACAGTCTCCAGGGTGCCCAGCGCACACCAGCTCCGTGCAGCCCACGGCTGGTCTGAGGAGTCACGCCGAGCAGGCAGAGGGGTCCGCTAGTGGTGCCAGGGTCGGGGGTGCGTGGTTGGGGGTCGGCGTTCCCGCGGCAGCTTCCTTCTGCCGGGGCATGAACCGTGTCAGCTGCAAGCTGTTTACCGTCAGCAGAACGTTGTGTGTGTCAAAACTGGAACTGTACTGGCACCACGTCATTAACCGTGTGTGTCCCTGGCCCCGGCCTTTCTCGCTGATGGTGAGTGTGCGCATGCGCGCTGCGTTTGTGCAGACAGCCCAAGGCCCCGGGCGGAAGGAGCGCGGCTCTGGGGAGGCCGAGTGCAGGCGGCGCTGGCAGCGTTGGGAGCAGCCAGCTCCGCGGGGAGGGGTGCCCGCACACGGCCTTCTCCAGCAACTGGACATCCACGTCAGGGCCACGCGAACCCCACTTTGTGTCAGCAGTCGGCCCTCTGAGTGTGGCTGGCCACGTGTGTGGGGAGGGCGGAGGTGCGCGCCCTAGGCGGCCGGCAGCACGGCTGAGTCAACACGCGGACCTTGGGGACCTGCGTGGCCCGCGCACACATGGAGGCTGTAGCCGGGAACACACACGTGGGGCCAGGACCCCGAGCGTCCCATGGTCCCGCCTCCTCCCCCATGCCCTGTCCCTTCTCTGGGGCTCTGCAGCACCCATGCAGCCCGGGGCTCTGACCACAGATGCCCGCTAACATCTGAGCTGCCACATCTTTGGGGAGCCCTGAAGGGGTCACGGGAACCAGGCAGGGGAAGGTGAGGACACGCGGCCTGTGTTCCCGCTCTGGTGACACGTCTCGGCTGCGTGTGAGCTGCTGGAGGGCGGGCAGCAGTGCCATGACGGCCCCCCCCCAGAGCCCGCCCCCTTCCCAGGCGGCCAGCAGGGCACAGGGCCAGGAGCACGGGGTCCCCTTTGGGCTGGTGCTCTGGGCACAGCTCACAGACCCTCTTTGGTGCCACAGACGCAGCCAGTGCCCAACCCCGTGGCCTACTTCCTGCACCGCTCCCCGTGGTGGTTCCACCGCTTCGAGACCCTCAGCAACCACTTCCTGGAGCTGGCGGTCCCCTTCTGTGTCTTCCTGGGGCGCCGCCTGTGCGTCCTCCACGGAGCCCTGCAGATCCTGTTCCAGGTGAGTGTCCTCCTGTTGGTTCCCAGTGGAAAGGGGTGGGATCGTCGCTTTTGCGCCCTGTTCACCGTGTTTATGGAGGTTTGACCTGCCGGCTCCTGCTGCCTCCGCCACTTGGTTTCTCACTGGGCGGCCCCAGGTGGACGGCGGGCACAGCAGCGATGGCGGGAGTGGGCGCCCCACGCCTGGCTGCCTGCTTGCTTATCGTGGCCTTCTCTACCTAAGGTTTTCTTCAGCTTCTTGTTTCCCAGGAGGTTGTGTTTTTGGTTTTGGGTATTTTCTGTAGTCGTGAATGGGTGTTAGATCTAGCACCTGGTTTTTTCTCCACCAGGAGAAAGAGGTGAGCTGTCACCTTTTTCACTGTGCTCATTAGGGCGACTTACGGCAACACCCTCCGTAGGGTCAGTCAGCCTGCTTGTGCCAAGCGTGTTTTAATGCTAGTGGGTATAACTTGCTACTGTTTTGTTGGTTTTGCCGTGGTTGTTGGTGACTTTTCCGTCCACACTGGCTTGCTGGTTGCGCCCTGGGTCTTGCCCTCACCCGCACAGGCAGGATGGAATTGGAATCGGTGCCCCTGCATCAGTGCCTGGCGCCAGGGGTGGGAGGTGTCTTTGTGGCCACTGGCCTTTCTGTGGCTGCTCAATGCAGGGTCAGTGTTTCTTCTGGACGCAGTTTTAGTGGCAAACTGGAATGTGGCCATTTTGTCTGCTGTCACCTGTTCTGGCCAGGGTACCAGGCATAGATGTATGCAGAGTCTGGCTTGTGTCCTTTTCTTTGGTGTTCCTTCTTGTGACAGTACAGAGCAGGATTCTAGCTCCAAGGAGGCTGACCCTTTTTTTTTGGCCTCAGCCATGGCACGTGGAAGTTCCCGGGCCAAGGATCAAATGTGCACCACAGCAGCAACCTGAGCTGCTGCGATGATGCTGGATCCTTAACCTACTGCACCACAAGGGAACTCCAGGGGCTGATTTTCTTTAAGTAAGAAGTTCACGTATCTTGGTGTATTTGCATTTTATTTCCACATCTTTGTATTTTCTTTTTGCTCCTTTTAGCTTCGAGGTGTTCTCATTCTGTTATTTCCCGTCTCCCAATGAGCGAGTTATACCCTGTTTCTCTCAGGCAGTACACACTGATTAACTGGAAGTCTAAACCGAGTCCCGCCTTGCTGGCCGTGACAGCCCTATGGCCTCGAAATGATTTGATCGTCTCCCCCACCTGCCTGCCTCTCTTTGCTGCCAGTATTTATACTCTAGTGTGTTGTGGTTTTAATTAATGATTTTTAAGAACGATTTTAGATTTACAGAAGATATGGCCGAGTATGGAGAGTTCCCACGTCCTCCGCACACACACGGTCCCCATCGTGAACATCCTGCGTTATTTACCCTCATGCATTCGTTACATCTGAGGAGCTGATACTGGTCATTTATTACTAATCAACTCCGTACAGACTCATTTCACTGCCCTAAAAAACCCTGTGTGCTCCCTGGGCCCCTCCCTCTCTCTCCCCAACCCCTGGCAGCCACTGAGCTTTTCACGGTCTTCGTAGCTCTGCCTTTTCCAGAATGTTACATAGTTGGAATCATTCAGGAGGTACCTTTCCAGACTAGCTTTACTTAGTGACATGCTTTTGAGGTTCCTCGAGTCTTTCTGTAGGTTTAGGGCTCATTTCTTTTTATTGCTAAATATTCCATTGTCTGGATGCACCACTTTATCCATAAAATCCAGACTTGGCTAGAGGGCAGAACCCTTGCTGCCAACAGCCTTCATGAGGGACCCCCAGGAGGCCAGGGCTGCACTGCACTGCCCCTGCCCCAAGCGCACTTAGCCTCGTGGCCCCATCATCCCCAGCAGAGGCTGGGGCACCCTGGGGAGTGCCTCACGCTGGACCTTCCTCCGCGTCAGAGGTGCCCGCTGTTGGCTCCCACTTCCCTGTGTCTGTGCAGGACGCGCCCTAGTTCCTGAGGCCACTTGGGGACCCCGCCTGGCATAGTCCCAGCAGGAACCGGGTCTGCTCAGACTTTGCAGTCGCCACCGTGACCACAAGTCATTCTCAAGGCTGTGGGACGTTACTTAGTTGCTGCTTCAGCTGCTTTTCCAAGCCTTGGACCACTGGGACCCTCTCAGTGCTATGAAAGCGACTGGGCCTGTGTGGACCCGTCCCTCAGGCTGTGCTGACCTGTCTCCGCCTGCTGCTCTCTCTCCAGATAAGCCGAGGCCCAATTTTGAAAAGCAGACTGTCACAGTACTTTAAAATATAACCGAGTAAGTCCCCTTATGGAGCAGCAGGTTAAGGATCCAGCAGCTTCAGTACAGGTTTGATCCCTGGCCTGAGAACTTCCACATGCTGTGGGTGCAGCCAAAAAAATTTTTTAATAAAAGTAAAAAATAGCTGAAGTTAGTGGTGCAGAAGGAAGGGTTCAGCTCCTTGCACGTAAGATTCGGGAAGCTGTTAATGTTGGGCTCTGACCCAGCACCCCCACAACGCCCTCCCTCGTTCCCGATGCAGGGCTTTAGGATGGGCACCGGCTGACCAGCCCTGGCCTGGGAGCTGTGCCTCCATCGCGGGGGCTGCGCAGACGCGGGGCGTGGCCATAGGTGGCCCCCAGCGGCTCGGGCCACGTGGTCAGGTCTTGACGCAGTCCTGGGGCTACTGCCTGGGTGGACAGTGGTGGACGCTGGTGGTGCGGGGGGGTCACAGCTGGACCGTGAGAGGCTTTGCCAACCCCTGGCTCTGGACGTTGTTCGTCAAGGCCGGCCGTGCACTCGCCTTCCGTCCCCCAGGCCCCAGGAGGCGTAGTCCAGGCGTGTGCCGGATGCCCGCGGCCTTCCTGGGACAAGGTGGGACCAGGCCAGGCCTCAGCTGTGCAGGGCGGAGAGGGCCGGCGAACCCCGGCTCAGCTGCGCGTGTCCAGCCCCTCACGGGCAGTGCGGGGCCACAGGACACCTCTGGTGTGCGTTTGCTCCCATCTCTGCGCCCACGAGCTGGATGGTCCCTGGTTCTGTTTGTTTCTGTTGGTTTCTCAGGAGAGGGTTGGGGGTGTGAGCGTGCTCATTTCCTCCCACACTCAGTTTGCACAGCTGTTCCGGAAGGTTCTGCAGAGCCTCCAGCAGCAGTCCGTTGTCTTCTTGGACAGGCACACCCCCCTGCCCACCTCGGACCCGTCGTCTGATGCTGAGGAGAGACCCTGGAGGGGCCGCGGGCTGCCCGAGTGGCTCCTGCTCGGTGCAGAGATGAACCCCACAGCGCAGGCCCCCCCAACCTGTCCTGCCCTTTCTGACCTCTGTGACGTCACCTCAGTCCAGGGGACATGGCTATGGCTGCAGGCACAGAGAGCTGCCTCCACCAGCCCAGTGACCCACCTGGAGCTGGGGTCATGATGCAAATGGCCTCAAAAGTCGCTCGTAAGCAGGCGTGGCTTCTGCAAGGCTGTCGGAGCCCAGAGCCCCGTGGGCACTGGGCGGGGGGTCCCCACAAACGCATCCCTTCCTTCAGGAGCATCTGCTGCAGCGTCTCAAACCTGGGGCCCAACCCGCACGCAGGGGTGCAGCCAGTGTGTGCGGACCTGAATCCTTGAGGGCCACGAGTCCTTAGGGTGCCTACTGCTTTATCAGAAATGGGGTTCTGTCCCCAAAACTGCCCTGGTGAACCCTAATTCTTGAAGTCAGGGTCCCTCAGGCTGGGCTCAGGGTGGAGTGACTGGGGGATGTATTTGGGAAATGTGTTTCAGGGCCCCAGTGACGGCCACCCGAGGCAGCCCCAGGGCTGGGGGTGGGGAGCACCTCCGGGTGTTGGTCAGGGGTCCTCAGGGCCAGACAGCCACCCAACAGCCCTTCGCCTGCAGGCGCCCGCGCTCTCATCCAGGTGGAACTGCCGGGTCGCAAGAATCCTGCTGTGTACGAACATTCTGGGTCCCGGCTCGTGGGCCAGGCACCAGCGTCCTCAGCCCCAACCTCATGCTAGGGCACCAGGGCTGAGGGTGAGGGCCTCTCGCCTGTGTTCCCGTTTTGGGGGGGGGGGTGCTGCTTTCCCAACTCCCCTTTTTAAAGGTGGACAACCTCCCCTGGGGTTCTTACTTGGCCCCCAAGGGCCCTAATCAGGTCTGCCACCTCCTGGGGGCCACAGGTGGGTGGGACTGTGGCCCACAGAGGGGCGGCCTCCCTCCAGGAGGGCTCAGGTGACGGCCAGCAAGACAGCAGTGTAGTCCCAAATTAAAGCCAGAGGAAGCCTGTGCAGCGTCACTACCGTGGAACCAGCTGGCCGAGGCCTCATGTCCCTGCCGCTGAGGTGTGGCCCTCACGGGTCCAAAGGCACCAAGGCTCTCTTCCCGCCTTGACGGCACGTCTTGTTTTGAATGGAAAACCACTGTGGTTTGGAACAGAAACGGGAAGGGAAGGACTGCACGGGCCTGGGGGTCACAGGCAGGGTCTTCCCACCACAAGGGCGCGTGCCCAGCTCTGCGGCCATCATTTCAGTGACTGCAGCCACGATGCCTGACTCTTTATTTGAAATAGATAATGAATTCAGTATTTGCCCATGTTTATGGTTTCCAACCCCTGCCCGTGTGTGCAGCCTGGTCGTTTCTTTCTGTGGGAGGAACATTTCATTTTGTTTCATAACATCTCTTAGCAGAAGCAGCCATTTGTGGCCTCTACTCCATGTGTGCGTCTCTGCTGGGGTGTCGGTGACCCTTCCACCGCCCCGGCCCCAGCTGTGACCTTTTCCCTCCCAGCTGCTTCTACAGCTTTCCTCTTCTTCAGTGGTTCTGCAGCTTGGACTTGATGCACCTTCGGGCGGCTTTCCTGGCTTTTATCCGGTTTGTGATTTCTTTTTTGGGGGAAGTGAGTCACATATGGAGGTTCCCAGGCTAAACATCGAATCGGAGCCATAGCTGCCGCCTATGCCACAGCCACAGCCACACGGGATCCAAACCACGTCTACAACCTACACCACAGCTCACAGCAACGCCAGAGTCTTAATGCACTGAGCAAGGCCAGGGATCGAACCCGCTTCCTCCTGGGTACTAGTTGAGTTCTTTATCGCTGAGCCATGACAGGAACTCCCTGTTTGTGATTTCTTAGGCTTCTGTGATTCATGCATTTATAGCTTTCATCAGCGAAGAGAGTTTTCCTCATGTTGTGTCTGCCACCCTTTCCTTCCTGGGGCTTAAGTCACGCGTCTGTCAGGCCACGGCTGTCCTCCAGGAGGGGCGCCTCGGCTCTGCTCTGCTCAGCATCGCTGCTCCCTGTGCGTCACTGTAGAAAGCTGCTGCTGTTCTGGCCTTTTTCCTTTATGGTGTCAGTTTTGTCAAGTCTTTCCAGTAAATGATCCATCTCATATGTTACCTTTAAATTCTTGGATTACCATCTGTTTCTTCTTGGGAGGTTTCATATTTCTCTTACAACCACGTTTTCTTTTAAATCCCTTAATTTTGGACCACGGCTCTTATGCACCAGCTTCAGACTCTGGTTTCTGACGCTGCCACCGGCCTGTTTTGTCTCTGCCTGGGCCTCACACGCTCCCTACTCCAACTTTGAGTCCGACTGGGTGCTGGGTGCACGGCGGTGGTGCTGGTTCTCTCCTGACAGCACCTAATTGATTTACAAATCGGTTTCACAGGACGACCTCAGGAGGCTCTGCCACATGCCTGGCTCTCGGTGCGGGTGCAAGAACTCAGCTTCCAGGCCTGCATGGGCTCAGTGATGGCCCAGGGACCCCAGCTCGTGTGCCGCCTTCCGTGCCCGTGTGGCGAGCCAGCCCCTCCACTTCCCCAGCTTCAGGGCTCTGCCCGTGCTCCACCCTCCGGGGGTCCCCCGACCCAAGCAGGAGTCCTGCAGCGCCCAGGCCTGTGTCTTAGCTGCTTCATCTTTGTTTGAAATGCAGTTGTTTGTGTGGAGGGTCCATTTCCACTTCCTCCCTCTTGGCCCCAAAACCGGAAGTCGCTGGTGGAGTTTTAACCTTGAAGTGGGAGCAACCTGGGTCCACCGAACAGTGAGGCAGGACGGCCAAGGCCTGGGCCCCGAGGTCAGAGGAGGACGATGTGGGTGGGGAACAGGCCAGCATCGTCTGCTCCCAGGTCTTAGAAAGCTCAGCTCAGTGGAGTGGGAGGAAGTTCTTGCCTCGAGGGGGGAGATAGAGGAGGGGGGCACAGGCGGGTTGTCTCTGGGCCTCGCTTTCCATCCTCCCCCTCCCCTCCCCCCTTCCCCCCTCCTCCTCTCCCTTCCTCTCCCCCTCCTCACCCAGCTCGCCTCTCAGCTGGGAGCCAGGCCCAGTGGCTGCGTCCTCATCCTTTCTGACATCCTCGCTGCTGCCCACCAGGGGTCTCAGCTCAGCAGGCAGGTATCCTTGAGCCACCTTTGATCACTTTCCTTTTTCTTCTCATTTTTTACATTTTTCAGTCTAAATGTTTATACTTGTTCTACTCCCTTTTTTTTTTTTTTTTTGGCCTTGCTCATGACACGGAAAAGTCCCAGGCCAGGGATCAAACCTGTGCCACAGGAAAAAAAAATGTAGGTTGCAGATGCAGCTCAAATCTGGCACTGCTGTGGCTATGGTATAGGCTGGCCGCTACAGCTCCGATGGACCCCTAGCCTGGGAACCTCCCTATGCCACGGGTATGGCCCTAAAAAAAAAAAAAACCTGTTACGCAGTTGTAACCTGAGCCGCTGCAGTGACAATGCCAGCTCCTTAACCTTCTGGCCACACTGGGAACTCCTCTATTTTACTTCTTTTTTCAACATCTTTTTCATTTTATTTTTTTTTCCACTATAGCTGGCTTACAGTGTTCTGTCAATTTTCTATTGTACAGTAAGGTGATCCAGTCACACATTTTTTTCTCACATTATCATGCTGTATCGTGAGTAGATATAGTTCCCAGTACTATACAGCAGAATCTTATTGCTTATCCATTCCAAAGACAATAGTTTACATCTATTAACCCAGACTCCCAAGTCCATCCCACTCCCTCCCCCTCAGCAACCACAAGTCTTTTATCCATGTCCATGATTTTCTTTTCTGTGGAAAGGTTTATGCCATATATTAGGTTGCAGATATAAGTGGTATCATATGGTATTTGTCTTTCTTTTTCTGACTTCACTTAGTATGAATCTCTAGTTCCATCCATGTTGCTGCAAATGGCATTGTTTCTTTTTTATGGCTGTGTAGTATTCCACTGTGTATATATATACCACATCTTCTTAATCCAGTCATCTGTTGATGGACATTTAGGTTGCTTCCATGTCTTGGCTATTGTGCATAGCGCTGCAGTGAACATGTGGGGGGTGCATGTGTCCTTTTCAAGGAAAGTTTTGTCCAGATATATGCCCAAGAGTGGGATTACTGGGTCATATGGTAGTTCTATATATAATATCATGTAATTTGCATGCAGTGGCAGTTTTACCTCTTCTCTTCCAATTTGTCTGATTCCTGTGGCTAGGACTTCCAATACTATCTTGAATAACAGTGTTGAGAGTGGGCATCCTTGCTTGTTCCAGGTTTTAGTGGGAAGGCTTTCAGCTTCTCCACTGGGTATTCTGCTGGCTGTGTGTCTACTTCTGATTCGAACTTAGAAACAAGAACAAGCCAGAACATGCACGGGCCTGGGTCTCACTCTGTGTCCTGCAGCCCCTGTCCCCTGAGGCCTAGAGGTCTTTCTGTGTCAAGGATGTCGATCTCTTTACCTCATTCTTGTCCTGGCAGGTCCTTTGACTCTGCTGAATCAAGTTTCCCATTTCTGCACCACATTCTGGAAAGATTGCTCGAGTCCATCTTGCAAATCACTAATTCAGACTTCAGCATGGTCCATTCTGCTTTTCACCTGCCAGGGCTTTAATGTTGTGCATGTTAACACACGAGGATGAACATATGCCAGGCCCTTCAAATTACCAGCACCTAGCCTGGGCTTCCCTGGGGTCTTGGGGGCTCCGTCCTCCCACTGTGATCACTGGGAATGTCCTCACCTGGGCTTATGGCTCCTGCCAGGGCCAGGGCCTGTGGGCAGCTCTGTGCACAGCTGTTCCCTGGGTCCCTGGGGTGCCATGATGAGGGGCGCCTCACGGGGAGGTTGGGGTGTGAGCCCAGCAGCCTCTCTGCTCCTCAGGTGAAGACAACCCACAGCCCATTCTGCCCTCGCACATGACAACAGGGTCAGAGTAAGGCAGGAGTGCTGTTTCTGCGTCACCAGAACAAGTTGCAGTGGTTGCCAGAAGGAACTTCCCAGAAGTTCTGGCTGGGAGTCGGCCTTAGGACGCACTGTGGTGACAGGCTGGATGAGCAGAAGCCCCTGCTGTTACCTGCATCATAGTCTTAGTTCTTATTGGCCACCTGATTAGCGCCAAGTCTGGACAGACAAGCCCGTTGGGACCAGGCACGTTTGGGCTTCCTGGACCCTGTGTCGTCCAGGCCCACCCAGACCCTCAACAGATCCAGCCGGGCCCTCGAGGCCTCTGAGGAGGGGCAGTGACCTGCTTCTTAGACCCGGCTCCGTCAAAGCCACATCCGAGCGAAGGTCAACCATGTGGGCTGCTGGGAGCCCTCCCTGGTCCCAGCGGATGGGCGCATGTGAGGTCATCAGGCATGGAGGACAGGGCAGCAGGCAGGCCCCCTGGCCACCTCCTGAGGGTTCTTGATGTCTGGGGTCAAGGAGCCAGGACAGGGTAGCACCAGATGCCCTCACCTGGCTTGTCCCGAGCCCCCTCCGGGTGAAGGACACCCTGCAGGTTCCGGGCACCGGGCCTGGTCCAGGCACCTGGGGGGCGGCTGAGCCGGCTGGAGTCCTGGAGCTTGTGTCAGCAGTCACCCTAACAGTGGCCACTAACAAACCTGTCATCTCCCAGTTGTGTAGCTCAGACTGCCCGTGGCTTCCACTGCAGCGCCAAGCAGCGTCGGAGGCCGGAGTCAAGCGTCAGCAGGCGGGGTCCTCGCCAGAAGCTCTGGGGGTGGAATCTGTGCGACGCTGCGGAGCGTGGGAAAGGGGCGGGAAATGCAGTGGCTCGAGGGGTTCCCACGCAGCCTGGGTTCGGGTGCCACGTGTCCCCCAGGTGGTCCTCATCATCAGCGGGAACCTGAGCTTCCTCAACTGGCTGACCATCGTGCCCAGCCTCGCCTGCTTCGACGACGCCACTCTGGGGCCCCTGTTCCCCTCAGGTCCTGGGGGCCTTAAGGACCAAGTCCTGAAGATGCAGGAGGAGGAGGCCCGAGGCCCCAGCGCCCCGAGGACATACGGTAGGTGATACCTCAAGGTAGAGTGAGGTGGGTGGGTGGCCTCTGTGTCCGGTGTTGGTCAACCCTCGAGTAGATGGCACCCAGCTGTCCTCTCCCCAACAGCCCAGGAGATGGCCTGGGCGGTGACTCCCAGCTGCGTGAGACGGGCCGTGTGTCCTGGTCCCCAGGGAGGGGCGCACAGTGACCTCAGCCACCACCGCTCTGTGCCAGGACCCAGGACAGATGGGGAGCCTGCGGGGGAGCTGTCGTGACAGTCCCCAACTCAGCTGGCAGGGTGTCCTTGGAGAGAAGGGAGCTGTGGGGGCACCTCCCCAACCTCCCATTGGGAGCCGTGCAGAGGCCAGTGTCCGTCTGTCTTGGCAGGCTGCATGGCACGGCGCCTGGTCAACCTGGCGCTGGGCGTCCTGGTGGCCGGGCTCAGCGTCCCTGTGGTCCTCAACTTGCTGAGCCCCCGGCAGGTCATGAACAGCTCCTTCCACTCCCTCCGGATCGTCAACACGTACGGGGCCTTCGGCAGGTACCTGGGGCGCAGAGACGGGATGTGGCGGTGAGCAGCCCCGCTGCTGGGAGGGGCCGGGGAGGCGCGGCCCTGAGTGTGTGCCCCGCCCCAGCATCACCAAGGAGCGCACCGAGGTCATCCTGCAGGGCACGGCCAGCCCCAACGCCAGCGCGCCTGATGCCGAGTGGAAGGACTATGAGTTCAAGTGCAAGCCCGGCAACCTGTGGCGGCGGCCGTGCCTCATCTCCCCATACCACTACCGCCTGGACTGGCTCATGTGGTTCGCCGCCTTCCAGGTGAGGCCCTCGATGGAGACACGGGCTGGTGGGGGAGGGACAAGGCCAAGGACTCCTGCACTGGGAGGGGCCCACTAGGAATCTTCCAGGCTCCCAGCACAGGCTCAGACAAGGCTCTGCGGGCGCCAGGGACAGGTGTGGCCAGCGCTGGGCAGCAGTGTCCACGGCACTTGCTCAGGCCAGAGCGAGCCTGCGGACCTGTCACTGTCCTGTTCTGCCCAGGAGGACAGCCTCCAGAGGGCCTGGCCACTCGCCGGAGATTCTGCTGGATGGAGGACCGGTGGGAGCCGTTAGGCACATGTCCAGAGGGCCTGGCTGGCGGTGGCAGCAGGCGCCCAGCTGTCTCTGCAGCTCTGTCCTGTCCTCTTCCCCCCAGACCTACGAGCACAACGAGTGGATCATCCACCTGGCAGGAAAGCTCCTGGCCAACGATGCCCAGGCCCTGTCTCTGCTGGCCCTCAACCCCTTCGAGGGCAGGGCGCCTCCCAGGTCAGCCACCCCCGCGAACCGGACCCTTGCCCCCCTGCCGCTCGAGGCCCCAGGCCTGCTCCCTGCCCCGCCGTCATCTGCTGGGCCCCGGCTCCCCTGAGGGCCTCCCCTGAGGGCTCCGAGCCCAGGGCCACGGCCCTCCTGGAGTGGAGACCTGGGGGCCCTGAGCCCAGGGCCATCTGGGGCGCTGGGGCTGACCTGCTGCTGTCACCCTGCAGGTGGGTCCGGGGAGAGCACTACAGGTACAAGTTCAGCCGCCCCGGGGGCAGACACGCCGCCGAGGGCAAGTGGTGGATCCGGAAAAGGCTCGGCCCCTACTTCCCGCCGCTCAGCCTCCAGGACCTGAAGCCCTACTTCAAGTCGCGGGAGTGGCCGGACCCAGGACCCGAGTAGAGCGGCCTGGGGCTTGTGCACCCAGAAATAAAGTGGGAAAGACCACGGCTGGCTGCTCTGAGTGGGGCCTCTGCCCGGACGTCCGGAGGCACAGACCCGGAGAGGAGGGTGGCCGCCATCACCCCAGGTGGCAGTCAGGCTTTCCTGTCTCCCCAGAGTCGGTCCCCGTGGTTCCCTGTGCCCCCACCCCCAGTCACGGGGCCCTCCGGACACCAGCATCCCCGTGTCTCGCCCAGTCCCGGGCTGCCCCAGAACCGGCTGCCCAGGTGAGGGCGCCGTTCCACGGCCAGGCCCATGTCGTACCTGATGCGGCCACGAGGAAGCCCGGCCCCTGCTCAGCAGCTGCTGGCCCCCACGCGCCATCCTCCACACCGACCGGTGCCCTGCGGGCCCTGAGCAGGCACCGCCTCCTCCTCTGCGGCCACCTCCCCCTCTCACACCTGGAGCCTCCTGCTCCCTGAGCTGGGGCGGGGGTGGGGGGGGCTCGGGCAGCAGTTCTGAGGCCTGGTCACCACAGGCGGAACTGGAGTAATGGTGTGCTGCTTGGCGACCCTCCCGGGTGCTACAGTGACAACTAGGGTGCAGTCCGGGACCACCAGGCCCTGACGCCAACTATGGGGACAGACACACTCCCACCAACCCTGACCTTCCAGGGCGCCAGCTGTGCTGTGGGGGGGGGGGTCCCAGTGGGAACGGGGTTCAGGCCAGGAGGCCAGGTTGAGGTGGGCACAAGTGTGGGTCTGTGTGGAGCCCCCCACCTGCCTGGGGGGCCAGCCGGCCCGGGTGCCAACAGAGAGGCCGTGTGCCTGCTCACAGGCAGACAGACGCCCTGTGTCTGCTGCGGGACAGCTGGGGCCGCACACTAGGAGCCTGGAGCCAGCAAGTCTGCCCACCGCAGCCGCACGGGGCTCCTGCCAACTCCCCGTGTCTGGGCAGCCCTTCTTGGGGCAGGGGGAGGGGCGGTCCTAGGGGCCCTGCCCATGGGTGGGGGTGCACAGAGGCGCCCCCGTGGGGCCCAGGGTGGGCAGGGGCCTGAGGAGATGTTGCCTCCTGGCTGGGGGTGGCCCCCTAGCCTGGAACCGCAGGGGGACTCCCTGCCAGGAGCCACAGCGGGTGCACACCCACAGCCCCCAGGGCTCAGGCAGGGGAGGTTCCCGGGACTCAGCACCCCCTCGGGTGGGCTCCTGTCCAAGCCCCCGGCCAGTCAGGCCTCCCAAGACCCCGGCAACCCCAGCCACGGCCAGAAGGCAGTGCTCAGACCGGTGGGCTCAGCAGGAACTGGGGAGCCCGTGGCAGGAGTGACACAAGAGGCCCTGAGCCATCACGGGGAACCCAGGAGCCAGGCAGCCTCACCCCTCGTGGGATAGGACAGTGTCCTCTTGCCCTGGGGGACGTCCTAGGTGACCCCAGGTCAGGGTGGGTGCATGGCCCTGACAAACCAAGAGCCTGTCAGACCTGGTCACCCCTCCAGAGACACAAGCCCCACAGGTCCACCTTAAGAGCCTGTCCTGAGACCCAAAGCCTCCTCCACTCAGCTCTGCCGTGGCCCCACCTCACTGGGCGTGAACCTAGGGTCCCGGCCTGTCACCCAGCCCCTCCCCTGCAGCCCCTCCATCCCACACACTCACCAGCCACACTGGGCCGCAGGGCGACATGTAGGCAGCTCTGGTACCCACAACTCTCAGGGCCTCCTCTCTTTGCTGGACACCAGGCTGGCAGGGAGATCAGCCTGTCCCCTCAGTGCCGGATATACTGTCAACCTGATGAAGGAGAACGGTCCAGACACTCGTGTCAGCTCCACCCATCCTGCCCCTGTCCAGTCTCAGCACAGCTGGCTGTTCCTTGTGGGGAGGGGTGACAGGGACGCCTGGTAGGGCGTTGGCTCACCCTCTCAGCAGCTGTGTCTGGACAGATCGTCCAGCTGTCAGTGCAGGGTGCTTGTGGCCCAGGGTCCCGCCCACTGGACAGAAAGCTCAGACACGTGTAACACCCATCAGGATCAGGCCACCACCTTTAAAACCAGGAGTCACACTGACCCACCCAGGGAAGAGACCACAGGACGGGCACCCACTTGCAGGGGCCCAGACTTTGGGGAGGGGGCCGCTGACCTGCCCAAGGGGTGGGGAATGTAAAATCCCTTCTTCCCACCAGCTCTCCTTGAGCCAATGACACCCTGGAAACCAGTGCCTGGCAAGCTGGCTGCTGCTGAGACCCCCACCCCACCTGGTGGCTTCTTCCCTGCAGAGCACTCTGCCCCATGACTGTCACACATCTGACGGGGTGTCTCCCTAGCAATGACAGCAACGGGTGAGACCCTATAAGCTGCAGAGGTGTCCCCACTCTGCCTGCCTCTCCTCCTCGAAGGCCCCATACTCAACCCTCTCCAGAAAGGGGCCCAGCTGAGGCTGTCCAGAGCTGCGGACTCGGCCAGAGGCTGGTGCAAGGAGGACCCAGCACTTGCCTCTTGCTCCGGGATGGGGCGAGAGGCTTGAGCACAGGGCCTGTCCCAGTGAGGATGGTGTGCGTGAGCCCTCCGGCATCTTCCCTTCACCGAGAGGTTCACACTCAGCTAATTTTCCGCATCTCGGGCGCCTACAGAGGCCAAGCCCTCCCTCCCTCCTCACAGCCTCGATCAAGGTCAGCCCTCCTGTTGGGCATCCTCGGTTCCTGGGCCCTCCTCCCCCTGCGCTCCTGCACCCGCACAGGTTTGGCCTGTGGTTTCGCACCCTTTGGTCACCACCTCTGGTGTGACAAGGTCAGGGCACCCCCGGCCTTGGAGGGGCACGAAGATCTCCAGATTGATGCTTGCTGAGAACAAGCATTTACCAGTTATTAGAACTGGCCTCCAAAGATGTAGAAAACCTGAGCGGCTGTTGGACGCTTTGCTGCTTTTGTGATTGTACAGGG
Source organism: Catagonus wagneri (assembly GCA_004024745.2). Taxonomy (NCBI): domain Eukaryota; kingdom Metazoa; phylum Chordata; class Mammalia; order Artiodactyla; family Tayassuidae; genus Catagonus; species Catagonus wagneri. The sequence goes on from PVHT021183589.1 coordinate 164,884, forward strand.
CGCACCCCCACAACTTCCACACCCCCCACGAGCTGAGGGCCCCTCTCCCTCCTTGTGCTCACCGGGCTTTTCTCTCATCCCCTTGGCAGCCTCTCAGAGCTCCAGCTGGGCTTCTTCAAACAGCTGCTGGGGAGAAGGGATTAGGAAGGCAGAGGAAGGACTGGAGCTCAGCTTCTCTTACAAAAGCAACAAAGTTACCACCAACTGCTGAAGAGCCTTCAACAAAACAGACTGGAAACTGTAAAAGATACCCTGCTGGGGAAGACAGGAGAGGCCACGTGGAGGTGGTGGGAGGGGCGGTAAGCAAGAGAAGCAACCACACCAGCCAGGTGGGCAGCCCCCAGACTGGAGAGTAACTATCAGCGGCTCCCCAACACAGGAGCGAGTTCCGAGCCCCCGGGGCGGGTTCCCACGGGGGGCTGGCGTTGGGGGAGGAGCCCCCAGAGCATTTGGCCTCAAAGGCTGGCAGGGCGTGTGCGCAGGCGCTCCTCGGGACTGCGGGAAACAGACTCCACTCGTGAAAGGCGCACACTGGGTCCCAGGGCAAAGCAGAGACTCCGTAGGAATCAGGGTCAGGCCTGCCTGAGGTTCTTGGAGGGTCTTCTGGGAAAACAGGGTAAGCGAGGCTCAGGGTGGGGGAAGGACACTGGAGACAGAGGTCTCG
>PVHT021183589.1:166547-180992 GCA_004024745.2 Catagonus wagneri
CTCCACCATCACACAGTCTCTAATCACACCCAGAGACAAAGCCCCACCCACCAGCGGGCAGACACCAGTGCCTCCCACGAGGACGCCTACAGCAGCCTCCGTGCCAACTTCAGCCACAAGAGGGGCAGACAGCAGAAACAAGAGAGGTTACAACCCTACTGTCTGCAAACAAGGAGACCACACCAAGAATCTATACAAATGAACAGGCAGAGAATTATGACTGAGATAAGGGGAAAAAAAAAGACAGCTAAGTGGTTTGGAGATACCAACTTCCACGAAAAAGACTTTAATGATAGTAAAAATGATTCAAGATCTTGGAAATAAACTGGAGGCAAAGATTGATAAATTGTATGAAACACTGAGCAAAGAAATAGAAGATTTAAGGATTAAGCAGAGATGCAAAATACAATAGCTGAAATAAAAAGTTCACTGAAGGAACCAAAAGCAAAATACAGGAGGCAGAAGAACAAATAATCGAGGTGGAAGACAAACTAGTAGAAATCACTGACATGGAACAGAAATGAGAAAAAAGATTGGAAAGAAATTAAGACAGTCCAAGAGGACTCTGGGACAATGTTAAAACACACCGACATCCATATTACAGGGCTTCCAGAAGGAGGGAGAGAGAAAGGGCCAGAGAAAACATCTGAAGAGATAACAGCCAAAAACTTCCCTAACGTGGGAAAGGACTCACTCAGACCCAGGAAGCACAAGTACCATATAAAATAAACCCAAAGAGGAACACCCGAGACACACGTTAATCAAACTGACCAAAATTAAAGACAAAGCAAAAATATTAAAAGCAGCAAGGAAAAGAAGCAAAGAACATACAAGGAAACCACAATAAGGTTATCAGCTGATTTTTCAGCAGAAACTCCGCAGGCCAGAAGGGAGTAGCACCATATACATAATGTGACGAAAGGAAAATGCCTCCAAGAAGAACACTCTGCCCAGCAAGGCTCTCATTCAGATCTGAAGGAGAAATCAAGGAGTTCCCGTCGTGGCGCAGTGGTTAACAGATCCGAGCAGGAACCATGAGGTTGCAGGTTCAATCCCTGGCCTCGCTCAGCGGGTTAAGGATCCGGCGTTGCCATGAGTTGTGGTGTAGGTCGCAGACGCGGCTTGGATCCTATGTTGCTGTGGCTCTGGTGTAGGCCAGCAGCTACAGTTCAGATTAGACCCCTAGCCTGGGAACCTCCACATGCCGCAGGTGCAGCCCCAAAACAACAGAAAGGCAAGCAAAAAAAAAGAAAGAAATCAAAGGCATTACACACAAGCAAAAGCTAAGAGAATTCAGCACCACTAAACCAGCTCGAAAACAAATACTAAAGGAACTTCTCTAGGTGGAAAAGAAAAGGCCACAACTAGAAAGAAAATACCACAAATGACCAGGCTCACCGGTAAAGGCATACGTACAGTAAAGGTAGGAAATCATCCACACACAAATACGCCACCAAAACCGGAAATCGTGAGAAGAGGAAGATACAAAGGTAGGACACTGGAGCTGCATCTGCAATTAAGAGACCAGTAGTTTATATACACACACACACACACACACTTCCAATATCAAAACTTCATGGTAACTGCAAACCAAAAATCTACAATAGATACACACACAAATAAGAAAAAGCAATCCAAATAGAACACTAAAAGATAAACCACGAGACAGGGGAAGAAAAAAGACCAACAGAAACATATCTAAAACAACTGATAAAATGCCAATAAGAACATACATATTGATAATGACCTTAAACATTAATGGACTAAGTGCCCCGACCAAAAGATGTAGTCTGGCTGAATGGATACAAAAACAAGAACCACATACATGCTGTCTTCAAGAGACCCACTTCAGTTCTAGGGCCACAAGTTGAAAGTGAAAGGATGGAAGAGAATATTCCATGTAGACACATCAAAAGGTGGAAGAGCAAGACTCATAGCAGACAAAGAAGGACACTGCCTGATGATCAAAGGGTCAGTCCAAGAAGAAGATACAACGGTTGTTAATATACACCTCAGTATATAAGGCAACTGCTAACAACCTTCAAAGGAGAAACTGACGATAACACAGTGACATCAGGGGGCTTTACCACCCCACTTACAGCAACGGACAGACCAGACAGAAAATGAGCAAGGAAACACAGGCTTCAGTGATGCATCAGACCAGAGGGACTTAATACACATTTACAGAGCATTCCATCCAGAAGCAGCAGAAGACACATTCTGCTCAAGTGCACACGGAACATTCTCTAGGATAGACGTCTTTCCTGACCACGATGCTATACAACTGGAAATCAACAAGAAAAAAACTGCGAAAAACAAACAGGTGGAGACTAAACAATATGCTACTAAACAACAGTGGATCACTGAAGAAATCAGAGAGGAAATTAAATACCTAGAGGAGTTCCTGCTGTGGCACAGTGGTAAAAACCCGACTAGTATCCACGAGGATGCAGGTCTGATCCTTGACCTTGCTCAGTGAGTTAAGGATCCAGCATTGCTGTGAGCTGTGGTGTGGGTCACAAACTCGGCTTGGATCCTGTGTTGCCGTGGCTGTGGTGTAGGCCGGCAGCTAAAGCTCTGATTCGACACCGAGCCTTTCGGTGCAACCCTAAAAAATGAATCAACTGACAATGAATTAATCTCCAAAATTTACAGACACCTCCTACAGCTCAATACCAAAAAAAAAAAACCATCAAAAAATGGGCAGATCTAAACAGACAACTCTCCAAAGAAGACATACAGATGGACAAAAAACACATGAAAAGATGTTCAACATCACTCATTATTAGAGAAATGCAAATCAAAGCCACTACGAGGTACCACCTTACACTGGCCAGAACCGCCATCATTAAAAAGTCTACAAACAATAAGTGCTGGAGAGGGTGTGGAGAAAAAGGAACCCTATTACACTGTTGGTGGGAATGTAAATTGGTGCAACCACTGTGGAAAACAGTATGGAGATTCCTTAGAAAACTAAAAATAGAATTACCATTTGATCGGGTAACCCCACTCCTGGGCATCTATCCAGAGAAAACAATGACTCAAAAAGACACACATATTCCAATGTTCACTGCAGCACTCTATACAATAGCCAAGACATGGAAACAACCTAAATGCCCATTAACAGAGGAGTGGATAAGGAAGATATATGGTACATACACACAATGGGATATTACTCAGCCATTAAAAGCAAAGAAATAATGGCATTTGCAGCAACATGGATGGACCTAGAAATTATCATGCTAAGTGAAGTCAGTCAGACAATGAGACACCAACATCAAATACTATCATGTGGAATCTAAATCTTTCACTGTTAGTATAGAGAAATGCAGTTGATTTCTGTGTATTAGTTTTGTATCCTGTGACTTTGCAGAACAGATACTGACTCACAGACTTTGAAAAACTTAACAGATTCCAAATGAGACAAGTTGGGAGATAGTGGGATGCACTGAGGGTTTAGGATGGAAATGCTATAAAATTTGGTCGTGATGATTTTTGTACACCTATAAATGTAATAAAATTCATTAATTAAAAAAAAATCAGATGTCCCAGGACCTACACAACCAGGAGACTACGTATTTTCGAAGAACAGCATCTGAAAAGACTCCCTACAACCCAGATGGCAAGGCCCTCGTCAGGTACTGAGCTGGCTCATGTGCAACAAAACCACAGGGAACTGACTTTTGCTTTGTATTTGCCACTTAAAAGGGGTCCTTGGGCCAGACTCGTCTATAGCGAGGACTACTGACTTCAAACTCATCTTGAAACAACACTCAACAGAAGAGAAACTACACTCACACCAGGACGAGAAGACGACGTCAGAAATAGACAGCTGGCCCAAGAGGCTAGACCTGACCTATGCAGTTATTATTAGTGTTTTTTGGCTTCTTGAGCCTTTGCATATGAATCAGATGTTTTTCTGTCACGGACATGATCCTATACCAGTTTTAAAAATCAATCCAGTTGTAGTCTTTGTGGCCAATGACCTACGTCCCAAACTTCTAGATTACCTCGGGAGATTTCTCCTCTCCAAGGCGCTGACTGCACAGCCCCTAGGAATTTTTTTTTGGGGGGGGGGTCTTTTTAGGGCCACACCCACAACATATGTAAGTTCCCAGGCTAGGGGGGCTGAATCAGAGCTGTAGCCACTGGCCTACAGCACAGTCACAGCAACACCAGATCCAAGCTGCATCTGCGACCTACACTGCAGCTCACAGCAACACCGGATCCTTAACCCTGAGCAGGGCCAGGAATCGAACCTGTGTCCTCATGGTCATAGTGGGGTTCGTTAGCGCTGAGCCATGACGGGAACTCCCAGCAATTTATTTTAAAAGACGTTTCAGTCCTGTTCAGGCCACTCTTGATATTACTAAGTGGGACCCCCGCAGGTAGCCAGTTAATAACACCTGCTCTGACCCTGGCCATAAACAGAAATTTTCTTATACAGTCACTCAAGTTCAAGCAGAACAATGAGTTAAATCTCAATCAAAAATAGTAAGCTCACACTTATTAGCAGGAACCTCAACAATTATGGGATGGGTTTGTGGTTAACACCAGACTATGGTCTTTCACACTTAAAGGCTCCTCTATGTTGGGAACAATTAAATACCAAGGATAATCAGCCTAGGAACATTAGGAAATTAGCCTTGGTGCCTTATGAACAATGCCTGCGTATTATTACCCTTAGAGACTGTGACTGGCATGGAACAGACTGGGTCAGATGACCGGAGATTCACCAGGTAGCACCTCACGGAAATCAGTAGATTTGCAGTACTATCTCATGGCTTTGGCTCCCATTGGGATGGCCAGGAATTCCCTTGGACTCAAGGCCGTGTATACAACAACTTACCATTAGTATGAGCCCAATGGTCAAGAGATCTGTATTCTGCTGGTACGACCATTTAGCAGCTATTTTTATACCTTTAGCAGCTATTTTTATACCTTCAGATATGATATAATCAGTCATATCTAAGCCTTAAAAAATTTACCCAAGAGGCTTTTCTTTTTCTTTTTGGCTGCCCTGTGACATATGGAGTTCCTGGGCTGCAATTTGCCGTAGCTACAGCAACACCAGAGCCTGAGCCCACTGTGCTGGGCCAGGGATTGGACCTGAGTCCCAGGGCTCCCAAGACGTCACCAACCTCACTGCACCACAGTGGGAACTCCTCGACAGGCTTTAAATAATAGTCATCAGTCAATCAACCTACAGAATTCTGAGGGCCCTGTGATGAGAAAAGGGGTGCTACAAAGCCACATGGCCCTTTACATCCTCACGGCCTCTCAGTGAGGTACCTGCACCATAATTCAAACGGAACGCTGTTTTCACGCCTAAGTCGTCTAATATAACACATTAAATGAATCCTAGGAAAAAAGCAGGTTTCTGCCTTAAGTGACCCACTCCCTAGACTTGACAACCTCTTCAAAAAACAGTTTGGCTTAAATATTTACTTATAACTCTATGAATGCTATTAGCTATACTATTTGTATTTTGCCTGTTGTACAAGATTATGGTTTCTTGTATTACCAAATGTGTGACTGAGCCTCTGACAAAAATAATGGCAACTAGGTGACTTGAAGCTGCTGACCAGACATTCATTTCTACATGAGATCAACAACTGTAACAGTGTATCTCTAGATAATGGAAGATGAAACAAGAGGGAATTTTTTTTCCTGGACTATAACAGATTAGGAAGACAGGTGGTCCACAGACTTTTGGCTGCTGTAATAAGGCCTAGTCCAGTGATAGCACATTGAGTGGCCTGTCAATGAAATTGTCACCAGACCTGAGAATGAGCATTCCTAGCACCATGGGCTAAAATGGTCATGAAATACCTCCCAAACCATGGTCAAATCTATGACCATGAGGGGGTCCTGACAACCCAAAATCTACAAGGATTAACACCCCTGAGAGCAGTTCCAGGTGGAGAGAGGAATGAGGCACTCTGTGCTCTGGGAAAAACTGGCAGATCAGGTCTTCAGAGAATTAGATATTTTCAGCATAAGATTTTATGAGCCCAATTCTTGCATCTCCTCCTATCTAGAAAAGCACTAAAATCAGTAATCCCATTGGGGCTCAGCAGAAACGAATCTGACTAGCATCCATGAGGACGCAGGTTAGATCCTTGGCCCCACTTACTGGATTAAGGATCCCGCATTGCTGTGGCTGTGGTGTAGGCCAGCAGCTACAGCTCCAGTTCGACCCCTAGCCTGGGAACCTCCATATACTGCAGGTGCGGCCCTAAAAAGAAAAAAAAAAAATCTGTAATCTGCTCATGACTAACAGTAACCTTCACAAGACTAGCAGCAACCTTCCACCAAAATGTGTACTTAGGAGTTGCCACTGCAGCAGGTTAAGGATCTGGCGTTGTCGCTGCAGCAGCTCGGGTCGCTGCTGTGGTGCAGGTTCAGTCCCTGGCCCAGGAACTTCCACATGCCACGGGTACAGCCAAAAAAAAGAAAGGTGCACTTAATTGCTATACAGCCCTTCATCAAAATCACTTACATACTGGCCTCTCCCAACCTCTTAAAAGCAATTTCTCAAAGCCACCCAAAACGCTGTCTCCCAGGCCAGAACCCTCGTTTTGCCCCAGATTACTTGCAACCCACATGCTTTGCATTTTCTTTGGGCCAGTGACCTAACCAGCCTCAACATCCCAGAAGCCAAAGTCTCACCCAGAACGAGGCTCTAACTCTCTCCAGTCCTGTGAAGGCTGAGAGAGTTGAGAAAGCTGGAGAAGGAACGTCTGAGGCCAGAAGAGGCTGGTTCATTAGCTGGAGGAAAGAAGCCGTCTCCCTAGCATCAAAGTACAAGGTAAAACTGCAAGGACCTATGCAGAAGCTGTAGCAGGTTTTCCCCGAAGATCCAGCCAAGAACATTCAGGAAGGCAGCCACACCAAACAACAGATTTTCAATGCAGATGAAACAGCCTTCCATTGAAAGAGGATGCCAAGACCTTCACAGACAGATGAAGTCAGTGCCTGGCTTCAAACTTGTCAAAGGACAGCTTGAGTCTCTTGTTAGGCGCAGATGCAGCTGACAGCTTTAAGTTGAAGCCAAGGCTCATCTGCCATCTGAAAATCCTGGGCCCTTGAGAATCATGTTACATCTGCTCTCCCGCGCCCTGCACGTGGAACCGTGAAGCCTACACTACAGCACATCTGTTCGCAGCGTGGCTTACTGAATACACTCTAAGCCCACCTATTGCTCAGAAAAAAAAGATTCCTCACTGCTCACCGATAACGCACCTGGTCACCCAGTGCTTTGATGGAGCTGTGCGAGACTCATGTTCTTTGCATGCCCACCAGCACAATACCCATGCTGCAGCCCACAGATCAAAGAGTAACATTTTTTTGTTTTTGGCCATGGCCAAAACACCAGGATCTTAGGAAAATGTCACGGCCATCTCAACCTTCAGTGACCACCACCCTGATCAGTTAGCAGGTATCAGTATCAAGCTAAGACTCTCCACCAGGAAAAAGATTACAACTCTCTGAAGGCTCAGATGATGATTAGTCTTGTTTTGCTTTGCTTTTTAGGGCCAAACCCACAGCTATGGAGGTTCTCAGACTAGGGGTCGAATTGGAGCTGCAGCTGCCAGCCTATACCACAGCCACAGCAGCTCAGGATCCAAGCCACATCTGCGACCTACACCACACATCTATCACAAAAAAGAGGGAGTTCCCTTTGTGGCTCAGTGGTTAACAAATCCCACTAAGAACCATGAGGTTGCAGGTTCAATCCCTGGCCTCACTCAGTGGGTTAAGGATCCGGCGTTGCCGTGAGCTGTGGTGTAGGTTGCAGACGCGGCTCGGATCCCGCGTTGCTGTGGCTGTGGTGTAGGCCGGCGGCTACAGCTCCTGTTAGACCCCTAGCCTGGGAACGTCCATATGCCGCAGGTGCGGCTCTACATAAAAAGGCAAAAAGACAAAAAAAAAAAAAAAGATATCTCAGTGCAAGAAGAAAGGCTGAAAGCCAGAACTATGCACCCCAAGCTGCTGGGAAGAGGCACCTTGTCCTAAAGACCTTTGCATAAAACTAGAACACTTTCAGGGCCAAAACATTAGAGAACAGAATATGAAACCCTGTCCGGTTCTTTGAAAATATCAGTAAACAGGATAAGCCTCCAGCCACAATGAGCTAGCGGTAAGTAGAGAAAACATAAATCACAATATCAAGAAGGAAAAGAGACATCACTACAGATCCTACAGACACTAGCTGGATAATATGACTATGGTGAGTGAACAACTTCACTCTAACAGACCTGACATCCCAGCTGAAGTGAAAAAGGATTCCATGAAAGGTACAAAACACTAAAACGGATTCACAAAAAGTCAAATAGCCTCATCACAAATAAAGAGATTAAATCATAATTTAAAATCTTCTCACAAAGAAAATGTCAGACTGAGATGGCCTGACTGGTAAGTTTTATGCCACATTTATTGAAGAAATTATATCATCCAATACAGACTTTCAGAAAATAGAAGAGGAGGAAACACACTGTGGGTCAGAATATAAAAAAAGGTTTAGCCACTCTGAAAAACAGTTTGGCATTTCTGAAAACATTAAACACTCAATCCCCGGGCCCAGCCATTTCTTCTCCTAGACAGGAAGACATGCAGACCCTGAAGCCATGTTCCTAGCAGACCTACTCATAACAACCCGGATTCTCAGCAGGCAAGTCAATGAACTCACTGCGTTGCAGCCACACGACAAATAATTCTTAGCAATAAACAGGTCAAATCATTGATACACATTTGAACCTCAAAAACATTATGCTGAGCTAGTGAATCCAGAAACAAAAGAATACACACTCGATGCTTCCACTCATACAGAACTCCAGGGAAGAAGAAGGTCACAGGGACAGGGACAGGGCAGTGCATACCCAGGGCTGGGCTGGGGAGGGCTGACTGGCGAGTGGAACAAGGGCATATTCAGAGGCAGGACATGCTGTCTCTCAGCTGCGTGACAGGTACCTCAGTGTACCCGCTAGTCAAAAACCAGCAAGCTGTACACCTAAAATAGGTGCATTTTAATTTATGCAAATTATAATCGACTCTCTAAATAAAGCCCTGATTTGCAGTATTTTTAAATTTTCCATGATCTAAACATTCCCACATCACTCAAGACACCGCTAGGAGGGGTGTGCATGGTGGGTCTGGTGTGGTCACATGCCAGCTCTGGCGCCACTGCTCACACCTCAGTGAGGTTGGTCTCGAGAACAAAGGAGCCCTGAGATGGCACCCGGGCAGGCTAAAGTCAGATTTTGATGCCAAGTGATGACAACGTCACAGAGCAGTAGAAATGCTGGTGACCAACCTGGGGCCACCCCTGGGGCATCCACGACAGAAACGTGGACAGAGGTCCCCAGGACACATGAGCTTCAGCCGACAGCAATGCTTTTCCTTAAAGACCCAAACACCCATCAAGAGCAAAGAGACAGAGGCGGATCGTGCATGCACACGGCAGGAGGCGGGCACGTCCCTGCACTCGGCTGTCTGCCGTATGTGCCACGTCCAACATAAGGCCCACAGCAAGCAGGCCAGCAGGACGACACTGCAGTGCTAAGGGCAGCAGTGCAGTCGCTGTGGGGGCCACAGGGGGGGCAGTGACACTGACTTTCCACTAGTGAACATTTTCTCAGCTCACAGATTGTGGGCTTTTGTGTTCCAGTCCACAGCTGAACTGTTTCAGACAGAAAACTTTCCATCACCATGGGTCAGACCCCTCCCCCGTGCGTATTCTCAGAGCCAGGGCTGGGCGTGTCTTCACAGCGTCGCACCCACTGGGCTCAGGTGGGCTTCCCGCGCATCTTGCCTCACGGTGTGACTGACAACCTTTCCTCTACGCCCTTTCTGGTCCCCGCGTCTGTAAAGCTGCTGCGCGAGCCTTCCCTCCGACGGGGGCAGTCTGGCTCTTTCTAAAGTCGCTGCTGAAACCCGGAGGGACGGGAGGAGTTCACGGAGCCTCCGAGGCAGAGCCGGCAGCCACCCACTGGCCACAGCGACCTGCAGGGACACCTTGCTCTGGGGCTGAGAGCCAGGGAAGTGCTGCCGCAGAGCTGGCGGGACCAGATGCCGCCTCACCTGCCTTTCCTCCTGCGCGGGGTCCACAGTTCCATTTGTCCTGGGAGGGTTGTCTGCGTCGTAGCCGCCCCTGCTGGCTCGGCAGGGCTGCACCTGGGGCGAGGGCCTCAGCGCCAGCCGGCAGCTGCGCTCCCCCAGGCACGCATTTGCATGTCAATAACCGGGGCTGGAGCCGAAGGAGCCAGCTGTCCAGCCTTAGGAGAAGCGGGCCTTGTTCCTTTAAGAGGGGGGCTCCAGGCTCTTCATCAAGTGGCCTCGTCTCCCCGCTGATCCACACACTCACGCGGTTCTTCTGGACGAAAAAAACCCGAAGCGCTGTTAGCGCGTTATCAGGAACCAGCTGTGTCCCTGTCAATGCCCCTCAGTCCACTGTGGCCGCCGCGCAGCTGCAGGACTGGCGCTGAGCAAGCCGCCGGCTGGGCCGTCCCTCTGCCCCGTCTGCCCCCACTGGGCACCGCGGCCACCAAGCCCTCCCCGCCCGTCCAGTGGAAGTGGACGGCACGTTCCAACCTCGTGTGCTGTCCCAGGGGACCAGCCCCAGCCAACACCCCCAGATGGCTGTTCGGCCCCAGCGGTCCTGCTCCTCCCACCACCTGCCAGTTGTTCCCCGTGCGACGAGCCCTCCCCAAGCTGACCGCCACCGTCCTCGGGACTCGGCCCCAAAGTCCGCCCAGGGCCTTCCCAGGCCCGCCACAGTGCGTCCTTCGCTGGGAGTCTCAGGACAGGTGTCCCTGGGCCTGGTGTCCCCTGCTCCTCAGTCATGGGAGGGTTGAACGGTGTCCCCAAAACTCACGTTCGCTCAGAACCTTAGAACATGACCTTAGAAATAGGGTCTCTGCAGATGCAATCTGTTAAGAGGAAGAGGGCCTAGACCAGTGCTACGAGGAGACACAGAGGCAGAGACAGGTGACGTGGGCACAACCCAAGGACGCCAGAGCCCCCAGAAGCTGGACAAGGTGAGAGGGACCCTCTTCTGGAGCCTTGGATCTCCGGCTCTGACCGTGGGATGGGCCATTCCTGTTTGTGAAACCCCCCAGCTAAGGCTCTGTGCTTCAGGGACCCCGAGAGACGCACACACCCGACAGGAGCAGAGGCAGCTCCTCCAGACCAGGAGAGCCTCGCACATGCAGGCCTGGCCGTGCAGAGCGTGTCGCCCAGGGGCCCCGCCGCTGCTCTCCTCACTGGCCTGGGCCAGGTGGGCAGGCGCCTCCCGGACAGCAGTCTGACCCAAAGGGTCAAGGGTGCGGGGCAGTGAGACCCCCCATTCTGCTCAGGGGACAAGCCCCCCACCTGCCCATCTGAGCCCTGGGCGTCCTCAGAGCCCTCGGAACCCAGCCGGGAGCCGGAGCCCCCAGGACCCCAACCCCGCCCGCGGCACGCTGCCCTGGACACAGGCCAGTTTTGGTGCAAGTCCCCAGCAGAGGCAGGGCCTTGGGTATACACGGGGGACACCTGGGGAGGGCAGGGAGCCCAGGCCCCAGCACCTTGCTGCTGCCCCACCCCCACCACCCAAGAAAAAGACACTCTTTCTCAGACTCATCCTCAAATTCCTGCCGAGAGAGTTGGCGGGTCCCCAGATGGCTACGTGGGAGGTACCGGAGGGCCCGCAGCCCAGGGTCAGGCTCTTGGAGCTCCTGCCGCCCAGCACAGAGACCGGGCCGTGGGTGGCCACCCACTTCCCATCACTAACAGGTCCAGGCAGGAGGACACAGGGAAGTGACCTAACAGGTACCACGGGACCCACAGGCCCTGCCAGGAGGAAGGACCAGAGGTCAGGCGAGGGGAAAACAAGAAGAGGCTTCCCTCTGAGGGGAAAGAGCCCCCGGCTGGAAGGGGACGCACCCCAACTCACTTCCCTTCCTGTAAACGCAGCAACCTTGGCTGTCACCCTTCCCTGGGGTGCTGGACCCTTGGTGACAGGTGAGGCTGGGGGTTCAGAGGCAATCAGGTCAGCTGCAGGGCCTGAGCAGCTCCAGTGTCAACATCAGTGCTCCAGGGAGCTCCCATCATAGCTCAGCGGAAATGAACCCAACTAGCATCCATGAGGACGCGGGTTCAATCCCTGGCCTCACTCAGTCGGTTAAGGATCCGGCATTGCCATGAGCTGTGGTGTAAGCTGCAGACATGGCTCGGATCCGGCGTTGCTGTGGCTGTGGTGTAGGCCGGCAGCTACAGCTCTGATGGACGCAGGGCAGGTTCTTGCTAAACATCTGAGAACCGGCTTCTAGGCATTTGGGGTCTGGAATCACAGATCCAGGCTGCAGGTGGCATCCTGATCCACCGACTTTCCCAGGGAGGAGAGACCCGCCGAGAGAGGAGGGGCCGCAGAGTCAGTGGGCCTGCCGCACAGACGGAGCCCCTGTGCGCACACAGGTGCACACCCGTCCACAGAGGTACAGCCACATATGCACATCCATGTGTGCACACAGCACACACATGCGTGAGCACACAGGCTTGCATGTGACATCTCACACCAGTATCACAGTCCATCTAGTGAGAACAGCCAGACTTCTGTAAATGGGAGTGACCACCGGACCTGAACCTCCACCCCACGGGCTGCAGTGGAGGCGGCCACACCCAGGCTGCCCTGAGCACCCGGCCGAGGGGTTTGCCCTGCCGGACCTGCTCCCCGTGAGAGAAGGAAGCACCCGGTGAGCACAGGACACCCAGGATCAGAGGGTGTCTTCCAAGGGAAGTTCCGGTGTCCCAGGGCTGGGCGCCCTCGGCTGTCGGGGGCCCATACCTGTAGTCTCACTGCCCTGTCCCGACGTCCTCCCCACGGACACCCAGCAGCGCGGTGACCACAGCCCCCTCAGGAGCCAGGGTGGCACCAGAAGGACACCGCCTGGCTGCAGGACCCCTGCGCCCTGCCCGCAGCTGTGGCGGGCGCTGCAGGAGCCCCCAGCCCCGTCTGGGGCTGCACTGACCGGCCCGCGAAGGGCAGCTGTGGCAGGAACGAGCCCACGTGCGACCCTCCATGCCTGCCACGTTTGCTTATGTCACAGAGTCATGGTGGGACACGGGTACCCAGGGGGTGCCCCTCTATCACCCCGACAGAGGGAGGAGGAAGCCGCAGCACCGGTGGTGAGGGGGCCTAGGTGGAGGTGGGCGCGCTGGAGGCCTCGAGGCCACTCTGCCCCCGAGCCCGCAGGCATGGCACCTCATCTCTCCTGCCCTGGCTGGAGGGTGCCCAGAGGGGCTCCGTGCCCCCCTGGGTCAGCTCCCCGGATCTGGGAGGAGGGGACAGCTTCTGAGACCACAGGCACCTCTCCTGCCTTGAAAAGGAAGACCCAGGATCCCTGGATGCCAAAGGCATCTGTCTTTCCCAGGGCAGGTTGGCGGGGATGGCAGAGCGAAGACACTGGCCCGTAGCCACGCCCTCCACATGGGTGAAAGCGACAATGTCCCACCCCAGACCGAGTGACAGCTGGCCTGTCACTGTCGGGGCTCAGGTCCCACAGCTGTGCAGCCCCCACCCAGACCCAGGAAGCACAGCACACTCCACACCTGCAACGCCCACCTGTGCCACGCCGGAGGGGGGCCTCGGGGCAGGCCAGCTGCTGGCATTCACCCCTGGCTCAGGCGCCCACGGGTCCCTAAACAAGGCAGGGGCGCTGGGCCCGGTCCCTGTGGGCAGACAAGATGCAGCAGCCCCGTCCCTTCCCAGAGCGGCACCTGGAACCAGAGCCGAGCTGTCCTCGCCAGCCCGAAGGAGGGCACCCACAGCACCTCCCACGGCAGGGCCCAAAGCCGAGGGGCCTGAAGGAAAGGCCCGCAGTCCCTGCCTCTGAGCTGAAACCCGCAAGTCTCAGCGTCGCTCCTGGAACTGAGCAGAGCTCTCGCGTCTACGCGGGTTCACGCAACGTGTTCCCAGGCCTCCCTGAGGCACAAAAGAGCAGCTCAAGCAGCAAACAGTGACAATAAGGCCACAGACTCAGTGACGCATGTTCCTGAGCTCCTCCACAGATACTGCGATCATGACCCCAGGGAAAAGGCCAACCGTGTGATGACCGGACTGCGGCCGAGACAGAAGCCCACCCTGATCCTGATCCTGAGTTTCTGACCAGCACAAGTCCAAGAAACGGTCCTCAGAGAAGGGCACTGACGCCACGGCTCATAACAAGCCACAGTTTCGTGGGCATCAAAACACTACCTTGCCAGAGGGAGGGATTAAGATGGCGGAATAGAAGGACTGGAGCTCAACTTCTCTCCCGAAAAACAGCAAAAATACAGCCAAATGCCGAGCAACCTTCAACCAAATGGACTGTAAACTTCCAAAAAAGATACTCTGCTCCAGAAGACACAGCGGAGACCACATCAAGAGGTAGGAGGGGCGATTACGCGATAGAAGCAACCCCATAC
>PVHT021183589.1:190105-232956 GCA_004024745.2 Catagonus wagneri
CAATAAAACCCCTGGCCTGGGAACCTCCATATGCCACAGGTGTGGCCCTAAAAAGACAAAAGATAAAAAAAAAAAAAAAAGAACCAAGAAGATAAAACATTTGCAATAAACCTAACAGGTATGCAAAGGTCATTATTTGGGGAGCTCTCTGACGGCCCAGCAGGCTGAGGCTCCTGCTCCTTCACCGCCGTGGCTCTGGGTTTTGCTGTGTACACAGGCTCAGTCCCTGGCCCGGGAATTTCCGCATGGTGCCTGTGTGACAAAAAAAAAAAAAATACAAAAAAACCGCAAGAGAGAACCTGAAATAAATAATGCAACTATCATTTAAAAAAAAAAGTCATTGTTTGGACAATTAAAGAACTATGAGTACAAACTGCAAACCAGAAAGTCTAGTTCTGAATCAAAGCCAATGTCCGACTTTGTCCTGTGCTGGGTGGTAGGAGAACATGCGCCCCACGCTTAGGAAACACACCCTTGAAATATTCAGGATGGGGAAACACCATCATGTGATTAATCTCTGAGGACGAAGCAAACCCAGGAAACGTGAGTGATCTGGGAGAAAGGAATGCAGGACTCACTGTACTCTTTTTGCAACTTTTCTATAAATATGCGATCGCTTCACACTAAAAAGTTAAAAAACTGTATTATAAATACCCACACTCTACAAGCCAGCACTTCCTTACAGGAACTTGGGTCACACTTGTGCCTGTGAGGGCAGCTTCTACAAAGATAGTCAATTGTGTGCAGACTTCGCCACTATCTTCTCAGGACACCAGATTGCGCGCATCCACACAGCAGCTCCTCACGCTGACCTAGAAGGGCTGGGCAGCTGCAGACAAGCTCCCCAAAGACCACAGAAGATGCAAAGGGAATGTGGAGGGCTCTGAGCTCCCAGAATATTCCTGGGACACCGAGAAATGGCGGGGAGGTGGCCATCTCTTGGGGAGGAACTGGGAGCACTGGGGAAAAACTCATGTTTCAATGTATGTCCCTAAAAATTATTTTTAAAACTTTTTTTTTGTCTTTTTAGGGCCTCACCCATGGCATACGGAGGTTCCCAGGCTAGGGGTCCACTCGGAGCTACAGCTACCAGCCTACACCACAGCCAGAGCAACAGGGGATCAGAGCCGTGTCTGTAACCTACACCACAGCTCAGGGCAATGCTAGATCCTTAACCCACTGAGCAAGGCCAGGGATCGAACCTGCGTCCTGACTAGTGGGATGCTAGTTAGATTTCTTTCCGCTAAGCTATTTAATACCGTCAAATACAAGACTGTAGAGCTGGAACCCTCTGCGGGCTGAATTATGTCCCCAAAACAGAGATCCTGATACCTTGAGCCCCAGCATCTCAGAATGTGACCTTGCCTGGAAACAGGGTCTTTGCAGATAGTTAAGAGGGGGTCCTGCTGGAGCAGGGTGGCTCCAGTGTCCTTATGGGAGGAGGAGGGACACAGACACAGGGTCATGTGAAGAAGGAGACGGATGGGGGATGTGGCCACAGGCCACGCTGCTAGGGTTGTGGGCAGCAGTGGAAGCTGGAAGGGGGCGTGGCCTGATCTTGACTCCTGATCTTGCGTGAGGGGATGCGTTTCTGAGGTTTTAAGCCCCCAAGCCTGTGTCAGGAAGCCCTGGAAAAGTGACACAGACCCTGAGTCCAAGGTGCTAAATTCCATCCAAGGGACCAGCCAGCCTGGGAGCTCCAGCCAAGGGACAGGGACGCCCCCTCCTCCTTCAGTCCCTGTCACAGGATGTAGACTGGGCCCCACAGTAGACTGCTGCAGCCAGAAACCACCTCGGGCTTGGTAAGTGCAGATGCGGGCTCATTAAATGCTAGTCAGATGCGGGACACGGACACGGACACACACACACACACACACACACACACGGCAAAGCTGGGGCCTGAAGGAGCTAGGAGGGGAAAGAAGGGACAGGAGGTGGACAGGAAGCAGCAGCACAGCTCAGACAGGGGTCTGCTCACACAGTGCCACGTCTACGCACCGCCCGCCCGGCGGCGGTGGGGCCCAGACCAGAGAGCGGAAGGGACAGCGACAAAGCACCCAAGAGAAAATCAGTGACAGCTCTGTCCAACACGGGTCAGGACTTGGCCACAATGACGTCTGCTGCTCGGCCCCGGGCAGTCAGGGAAGCTGAACACAACCGTGTCCACCAGGAGAGGTGTGTACACACACACACACACACCCCGGCTTCACACACACACACACACACCCCGGCTTCAAGGACCCCCAGGCCTGGTTCCATCTTTACAGAAATGACCTCATTCCAATAAGCCAGGCATCGTTATTATCCCAAATTCCCAGAAGAGGAAACTGAGGCAGCTGATGGGACTCTGTCCACCGCAGTTGTCGATGGAGCCAAAGTTCCAGTCGGGGGCCACACCCTCATCGCCCATGTCCCTTCCGCCTCTTTATTCACTTATTCCCAGACCAGTTCTGCTCTTTCCAGAACATGCAACCCTAAAGGCGCTGAAGGACAGGACAAGGCAGGTGTCTTTACCAAGGAGGGGACCACAGAGCCGGTGGCCATGGCCGTGGGGCTGGGAGGGGTCCCAAGCCAATGACGGAGAACAGAGACGCATCTGAGCACCAGGAGTGGAAGTCTGCTGTTGAGAACACGAGGCGCACGCGCAGAGGCTGTGGAACCGGGTGGAATCCGAGGCAGTTTCAACACGAGCGGCGACAGAGCAGGTGCACACACAAACCCCACGTGTTCCCGAGCTCCACCCACCACGACACTGGAATACCCGCCAGGCCCTGCAGAGCAGCCACAACCAGGGCCGGGCGGGGACGGCAGAGCCGTGACATCTTCAGTCCAGAGAGCCAGGGCCGACCCGCGAACCAGGGGTTCCCACCAGCCGAGGCGCAGACACTGGGACACGAACACAAAATAAGAGACAGAACGAATGAAGAGAATTCAACAAGGAACAAGACCTTTCAAGCTGCAAGGTTACTGAGCGGGAAGGAGGCCTGGCAGACACGTGCTGATGGAGCCGTCACAGTGAACACGCCCAGAAACTGGCTGCGCGGAGACGGCCCTCCCTCCTGCCAGGCGGTGCTGGGCGCTGCCATCCAGCCCAGCGTGAGGCAACATCAGCCGGGTGAAACAGGCGTCTCTGGACGGCCGTGGCCCCCTCTCTTTAGAAACTGAAGACAGGAGTTCCCGCCGTGGCGCAGCGAAACGAATCCTACTGGGAACAATGAGGTTGCGGGTTCGATCCCTGGCCTCGCTCAGCGGGTTGAAGTGTTGTTGTGAGCTGTGGTGTAGGTCAGACGCAGCTCGGATCTGGCGTTGCTGTGGCTGTGGCGTCGGCCGGCGGCTACAGCTCCAACTGGACCCCTAGCCTGGGAACCTCCATATGCCACAGGTGTGGCTCTAAAAAAAGACAAAAAAAAAAGAAACTGAAGATCACCAAGCCCAGACAGAGGAGAGCTGTTCCCGTGCCAGCCGGTCCCCACACCCACCACACGTCCCTGCCAGCATGGGATCCACCGAGGTGGCCTTGGGTGTGCCGATTTGTCACAGTGACTCCCCTTCCCCAAAGGACCCCACAGCCCAGAACAGCTTTTACGCTGAACTTGCTTTGTTCTCCCCTAAGAACTTGCTGACCCTTCCCCGACACAGAGACCATCCGAATCCAGGGGGCCTGACCCAGAGGGAAGACCTCAGGGACCCAGCTCTGCTCAGAGATCGGAGCTCCGCCGTTACAGCAAGCGCCTCCCTCCCGGCCGCCCCCCGCCCCCCATCCCACCCTGCCCCCATTAGGAGGCCACCTCTCCATTCTCCAGCTGGTCCCCCATGGCAGCCAATGGGACCCCTGAGGCATGGTCACCTTCTCTGTGACCAGAACGGGGACAAGAAACCTGGCTGCACTTTCCTGGCCAGTGACAATGAAAGCAAACATTCTTCTAAAACCCCTGTGGGGACGGACCCGCAGGGCCCAGGCTGGGGTTCCAGCAGCAGCGCTGCCTCCTCCGCCGCGCCCCCCCAGGCCCACCCTGCCCGCTCTCCCCCACGCAGCTGCCTGGTGCGAGTCACGGCTTCTCTGTATTTTCTCTGGAGGTCGACCCATGGGCTTTTCTGAATTCTCTTTGAGATAAAAATCAAAGACAAATCTTTAAATGCCATCTCCAAAAACCACAGAATGGCTGGAATTAAAGAAAAATAAAGCTTGTGGTTTTCCTCTCAGGAACTTCCTGCTTATCTGAAACACACTGAGTCAGCAGCACCTCGGAGCCCAGACGGAGGGTCCTGGGCCTCAGCCTTGGGACAGTCATCCCAGCAGGTGACCGGTCACCCTGTCCCAGCATGCATCAAGGGACGTGGACAGTAGCCAGACCTGCTGGCCTAACGTCATGTGCGCAGTCCACGTGGGGGACATCACAGCGCCCCCGAGTATGGCCAGTCTGTTTGCTCTGTATTCTGAGAGAGCCAGTCAGGTAGGCTCACAGAAGAGACAGACCAACAGCTCAGGAGGACAAAGCTTATTAGAGTCACAGGTCCTAGAGGTGGGTCACGGAGAAGCGGAAACAGGGCAAGGCCTGGGAGCATCTTTTTCAGTTCCAGGGGACGGGGCGCAGGGGCCCGGCTGTCTCCAGCTGTCTCACCCCCAGTCCTGGTGACTTAGAGCAGGGATAACACTGGCAGCATGTGCGGCAGGTGGGTAAGGAAGTGGTGTGGGCTCTGGAAGTAGGTGGGTTTTTTTTTTTTGGTTTTTTTTTTTTTTTTGTCTTTTTAGGGCCACACCTGTGGCATATGAAGTTCCCAGGCTAGGGGTCAAATCGAAGCTACAGCTGCCAACCTATGCCACAGCTCACAGCAACACAGGATCCGAGCTGCGTCTGCGATCTACAGCACAGCTCACAGCAACACCCGAGCCTTAACTCACTAAGTGAGGCCAGGGATCGAACCCATGTCCTCATGGTTCCTAGTCAGATTCATTACCACTGAGCCACAACGGAAACTCTTGGAAGTAGGTTTCTTATGATGTCAAAACATCACAAAATACAGACAATTGTAAAACATGACGAATGTATTTGAACACTGGATTATGACATTTTTGGAAATGGGGTCCTTGCAGATGCAATCAGGTGAAGGATCTTTAAGACGAGATCACCCTGGATCAAAGTGGCCCTAAATCCAGTGACTGGTCTCCTAACAGAGGAGAAACCACGTGAAGATGGAGGCAGAGGCTGGAGTGATGCAGCCACAGCCCAGGAACACCTGCAGTCCCAGGAGCTGGACAAGCCCAGAAGGAACCCCCCAGAGCCCCTGGAGACGTGGCTCCACTCCAGACCAAGAGAAGTCTCAGGTCCCCATCTGTGGAGATTTGCTGTGGCCACCCCGGACACTAATTCAGTCAGGCTCTTGATTTCCACCTCCAATGACCCAACAGGTGCCCTCACGCTGTCTCACCCACACGGTGGTCGCAGGTGGTGCCCTCGGTGGAGCCAGTTGTCCTCCTGCTCCTCCTCCTCACCCAGATGACGTCTGCACGCCCAGGGCCCAGGAGCCCCACCCAGGGAGTGGTTACGAGGCCACGAGATTCCCAACCCAGCATCCATGACGAACGTCGGAGCCGTGCACCATGGTCCGCCTGCAGCAGGACACAACCAGCCCGCAACGCAGGCTGCCATGTGCGCCAAGACGGGTGCTCAGGGAGAGAAGCCAGATGCAGACGGACAGACAGCATGTGGTTCCTGCACTCAAGGACCAGACAGAAGGTGGAAGGTGAGCAGGGCTGCAGGCAAGACGGCTAATGGACTTGGGGTTTCGGGTGGGGCAACAAGAATGCTCCGGAAGCAGACAGAGGTGGTGGTTCACACGCTACGAACGTGCTAAACACCTCTGAGCTCTTCGCTTCACGACAGTTCTCGTGTGTCACGGGGACCGAGCTTCACAAAGGAGAAGCTGCAGGCCCTTCCGCGGAGAGGGGCGGAAGCCCCCAGGACAGAGGTCAGAACGAGCTGCTCCCGCCCCCGCCTGTGGGACTCTCCCGAGCTGCTTCACTGGGCGCCTCGGGCCCTCACCCCCTTGGCAGTCAGGCGCTGCCGAGCCCCTCCACCTCTCCTGCTCCCTTCTCGGCGCCGCCCCCACCACGTGCGCCGCTGACACCCCGCCTGACAGACCCCACCCATCTAAGAAGGGAAGAGGACGACCCCCAACAACAGCAGAACCACACTCACACCTGTCTCAGGTGCACCGCAGGGGCCGGGCCTGGAGCACAAGCAGCTCTCAGGCGGAAAGACAGGCCTCAGGGCCAAGACCACATGAGCCCAGCCCACGCTCAGCCTGGGCTGAAAAGTGAGCTGGGTCCGCACTCATCGCAAAGGCCTCGGGCGTCTCGATCCACCCACACAGGCCTCTCGGGAACAGAGACGGACGCCGCCCCGGCCCTCAGCCTCTCCCGTTCGCGGGGCAGCCCCAGGGCAGTGAGGGCAGGCGTCAGACGCCCTGTGCCCACGTTCCCAGCAGCACAGCCCAAGCGTCCCTCCCAGGTGAACAGTGTCCGTCCACACAGGGAGTGTTACTCAGCCACAAAAAAGGACACTGCGACATGTGCCACAACACAGATGCATCTCAGAAACACAACGCTGAGAAGCCCGACATGTGAGGCACCAGTGCCGGACTCCACATAGATCACCCAGAACAGGCGGGTCCACGGACCGAGAGCAGCGCAGCGGGCACTGGAGTGGTGAGCAAGGAGGGGCCACTAATGGGCAGGGGTTCTCTTGGGGGATGAGAATGTTCTAGAACCAGACAGAGGACATGGCTGCACAACACTGTGTCAAATCCTCTTGAATTGTTGAATTTAAAATGGTTAATTTGGGAGTTGCCTTCGTGGCTCAGTGGTTAACGAATCCGACTAAGAACCGTGAGGTTGCGGGTTCAATCCCTGGCCTTGCTCAGTGGGTTAAGGATCCAGCGTTGCCATGAGCTCTGGTGTAGGTTGCAGACGCGGCTCAGATCCCATGTTGCTGTGGCTGCGGCGAAGGTCAGCGGCTACAGCTCCTGTTAGACCCCTAGCCTGGGAACCTCCATATGCCACGGGTGCGGCTCTAGATAAGGCAAAAAGACAAAAAATAAAATAAAATAAAATGGTTAATTTGGAGTTCCCATCATGGCTCAGCGGTTCATGAGGACACAGATTCGATCCCTGGCCTCACTCAGTGGGTTAAGAATCCAGTGTTGCCCTGAGCTGTGTAGGTTGCAGATGAGGCTCAGATCCAGCATTTCTGTGGCTGTGGTGTAAGCCAGCAGCTACAGCTCTGATTCGCGACCCCTAGCCTGGGAACTGCCATATGCCGTGGGTGCGACCCTAAAAAGGAAAAAAATAAAGTAAAATGGTTAATTTTACATGATATGTATTTCATCTCAATTTTTAAAAAAGAGAAGAAATTGGTAAAAACCAGTGCTTTAATTTCGAACGTGGAAAGGCGGCAGAGACAGAGCTGGAGCACACGGGCTGCTGAGCCTCGCCTCCTCCAGCGTCTCTGCCGGACGCAGCCAAGTTCTCAGCACCAGGAGCAGCTCGGGACAATCGCGAAGGGCGGCACGTGTGTGTGCCTCTGCATGGGCACGTGTGTCCATATGCACACATATGCGTGTTCCAAGGTGGGTCTGTCCAAGAGAAATAACACATAAGATACAGATACCAATTTACATTGTTTAGCAGCCACACACCTTCAAGAAGTCAAAGAAGACAGACGAATTACCCTGATAACTAACCCAAAGATCTAGCACATCCCCGCTTGGCCGCGATAGGACCTTCTGAGACACTAAGCTGCTGTGCGGCTCGGCGCCAAGCCTACGCATCCCGAGCGTGTCTCGCCTTGCTCCCAAGCAGACACACCTTCCAGGGCCCAGTGGCCGTGCGTGGCTGGCCGCGCCAGGAAGCGGCCCCAAATCTGCTCGCTGCCAGGTGCCCAGCACAGGGGAAAAGTAACAACCAACAAAACAGCCCACGGCCGCCACTGGCCCTGTGAGTGACAAAGGCAGACTCTATCCCAGTGGCTGCCGTAACCGGACACTGGCTCCAAGGTCTCATCCAGAGCCCAAGGGGCAGCTGGTGGTCACACCGCACCCGCCAGGGCCCTCCCGCCTCTAGGACTTCGCTAGTGTCCCCTGAACCCACGATCCCACAGATGTTCCAAGAGATCTGGGTGTCCCCTTGAAATAACCTCAAGAAACCAATAAACTGCTCCTTGAATTTTCAGCTGCCAAGAAATTACCTCTGGGACGTTAAAATCCGGGAGCTGGGGTGGAAGGAAGGCTTTTCGGGGGTGTCCCGAGTCTGCCGAGGCTGGCACCGCAGAATGGGGAGGTTTCTACCTGGGAAAGCCTGTCATTTGTGACCAGGTCCTCCTGCCCACAGGGTCCTCTGGGCTCCAAGGAACACACACTGGGATTTGCCTGCATCTGAACACAGCACACAAATCTCCTTTGCTGCAAGCGGGCTCATCTTTTCCCACAAGAGTAATTTAAAATGCTGGGACATGTGGGGGCGAGACAGTCTGAAATCTGCTCAAGGCCTCTGCTGAATTCCATGTGGAATTTACATACAGCTACTGACTGCCGGGAACAGATTTATTATCCTAACGACTGCAGGTCCTTGGTGGCACTCACTCATCTAGTGGCGAGAAACAGAACTGCAGGAATTCAGGTGAAACGGAGAATCCGGCTGCCTTAAGGTGGCCTCGTGCTTTTCCTCACAGAAATCCCACAGACTCCTCTCTGCCCACCTTGAAGATCATCTTAGAATCTATATTCCACACGACTTTACCAACCAAGTTTTGTCATACTCGCCAACCTACAATTAGTAGTGTGCAATGAAGGCAAATTTTATTTTTATAAATTTCCCCAAATGCAAACCATAGCATAAATTTTTTTGTCTTTTTAGGGCCGAACCCGCGGCATATGGAGATTCCCAGGCTAGGGGATCAAACTGGAGCTGCAGCTGCCAGCCTACACCACAGCCACAACAACGCCAGATCCGACCCATGTCTGCGACCTACACCACAGCCTACGGCAACGCCAGATCCTTAACCCACTGAGCAAGGTCAGGATCGAATCCAAATCCTGATGGATACTAGTCCAGTTCATTAACCACTGAGCCACGATGGGAACTCTTTTTTTTTTTTTTTTATAGCATAAAATTTAATGTGATTTTTTTTTTCAGGCCAGGCCATTTTGTCTCGAAATCCTGCCAGTGGGGGCGGGGTACCCACCTGAAAGTCACTCTTCTGGAAAAACCGACTCACACATTTGCACATCATTCTTGCGCAGGGGCCAGTTTCAGTGCGTGCGCTGCCGAAACAAACACCATATGGAATTTAATTTAAAGAAACTGATCCTCCCGATGCCTGCTCCCCCTGCAAGGCAACGACCACCTTAGGGCGCTTCCCCCATGGTTTCAGCAGCTCCTCCAGACCCATCCAAGCTAGTTTTCATGCAGGATAATCTTTCTTCCTTGTATCGATGCAGGAAGAAACAGCAGCTGTTTTTATACTTCACCATCCCCATTCGGTAACAGAAGAGGACTGCCTATCGGAGCCCAGCTTTGCTGAAAGTGGCTGGTTGGGAGGCAAACGCAATTACACTTAGAGGGGTAAGGCAGAGGGTTAACTTTGCCAAGAAGGAGCAAGACAAGGAATCGGATTAATTTCTTTCATGCAGGAAAATACTTACCAGTTTACAGCTATAAAGTACTAAGAACTAACAAGCTTTACTCGAGAAGAAAGAAAAAACACCCTCCCCAATGAGGAGCCCAAGGCCCAACGCTGTCCTAGACTGGAGGAGACTGGACAAAAGCCACACCGCTCGTGAAACGCATGCAGAGAGGCTCCCAGAGAGCTGCAGACATCAGTGTTTTTAATGAATAAACATCCGCAGGCACCTGTTTGCTGGAAACCAAGGGAGAAATGCAAAGACTTTAGAAAGCGCAGGGGGTGAGGGGGGGGCCACGGGGACTAAGAGGCATCTAATTTTATCTGGCTGCTTTCCAACGGTAAAATCTAATCCATCATTTTCTCTGGGTGAAAGCTCTTAATGAAAATTTAAAGAGCGCAACTGAAATTTAGAATTCTCTGAGGGTTCTGCTGGGGAGATGTCTAACAGCCACACAGAACTCCTTGCAGCCGAACCTGCCAGAAGTACAGGCCACGTGGGAAGCAGCAGGGCTGCAACACGGCTCCCGGATCTGCGCCCTTCGCCATCGCAGGAAACCGCTCCTCCTGCCGAGGCGGGGGTGCGTTTCTTCCGAGACCCCAGTTTACAGCTCCCGGCTGGAGAATCCCTGTGGGAAGGGCTGCCTCCCAGCACCCCCACTTCCTCTCAACACTGCCCCCGACGGTCCCCACTCAGAAGGGAAAGGAGTCTCGCTGGTCTCCCTTGTGCCATCACCCCTGTACAGTTCCAGAAATTTCTATCACCCCAAAATGAACCCTGCACCCATTACCAGTCACTCCCTACCCCTGACCCGGCCCCTGGCACCCACCGTTCTGCTTTCTGTTTCCAGATGTGCCTGTTCTGGATGTTTCTGACAAAGGAACCCATGTCATGCACACGTCCGTGGTCCCCTGGGTCTGGCCTCTGGATGGACCACACTCTGTTCATCCGTCACCCGTTGTCGCATACAGGCTGTGTCCACCTTGGCTGCCGTGACTGTGCAGGAACGAAAGAGGGCAGGCAGGGGGCTGGCAAGCGTCTGTCTTCAGTTCAGCTCTCGCGGGTGTGGACCCAGGAGAGGAGCTGCTGGTTCATCTGGTAACTCGGTGCTTAGCCTTCGGAGAAACCAAGTTTTCCAGAGCAGCTGCTCTGTTTCACATCCACATCGGCCACACACAAGGGTTCCAGTGTCTCCACTTCCTCACCAGCACCTGTCACTTTGCGATTCTGTGTTATTATAATCCCCAGAGAAGGAGTGAATCGTTCTTGTGATGGTTCCGACCTGCATTTTACCAGCCGTCTCTTCGGCTGCTTGCTGGCCATGGACCTATCTTCTCTGGGGAAACGTCTGTTTGTGCAATTTTTTTTGGTCGCACCTGTAGCATATGGACGGTCCCAGACCAGGGATCAAACCCACACCTCAGCAGCGACCCAAGCCACTGCAGAGACAATACCAGATCTGTAACTGGCTGTGCCACAAGGGAACCTGTTTGTGCATTTTTGTTTTCTTGCTTTTTAGGGCCGCACCCTGCAACATATGGAAGTTCCCAGGCGAGGGTTCCCATCGGGGCTACAGCCGCCAGCCTACACCACAGCCACAGCAATGTAGGATCCAAGCCGCGGTTGTGACCTACACCACAGCTCACGGTTATGCCGGATCCTTAACCCACTGAGCAAGGCCAGGGATCGAACCAGCATCCTCATGGATACTAGTCAGATTCATTCCCGATGTACCACAACTCCCTTGGTGCATTTCTTTTTTTTTTTTTTAAGGCCGCACCCACGGCATATGGAGGTTCCCAGGCTAGGGGTCTAATCAGAGCTGTTGCTGCCAACCTATGCCACAGCCACAGCAACACCAAATCCGAGCCGCGTCTGCAACCCACACCATAGCTCACGGCAATGCCAGATCATTAACCCACTGAGCAATGCCAGGGATCAAACCCGCAACCTCATGGTTCCCAGTCGAATTCGTCTGCACTGCACCACAATGGGACCGCCCCTTGGTGCATCTTTTAATTGGGCTGTTTGTCTTTCTCCTGTTTCCACCTGTCTTTCTTTAGCCCTGTACAGCAGGCTGGGCATGTGGGGTCCCTGTGCCCACCTGAGGCTTGAAGGGCCCTCCCAGCATAGAGACTGTGACCTTTGGTCAATATTTAGAAACCGGAGGCGGGCTGATCTCAGGCTTTTAATGATCTCCTGGGTGTTCCCTGGTTAAAGATCTTTGATCAAAAGATATTATCATTGGAGTTCGCATTGTGGCTCAGCAGAAACGAACATGACTAGTAACCACGAGGACGCAGGTTCGATCCCTGGCCTTGCTCAGTGGGTTAAGGATCCAGCATTGCCATGAGCTGTGATGTAGGTCACAGACTGGGCTCAGATCTGACGTTGCTGCGCCTGCAGTGTAGGTCGGCGGCTACAGCTCTGACTGGACCGCTGGCCTGGGAACCTCCATATGCCACAGGAGTGGCCCTAAAAAGACAAAAAAAAAAAATTATCGCCTAGCATATTTTATACTTCCTGCTGGTAAGAACTGGATCTCAGTCATCCCAGAGCACATGAAGTGATTCAGAGGCCAGGCTGACTGCTCAGGCCTCGTGACGCAAGACAGTAGCCAGGGGCTTCCACAGCACCGCCCCAGGAGGCCACCGGAACCTTCGATCCTGGAGAGGGGCTGAAGAACCAAAACTGGTATGAAAAAGCCAGACGACACGTAGCAATAACCGGTGTCACCCTAAGCTTAAGTGCAAAGATGCCTTCCACCACTTCAAAGTTGTGCCGCCACATCCATCCCCCGCACCAGGGCTCAGTCTCCCCTTCATTATCTTCCTTTGATAAAGAGGTGATTTGGAGTCATTTTCACAAAAGCAAGGCCCACATAATTCCTCAACAGATGTGCTCTAAGCACACGCGACACTAGAACCGCGCTAAAGCACTCTGCACCCTACCTCTCTCACGTTCTACAGCGTCTAGCCCCCAAAGACCAGCATCATTTAAAGGAGTCACTGGATGGAAGCCCCCTTGTGGCACAGCGGGTTAAGGATCCAGCACTGCTGCAGCTGAGGCACAGGCCACCTCTGCGGCTCAGGTTCAATCCCTGGCCCAGGAATTCCCACGTGCCAAGGGTGTGGGGGAAAAAAAAATTAATTAATTAATAAAGCTACCCCAAATTCAGAAACTACATTCTTATCTATATGAAAATATGACTATGGCTTCTCAGACTTGTGACCTGAAAAATAAAGCTTCTATATAAATATTCCAAGTCACTGCAGCATGCCCCTGCCCAGCATGGTGCCGCCTGGGGGAGGAGGTGAGTGTCTGCTGCTGGCAGGTCGCTCCCAGCTCCTCCTAAGGTCAGAGGTTCACCAGAGCTGGCTCAGGCTGCGTGTCTCCCCGGCGGCCCAGGCAATGGGAGCCACAGACACTCGTTTCTCTGAGCACCAAGGAAATGACAAGCTCGGGATGCGGGCGGCGGTGCTCAGCCAATCTCCCTTTTGTTTCCTACATAGGACATTTTGAACCCAATTTTAACCACAGTAAAAAAATATTTTTTTTTTTCAATTTTCCGCTGTGTGTGTCCTCCCAAAGCGACAACAAACTGCCCACCATGCAGAAGGCACACCTCCCTCTCACGGCCTGAAGGGGTCCCCTCCTGCACTGGAACCTCATTTCTCACCCACCCACTTGGACCAGAGAGCCCCTCCTCAAAGCAGAGCCTCTGCCCCCCCGCCTCCGCTGCAGGACTCCCAGCCGGGTGCTCCCCCAAGGTGCTCACGGGTGTTGGGTCCCCCTTCCCCTATGCCCCGCTTTGTCACTGCTGCTTCTATGACACTGAGAGCTCTCCTGCTCCCCCGGCCCCACCGCCCCCTCAAGCGCCCCGCTCTCCCCTCCCTTCCTCCCCGTCTCAGGTCAGGTGTCTCAGGGGAGTGAAGCAGGACACGGAGAGAGGAGACGGCCGGACACGGGCCGAGAAGCAGTCACCACCTCCTGGCCCAACCATGAGAAAACCATTTGACAAACCCCTGCTGAAGGGCATCCTACAAAATCCCTGGGCAACACACCCCGGAACGGCTGAGGCCATCGAAATGACGTCTGAGAGCCTGTCCCAGTGGAACCCAGGAGACGCAAGGACCACACATCATAGGGGGCCTGGGACAGGAAGGGGACACAGGACAGAGCGCCAGTCAGCACTGTGATGGCGTTGGCTCAGAATCGCGACGAGCACGCCTCATGGACACAGAGGTGTGACCAGGGATGAGCACGGCAGGGGACACAGCAGGGCTCCGTCCTTTCTCTTGGTTTTTCTCTAAACAAAAAACTGCTCTAAAAAATTAAAGTCTATTAACTACTTCTTAGAGTAGCAAGACACCCCCACAATCATAGCAGCCCAGACTCTCCACAGACCCCAAAAGGCAAAGGGCCCAGGACCCTGGAGCCTCTGCCACAGCTGGTGTCCTCCGGGAACTGCAAATCACGGGGCCTCAGCAAGACTGAGGGGCCAGGCAACCCAACGACAAGTCCGATTTCCGCAAGCTCCTTTCTCCTCCTGAAACTACACGAAATACTTCAGTCTGACCCTCCTTTATCTACAATAAAAGGAGTAAAAAAATCAGCAAATCGGTGTGGACACAACACCAGTAAGGGTGCGAGTTGGCCACACAGGGTTCTCGAGGTGCCTCCTGGGCCATGAGGTCCGATTTTCATGGGGCTGCTAAGAACTGTCTTTTCCACACCAGTACTCCAGAAAGGATGCAGCGGGTGCTCCTGAGGCCACCTGCAGGATGGGCCAAGTCACAACCAACTGAAGGCAACAGCAGAGCCGACACCGCAGCTCCGTTAAGAAAGCTGAACAAGTGCAAAACGGTGTCTGAACAATACAGCTTTTTGTTAAAACGACACGTTCACCTGCAGTGGATTTATTATCGCCGGTTTTCAGTAAAAAGTATTAGATTTAACAGCTTCTCCGTTTTTGTTTCTAACACAGTAAATACCCTTGGATGTCATCTCCTAACAGGAGCTTGAAAAGGCTCAGGCGAACTCTGGGGTCCCAAGACAGAACATGAAAGCCAGGCCTGGCCTGCGCAACGTGGGACGGCGACTCCATGGGCCTGTGTCCCCACCTAGTGGCAGGGCCAGGCAGCCAGGCAGGTGGGCCAGCTGACCCAGGATGGAGCCACGCAAACCGTGCAAAATCCTGGGGCTTCAGGAGGTGTCATTGTAAGATTCAGGTGACAGTAACATGAAACTGGACCGACAGGGCTGCTGAGACACTCACCGGAGAGCCAGCTCCACAGACCTGGGCCTGGACCTGCTCTGGGCCTCCGGATACCAGGGGAAGCACCTCTCTCCACGCGCGGCCACCGGCACATCTGCCCATTAGAGACGGGCCTCGAGACGGCAGACCTGGACCCTGCACCAGCAGACAGCGGCTGCGGAGGAACGAGGAGAAGTGGCCTCACAGCCAGAATTCTGGACTCACCAAGACAGGGTGGCAGAGGCACCCGGGTGTTGAGCAGCACCCCTGGCCTCCACCCACCAAACACCAGAACTACTCCCAGTGGCAGACGGTGGCAGGGTAAGGCCAGACATGGGTCCCAAGAGACCAGGCTTCACAGCTCCTTTCCTGTGCCTTGATACCCGGGATTCTGTCTCCAATGGGCCCCTTCCGCTCCCTGCGGGCCTAACCTACTTGCTGTCCACGCCACAAGCCACGAGACAGCAGCACCCGAAGTCCATCAATGACTCACACCAGAAGACAACCTTTGTCCACGGAACCCACACAAATCCGCCCCGGGTCCAGCTCCACAACAGTCCTCAAAACGCAGCTAGAACAATAATTATGTGGCCCACTCAGCTTTCTAGAACCCTTTGAGGGGGGGTGTTCCTTGAAAGGGACGGAGTGGGTGGGGAGATCTGGGATTGAGGGAGGGGAGAGGGGCTACATGGGAGGGGACCTGAGAGAGGACTCGAAGGGGATACACGGATGGAGGGACCTGACGCGGAGAAGCCGAGGAGGCGGGGACCTAAGGGATGACACAGGTAGAGGCATCTGAGAGGGGCCCTGAGTGCGGGCACCCGAGAGGAGGGACCTGAGGGACCTGAAAGGGGGGCTGGAAAGGAGGGACCCGAAGGGGGGACCTGAGAAGAGGCACCTCAGAGTGCCTCTGGGCGAAGGGACCTGAGGAGTTGACCTGAGAGGAGGGACGTGAGGAGGGACCCGAGAAGAGGGATGTGAAGGCGTCACCTCAGAGGAGGGACCTGAAGGGGGGACCTGAGAAGAGGGACCTGAGAAGAGGCACCTGAGAGGTGCCTCTGAGAGGAGGGACCTGAGGCCTGGACCTGAGAAGAGGGACGTGAAGACGTCACCTCAGAGGAGGGACCTGAAGGGGGGACCTGAGAGGACGGACCTGAGGGAGAACCTGAGTGGAGACACCTGAGTGGAAGGGCCTGAGAGGAGGGAACTGAGTGGAAGAACCTCAGGTGGGAACCCCAGAGGGGGGACCTGAAGGGGGGACCTCAGAGGAAGGCCCTATAGGGGGGACCTGAGGAGGGACCCACCCGATTGGAGGGACCTCAGGTGGGACCCGAGAGGAGGGACCAGAAAAAAGACCTGAGAGGGGACATGGTGGGGGACCCGAGAAGGGGGTTGGGACGAGGTACTGAGGGAGGGACACCAGAGAGGAGCCATGGGAGGCGGGCTGAGAGCGGGCGTGGGCGGGGCAGGGGCGGCTCGCCCGCTCCGTCGCGTCTCCAGTATCGCCCCTTGGGGCACGGAGCTCCGCGGCCGGTCAGGCTGACCAACAGCAAAGTCCGTGCCCCTGCGAGGCCACCTGCCTGGAACCCGAGAAGCCAGGTCAAGGGAAAAACCTGAGAGTCAGAGGCGCCAGTGTCAGTTCCCTCCACACGACCCTCCCGCTCTAAGGACACCAGCGCCCCGCGGCAAGATGGCTGCGGCACGCGCGACGCCGTCCTGCATAGCCCCGCCCCTCTTGCCGGTGGGCAGGCCCAGACTCGCCCCGCCCCTCACGCCGGTGGGCAGGACCCGGGCTCGCCCCGCCCCTCTCGCCGGTGGGCAGGCCCGGGCTCGCCCCGCCCCTCGCGCCCGAGGGCAGGCCCTTGGCTCGCCCCGCCCCCCGCGCCGGTGGGCATGCCCCGGGCTCGCCCCGCCCCCGACGCCTGTGGGGGTGCCCCGGGTTCGCCCCGCCCCTCGCGCCCGCGGGTGGACAGGCCCTGGCCGCGCCCTGCTCTTTTTCAGCTTTGACCCGGAAAGGCTCTGTCGAGGTCTGGGGACCCTCGAGCTCCGCGGCGGCGCTAGAGAGCGCGACCCCGCTCTGGGTTTCGCAGCCCGCGGGGCTCGTGACCCGCCAGGGTGCGCAGTGTGCTGGCAGGCCTTCCCTCGCGGAGCCGCTCAGAACTTTCTCCGTGATACACACCCCACGTTAACGCCATTAAGAGCACGGCACACCTTTGCTCGGCGCAAGTTCTCTAGACAGTTGGGCCGTCAGCCTCCGTCCTAGGGCTCATGAGTGGCATTTGTCGCGTCGCGGTTTCCCGTCGAATCCCGGGCTTGAGAGGATGCCCACCGACCCTGTTCTGCGGCCTGCGGCCTGAGGTCGCGGCGGATTAGTCTGGGGGGACCGTCCCCCCCCTGCGCTGCCCTGGTCCACCCCAGGCCGGATCCCGAAGGCAGACTCGCTCCGGGTGAACCTGAGCAGCGAACCTGGCTGGCGCACTTTGGGGCCGAGAGCGTGCCCGTACCCGCCCTGTGAGCTCAGTTGTCCAGGGTGCGCTCCCGGGGAGGCCACAGGCCAGAGTCTGCCTCTCACCGAGACTGGAGTTGGCTTGAACCCCTCCCGCGTCAGATGACACAGCCTCCCCCCAGGGGAGTTTTAGTTCCAGGGCTGAAGGGTGTCTAGGCTCCTGTAGCTCTACCGTCTACCCGTCAGACCGGGCAGGGTAGTCAGTCCTCTGCGCAGACCCCATCAGGAAGTGGCAGCCGCAGCCCAGCTGAGGGAGCCGCAAGTTGGACCTGGGCGGGAGGACCCGGAGGAGGCCCCGCCCCCTGGCTCGGACAGGGGTCTTTTCTGACAGAGAGCTCTGTGATACTTACGGGTCTCCATTCAGTCGCTTGGGCTGTGTGGTCACCAGTGCTTCCAATGAGATGAGCAGA
The DNA here is from genome assembly GCA_004024745.2 of Catagonus wagneri. Taxonomy (NCBI): domain Eukaryota; kingdom Metazoa; phylum Chordata; class Mammalia; order Artiodactyla; family Tayassuidae; genus Catagonus; species Catagonus wagneri. The sequence continues at coordinate 207,960 of PVHT021183589.1, forward strand.
TGGCCAGGGTTTCCAGGTGTTGGAGAGAAGAAGTCACCTCAATGAGGGACACTAAATATTCAGAAGAGGGTGGGACCTGGGCAAGCCCCAGAGCCCCAGGCCTCAGTTTCCTGCTCAGCACAGGGGCCAGCTGATCAGACTTACCCTGGGCAGTGAGCGCAGCTGGCATCATTCTTGTCTTGAGAAGCGGCCTCCACCCAACAGGGTGACGTCCCTCCAGGTATCTCCCCTCGCTTCTGCGGAAAACCTCTGAACACTGAAGCTGTTCCTCAGAGGCCTCGTCCATCCTCCCCCACGTGGCGGGATTGCTGGTGACCAGAAACACACCTGTTGGAGTTCCTGTTGTGGTGTAGCAAAAACGAACCCAACTAGTGAACCATGAGGTTGCGGGTTTGATCCCTAGCCCCACTTGGTGGGTTAAGGATCTGCCATCACCGTGGCTGTGGTGTAGGCCGGCAGCTGCAGCTCCAACTCCAATTAGACCCCTAGCCTGGGAACTGCCATATGCCACAGGTGCAGCCCTAAAACGCAAAAAAAAAAAAAACACCTGTCGGAGGCCCAAGTGCCACCCCACTTGGCTGCTGGCCCAAGGGGGCGTCCTGGACAGCCTGCTAGGCTGGTCTGCACTTGTCTCCCCTGAGAAGCAGCAGGGGCGAGCTGCTCCCGGAAGTGGCCCACAGCTGGCTGGGCTCATGCTGAACCAGCCTAACATCGCCTCGTCAGAGGCTGTGTGGAGTCAGCTGTAAGACAGTGCGAGGGTCCCTCCCCACACCCCCGGCCCCACTTGTACGCGCACATGCTGCCACTGCCCCACACTCAGCTGGGACCTGGCGGTGCAGCTGCAAGTTGAGAGAGAAGGCCCCCCGATGGCCTGACGTGTGCCTCTACCCTGCTCACCCAATTCTGTGGCGCCTAGCCCTTTGAGGGTGCAAGCCAGTAGACTCACCAGCAATGCAAGGAACCCGAGAGGCATCTGCCTCACCGGAGGGGCCGCTCATGGCCTGTGGCACTAGAGTATTCCGTGCTGGGGATCCTGGGGCCCAACTGCATGGTGAACTGGACCTGTTCCTCAGCCCCAGGAGCCCTGAAATAGACCACGTGTGTCTCCCTGTCCCCACGCGGCTCTGCCAGCACTGTGACAGGCTTGGACTCCATCGGGGACGAGAGGGAGTCATCTACAGACCACAGTGCTGTTGTCGCATCCCTGAGACTTTGTGACTCAGAGGCCATGCTGACTGCAGTCCGTGATTCCCTGCAGACATTTGTTGTAAGTTTTGCACATGTGAGTCTAAGAACTTAAGTTACTTTTGAAAATCATTTTCCGGGAGTTCCCCTTGTGGCTCAGTATCATGAGGAATCTGATGGATAGTATCCATGAGGACGCGGGTTCAATCCCTGGCCTTGCTCAGTGGGTTAAGGATCCAAAGTTGCTGTGAGCTGTGGTGTAGGTCGCAGACATGGCTTGGATCCCGTGTTGCTGTGGCTGTGGTGTAGGACAGTGGCTACAGCTCGGATTCAACCCCTAGCCTGGGAACCTCCATATGACATGGGTGTGGCCCTAAAAAGACAATAAATAAATAAATCAACTATACTTTTAAAAAATCATTTTCAAGATTTCAAAGATTATCCAAGAACTACTTTTTTTTTTTTTTTTTTTTTTGCTTCTTAGGGCTGCACTCTTGCCATATGGAGGTTCCCAGGCTAGGGGTGGAATCGGAGCTTCAGCACAGCCACAACCACATGGGATCCGAGTCACGTCTGTGACCTACACCACAGCTCACGGCCAAGTCGGATCCTTAACCCACTGAGCGAGGCCAGGGATCGAAACCACAATCTCGTGGATACTAGTCAGATTCGTTAACCACTGAGCCACGACGGGAACTCCAAGAACTACCTGTTTTTTTATGAGCTCTGTTTAACCGGGTGAAATAAAAAATGTCTCTGTCATCTTCCAGTCCCCACATTTGCCTAGGCCGGTTTTGTTTCCAGGGATAGGAAATCAGTTGGTATGTCCCCTGTGGCCACTGTCACTGTGCTTCAGGAGGGGGCTCAGCCTGTTGTAACCACAAGGGTCCCGTGGGCCTCTGCGGTCCCCCACCAGGCCTGGGTCCTGCAGTGTAGGCCATCGGCCTTCTAGTTTCCCCCCTGGAGGCCAGGCCTGGGGCCCTGGGAGGGCCATGTGTAGGGTCTGTCCCCACCGAGGCCTGAAGAGAGGACAAAGGGGAGTGGGTCTCACGCGGGCCTTGTCACACCCACACATTGGGCTGGATCTGCCCAGGCTGCGCGCTCACTTGTCGGGCTGGATCTGCCCGGGCTGCGTGCTCACTTGCCAGCGGCCGTGCCCGGGGAGCCTTGGCCTCCGGAGGGCCCTGGGGGAGAGCTGGCAGCAGTGGGGGTGGCGCTGGGTTGCCAGTAGGCCCTGCACACTGAGAAGGGACCGGGCGAGAGGCTGGCCCTGGCTCCGGCCCCTGCCCAGCAAGGCCCCGGGGCAGCGTGGCATCAGACACCACCAGGCTGCAGGCATGACCTGGTCAGGACATTTCCTCGCCCTGCTCCCTGCGTGCTCCTCGGAGACCCTGCTCAGAAGGGGTCAGAGCACCGTCCCACACCTCTGATCCTTCTTGAACCCTAAAAGCGGCACAAGGGGGCCCCAGCTCAGGGTCTCCCTGCACCTGACCCCGGCCCGCAGTCAGGACTGCGGGTGTGCAGCCGTTTCTAGGCCAGCGAGGAGCCCTGTTGGTTCTCACCAGTAGCCCAGTTAGTGGACCTAATTTCAGAAAGCCTTCTGGCCTCCTTGGACCCGCCCTGGGGGACCGCAAGGAGGCGTCAGATGGAGCACAAGCCTCACTGCTTCCGGAGCGTCCTCCTCCCGCCGCAAACCACTGGGCCCCCGCTCACCCCAGCCCCCACCCCGGGCCCCTGGGTTCAAAGTCCACCCTCCCGGGAAGGTCACAACAAGGGGGCGCTGGGCCCCCCGACTCACCAAGGACGAGGTCTTCACAGGCTCGCGCCAGCAGCCTGCATCAGCTTGACCACCGCGTGGAGCCACGGGCTCTGTCACAGGAGGCCCCCGGGGTCAGCACAGGGACCACTGTGAACCCTGAGGGTCCATCGGGCAGTGGGTATGACCCGCACTCACAGACGGAAAACAGAACCGCTGAGCGGGGGTGCAGGACGCTGTGCCCCACGTGGCTCCCACCCATAGGCCCAGCTCCCGCCTGCAGGTGATGCCACGATGACACAGGTGTGTTCAAGCATCACCACTAGGGCCTCTTAGGCTGGTTTCAGCTGTGGTCACAGGCGATCAAACCTTGCCTGCAGGAGTTCCCGTCGTGGCTCAGTGGTTAATGAACACGACTAGCATCCAGGAGGATGTGGGTTTGATCCCTGGACTCTCTCAGTGGGTTAAGGATCCAGTATTGCCATGAGCTGTGGTGTAGCTCATGGATCCTGCGTTGCTGTGGCTGTGGTGTAGCTACAGCTCCCATTTGATCCCTAGCCTGGGACTCTCCATGTGCAGCGGGTGTGGCTCGAAAAACACAAAGAAAAAAAAAAAAAAAGGTGCCCGCAAAGCCAGCCCCAGAGCAGGCGACAGGGCCACGCCCTCCTGGGTCACACCAGGGCTTCTCCCAGAGGGGGCTCTTGGGAAGGATTTTGGGCCAGAACCTGACCTGGGTGCCCCGTTCTTCCTCCAAGCGGAAGGCACAGTTGGGTGGCATGGCCTGGCTGGCCTGGGTCTCAGTCCAAACCTTGAGCCAGCTCTGGGAGCTCACACCCTGCCTTGAGCCCCCACCCCATGTGAGCAGGGCCTGCAGCCACAGGAGAGCCCCAGGCAGCCCGAGTGACAAGGTACACACCCAGTCACAGGGCACCCAAGGGCCAGGAAGGAGGGTAGAGTGAGGCCAGGGGCACTGCCAGCCATCTGCCCTGAAGAGGACGCTGACACCCTCGACTCTAAGCACCCCTCCCCCCTAAATCCATAATAAAAATAATCCCTAGTTTTCCTAACATGCCCCAGTTCCAGGAGCACCGCCTGATCCATCGTCACGCTGCAACGCGCGAGGGGCCGGCGAGGCACAGCTGACCTTGTTCTAGGCAAGCACAACAGGGAGGGCCCAGGAGCCCAAGGGGGCAGGGAACACACCCACCCGCTCCTGCCTTCCAAGCGGGAGCAGAGCCAGGGGAGGCTGTGGGAGCAGCTGCCGAGGGTACAGGAGGCCCTAGGAAGCTGCGGGGTCCAGCCTCCATGGGGACTGGTTGGTGAGCTGGGCCCTGACACCCTCCAAAGCTGCCCAGTCTGCCGACTGCTGGCCCGGGAATGGGGGTCAGGGGCCAGAGCAGGGAGCCGTTCCATGCAGGCCGGGGACTCCAGCCAGAACAGTGTGACACCGTGGGCGGGTCAGCTCTGGGCCTCTGGGGGGAGGGCACAGCATCCTGACCCATCCCCGCCACTCCCACCTGTGCAGGTGACTCCGCCTCATGAAGGGCATGGGGGGCTGGTGTGCGACCTCAGAGCTGAGGCCTGGTACAGCACCACACGGTACCTGCACCCACCCAGCCCGGCGGGAGGACACCTCGCTGCCCAGGGCCACAGCTGACCCTGCACTGTCCCCAGCCGCATCTCCCACCCCAGAGGCCGGCAGAGTGTGCCTGGCAAAGCCAGATCCTGGGAGTCAGCCCAGCCCTAAGGAGGGAGGGCAGAGGGTGGGGCGGTGCCAGGGCTTGCCCAGGTGGCGGGAGTGGGCGGGGCCCCTGCCTGGGCTCTGTCCGCCTGTGTCAGGCTCGCTCGGCCACCACTTCGCGCTCACCACCACTTCGCCCTCACGGTCACCACCCAAGGTAGGTCTGGCGAAGCAGCCCCTGTGCCGAGCAGGAAACCAAGGCCCGGGGCTTGGGGGCTTGCCCAGGTCCCACTGGGCTGACCTGGACCATCCTAACCCCAGAGGCACCCCTGCCTGTTCACCTTCGGACGAGGGCAGTGGCCCTGGGTGTCCCAAAGGGCCGGCGCGCCCGGTGGAGAAGACCCCTCGGTCTGCAGACTGGCCGCGGCAGGGCACCGCGCGCGCCTCCCGCAGTGCCGCTCGAAGCGAGCGCCGTGCGCCGGGGCCGGGGGCGGGTGGGGTAGGCAGCAGGCTTGGCGACCTCGGTGACGGCTGTGAGCAGGTAGGGTCGGGGGCGGCGGCGGGGGAGGGGGCTTCGGACGGACAGGACCGCCACCGCCCCCTAGCGCGGGAGGCCCCTGCCCACGTGACCGAGAGCCTGGCGGGATGCTGGAACTCCGGTCCCCGGGAGAGGAGCGTCTGCTCGCTCCCAGAGGCAGGCTCTGGCCCTCGCTCCGGGCTGCTCCTTCCAGAAGGCCCCTCCCCAGCCGGGGGCAGGCGGCAGCCCTGCCCATCCTTTCCGGGTCAAGGAAGCCTGGTGATGATGGAAGAGGCTGGGGGCAGCCAGGCGCTCCTCAGCCCCGTGGGTGGGCGGGGGCACAGGAGGCGAGGAGCCACCAGCCCTCACTGGACCCCAGCCTGCCGGGTCTCCTGAGAGCTCTGAACCTGCGGCTCTGCGGGGCAGGCTCTCACTCAGAGACCCCGCCAGGGGCGTGTGCGCAGGTGGGAGACTGGGCGGCTGCAAGGGTTCTAAGTCCTGGGCCAGCTGTGCAGCCTGTGACGCCAAGAGCCTCAGCATTTGCCCCCACCCCCCGGCCAGAGATGCAAATAGCCGCCTCACCTTCCCACCCCCGGGTTCCCCTGCCCTCGGGGCAGGCTTTGCTCACGCAAAGCAGAAGGCGCGCAGGCAAGTGCGTGTGCCACGGCTTAGGCTTACACGATGGTCTGGGCTGCCTCTTCCTCAACCAGGGGTGGGAGTTGGCCTCGCCAGAGGAAGGGTGGGCGGCCCATCCTTCCCCCCCACCCCCAGGGCCCGTCCTTTCCCGGTTGTTTTCCGTCTGTGAGTGCGGGTCATACCCACTGCCCGATGGACCCTCAGGGTTCACAGTGGTCCCTGTGCTGACCCCGGCCCTGGGGAGGCTGTGCTGGCGGGTGGCGGTGCAGAGGGCGGAAAGTTTTCTCTGCAGTTAATTAGCCCTGTAGGAGCTGGGGGCAGGCTCTCGAGGCCTCATTAGTTGGGCCTCAGCCCCGAGTCCTGTAACCCCATGGGTAGCACGAGCCGTGGGGACCTGCCCAGGCAGCGAGCCGGTGTCTGTGTGCTGGGGTGGGGTGGGGGAGCATCTAGGGACTGGCCGCGGGCTGGGGGATGCCTGGCTCTGCGGCTTCCTCCCGTGGCTCTAGCCCCAGGCTGGCCGCGTCCGAGGCCCCCGACGGCATGGAGGAGTGGGACGTGCCGCAGATGAAGAAGGAGGTCGAGAGCCTCAAGTACCAGCTGGCCTTCAAGAGGGAGCCGTCATCCCAGACCATCCCCGAGTGAGTCCCAGGCCACACCCGCCCGGGGCGGCGTGATTTGCGTCTCATTTCCCTGCGCTGCACTCATTTGCATGAGCCGGGGCCACACCCCCGCACGGCCACCAGGCAGCACTTCCGGGCCGGTGCCCATGTGCTCACGCCCCTTCCCGCCCCACAGGCTCCTCAAGTGGATCGAGGATGGGACCCCGAAGGACCCCTTCCTGAACCCAGACCTGATGAAGAACAACCCGTGGGTGGAGAGGGGCAAGTGCGCGATCCTGTGAGGCCCCGGCGCCCCCGGCGCGCCCCCCGGGAATGAGCACGGCGCTGTAAAGATCTGACTTTTATAAAGACTTCCCAAGAGAATGTGCTTCTGTGCGTTTCCTAGCAGACAGCCCCAGGCATCTGGCGCGCACGTGGGGACGTCTGTCATGGATCGAGGCGGCCAGTGGGGTCTGGGGCAGCCAACACTGATCCTGGGTGTCCAGAGGGCGGGAGTGCCCGGCAGACCCCGGCTCGGGGCAGTCCCGGCTACAGCAGGTCCCTGACGTACACGCTGCGCCGCACAGCGTTTGAGACGCCCTCCTTGAAGCGGAACCAGACGTCGCTCCTGCCCACGGCGGTGCCCATGCGCCGCTCAGCCGAGTCGGGCTCAGGCGCTGTGTTCGCTGCAGGGCCACATGGCTGCGTCATTCCTCCACCCGACCCGACCCCAGGCCCCCCACCCATCCCCACCGCCCCCACACACCTGAGCTCACGGCGGCTGCTCTCCTGATGACCACACGTCCAAAGAAGTCCCTCTCCGGCTGAAGGAGACAGGACGGCCAGGCTCTTGGGGACTGACTCACAGCAGACAGTCCCCTACCCAGGGAGAGGCCCAGAGTCACCTCCCAGGGAGCAGGAGTCTCCAGGCACCCCTGGGCAACGGCCCCTCCCTCCTCACCACCCTCACAGTCACCTGCCCCTTGCCACGGTCAGGTCAGGGTGGGAGGTGCCAGCACCCTGTCCAGATGGGACGCTGAGCCCAGCTGGAACCTTGGTGCTGAGCACAGGGAGCCGGGCCTCCAGGGCTCAGAACCAGGCCACCCGAGGTCACCGGCCCCACCCCCACCTGGCCCCACCCTCTGGCCGCCTAGCCCCGGCCCACGCCCGCAGGCACCTGCTCCTCCAGGGCGGTACTCTTCAAGACGCACTCCAGTCGCTGCTTATGGCTGCAGGGGGCTGGTGGTTGCACCCCTTTCTCCCCTGTGCCCCCTGGGGGACCCTTGTCCACCTGCAGAAAGTCAAGTCCGTGAGAGCTGACCGGGCAGGACCACGCACACTGGGAGCGTCCACTCTAAGGGCCCTGCTCTGCCTGCGCCCGGGCCGAGCTCACCTGGGGGCTGTGCCCCGCCCGGGCCGCAGCCTCCGCCCGCCGCATCTTCTCCAGTTCAATCTCGCGGGCAAGGAGCTGCTTGGCCTGGTAGGTGAGGGGCTTGCGGGCAGGCAGCTCGGGAAAGCGGCAGACCTCCTCCACGTTCCTGCTCTCGGGGTGGCCGGGCAGGGCGGCACGCCAGGGCACCGGTTACTTGCCACCCCCACCCCGCCTGCCGTCATGCGAGAGCCGGGCACCGCCGGGCCCCCGCCCTGGGGCAGCAGGTGTCTTATCCACCCGGGCCTCAGGCTCCCCAGCCACACGCGGGCGCGCAGAGAGCAGCGCGGAGAGGAACTGACAGAGGAAGGCAGGGCCTGGGCTCAGGCCTGGGGCTGAGGGCCTGAGGAGCACCGCTGCTGCTGCCTCTACGACCGGCACGCAGACGCGGTGCCCGTGACCGCCTCAGGGCAGAGAACCGGAGCCCTGTGCAGCTCGACGGCCCTCTGGGGGGCCCCGTGTCACGGTCACATCAAGGGCTGAGCTAGAAGTGCCCCCCCAACAGGGAAACCCAGACTCACACACGTCACAGGCCCAGGGCACCTGCAGCCCAGCCCCCACCTGCCCCACACCTGCCGCGGCACCTCCAGCCCGGGCCCCGCGCACTCACGGCTCCAGCCTGTAGACGTACTGCCCGTCGGGCGTGCGCGCCTGGCGGTAGGTGAGGCTGTAGGCAAGCATGGTGCCCACGAGGCTGGCCAGCTGCTGCTTCTCTCGGGCGCTGTACAGCTGCGTGCTCACCTGTGGGCCGGTGGCCGGGGACACTGAGCACGGCCAGGGGCCTGCCCCCATCGGGAGCCCCGGCCACCCCTTTCAGGTGAGGCGCTCACCGGGCGCAGCTTGGGCGCGAGGATGTCCAGGAGCAGGCAGAGGGTGTCTAAGACAAGGGCCTGCGGGGCAGCCCGGCTGCGGGCGGCCGGCGTGATGCCGGACACCAGCGTCTCGATCAGGTTCTGGGTCCGACTCCTCCGGCTCTGGGCCTGGGGTGGGAGATGCAGCAGGCCCGGGTCGCCCAGGAGCCCCAGACTAGATCCCGGGCACGGGCAGGGCGCGGGCGCACCTCCTGCTGGCTGCTGGGATAGGCGATTCTCGGCACATGGCTGGTGGCAAAGAGCAGGTGGAAGGCCGGAGGCAGGAACGGCGGGTAGCGGAGCAGCTGGAAGTTCTGGCCGTGGTGGGCGGCCCGGCCCAGCAGGTCGTCGAAGGCCAGCCAGTCGAGGGCCTCGCACACGGTGCCCAGGCTGGAGTCCCGCAACCTCAGCCGCAGGAAGTTGTCGAACAGGCCCTGTGGGCGGGTGGGCCAGACCCTGAGCACCCCCAGCCTCCCCCCGCCCCACCCACAGCGCAAGCACCACGCACGGGCCAGGCACAGCTCCAGACACGAGCGAGGGGCCACGGGGCCCTAACGGGCGCCAGCAAGGCCGACCCAGAGACGTGCTGATGAGAAGCCCCCGCCCGCCCTCCCCTGAAGGAAGTTGTGTCCACCAGAATCGAGGGCACGGAGCCCCCACGCCTCTTCCACGTGGGGCGCTCCCCCTCCAGCCACCGCCCCGCCCTCCACACGGTGGATTTCCGGATCTGCGAGGATCCCCGGCTGTAATCCAAAGCCGCTTAGCGGGGAGGCAGCTTACGCCAGGCTTCCCGGGGGCGCTGGCCACCTGCTCTGCACCCCACACGCACCACCATGCCCGTCCTGGCCGCTCACATCCAGAACCCAGCCCCTCCCGGCCGCCGCCGCCGCCCTTCAGACACTTCCAGGGAACTGTCAGAGCGACCCCACAGATGACGCCCACCCTGCTTCTCTGCCACACTGGCCGTCCCCCTCGTGTCACGGAACAGTCCTCCTCCCGGGCCCCTGCCCGGCTCACCACCCCTCTCAGAGTCCCGACGCCCACGTCCGCTCCCTGCAACCCGTCTGCCTGCTTCTCCTCGGGCTCAGCACTGCCTGAAGTGTCCCCCACTGACCATCAGGGGACAAGGGATGCTGCCAGATGCTGGCTCCTGCCCCCCAGACCCAGCAGAGGCTCGAGGTGGAGCGCGGTTACCTGGACCACCTTCTCGTGTTCACCCGTAGAGGCCGCCGCGTGCAGAATGTGGTAGAACTGCTGGGAGGCCATGGTCAGGGGCGCCTCGGTAGCGAGGGATCCCAGGCCCGTGTGCCCGTCGCCGAGCAGGAGCGTGGGGGTAGGCAGGGTCAGGTCCTGACCCATGTGGCGCCTGCAAAGAAGGGCTGAGGCTGGAGTGGAGCCCAGTCCTGCCAACAGCACCGGCTCGTGTACCTCTGTGTCCCCCTGAGCTCACATGCGCGGCGCGGTGCGGGAGCCCGAGGCACAGCCGAGCAGCAGAGGCGGAGCTGGCTGGCATCCAGGGCTGGGGAACCGGGGCGTCCGGGCCGACGCAGGCCTACGTACCTCTGGGCCCGGGGCAGCTGGAAGACCTCCTGCCAGACGGAGAAGAGTCCCTTGCGCTGGTCCTTGAGGCCAACGCGTGTGGTCTGCACAGCCTGGACACTCAGCGTCCGCCGGCCCCGCCCATGCAGGAACTGGACGTGGGGTGGGGTGGGCGTAGAAACCGGACGTCGGGTGGGGGGAGGGCTGCCCGCGCCCCCACCCTCCAGTCCGCCCCGGCCCCTGCCCACCTGCAGGGCGTTGATGCAGGCGCGGATGTCGTTGTCCGTCTTCTCGCAGAGCGCTGCCAGGGCGCCTGGGCCGGCCTGCACGCCTTGCCGCAGGCAGATCTGCAGGGAGGCGGGCAGGTGGGTGGGCGGCGTCTCCCCCAGGGGCCCCCCTGCAGCCACTTCCTCCCTAGAACAGGCGAGAAGCCCTCATCCCATGCGGAGCAAAGGCCGCAGACCGCTGTGGAAGGGCCCCAATCCCTGCTCGGGACCACCCACAACCAGAGACCGGCCAGGCCCAGCACCTCCAGCCAAGTCATGGGGCCAGCGGGTGGTGGTGGGGGAGTCTGAGGGCCCGTGGAGGGGGGAGCCTGAGGGCGGGGTGCGGGCCGGAGGCAGCCCTCACAAACCTCCTGGAGCCGCTGGGTGAGCCTGGAGGGCAGCGTGGGTGGGAACTGGAGCAGGAGGGCCTGCGGCTTCAGCTGCCGGAGCGAAGGCGCAAACCTGCAGAGCCAGCGGCGCCCACAGTGAGCCCCAGGCAGGGGCGCCGGGTGTGCACACAGCCCAGCCAGAGCAGGCCCGGTGGGGCCAAGGCCCGGCCCACCCAGCGGAGACCCCGCCCCACTCACTGGTCGTTGCAGATGCAGATGACGGGCCTCATCAGCGGGCCCCCCTCCGCCCGGCGCCGCCGCCCCCCGCCCGCGGGCATGGCAGGAGCCCCTGACTCTGCCTCCTGGGGGCCCCTGCGGTCCAAGACGCTCAGGAGGACGTTGATGGCAGCCTAGAGAGACGTGCAGAGGGCATCATGAGCCGCAGAGCCCCCTGCCTGCCCGCCTGCCCGGGCACCGCGCACCCCGGAGGCCCACCGTGGGGGCCCCGTCGATCTCGTCGATGACCAGGCAGTTGGGCCTCCCGCTGGTGCCCAGCACCGACTCCATCTGCGTGGCCGCCTCGATGTGCGTGCGGAAGGCCTCGGGGCTGCGGTCGTCACTGAAACCGTGAGGCCGGAGACAAGCTGTCAGGGCGGCTGTGGCCTGAGCCAGGGCGGCGGCCAGTGTCCCTGACGGGCAGTCTCCCAGGGCGGAGCCTCCAGGCCTGCACCTCGAGGAACTCCACGAGGCCACCCCACCCATTGTGGCTGAGTCCCTGGCAGTCCCGAGGGGGACAAGTCCCACCGCCCGTGTGCTGCGACCCCAGCCCCACCTCCAACCCGCACCTTCAGGGCCGTGGCCCAGATGCGAGCAGACGCGTCACAACAGCAACCCCCACCGCTCACCTCGCGTTCATCTCCACCACGCAGTACCCAGCGTGCCGCGCGATCACGTGTGCCAGCGTGGTCTTGCCCAGCCCTGGGGGCCCGCACAGCAGCGCCACCTGCAGCCAAGGCAGAGAAAAATGTGCCGTAACCAGCACCACCTCATGAGCCCCTGGCCCAACTACCAACTGAAAAACCTGTCCCACGAGGCTTGGTGCTAAGAGATGTCCCCGTACCCTGGTCAGCAAAGGGGAACAAGCCCCGCCCACTGGTGATACGGAGCGAGAGAAAACCTTGTGTGTAGCAAGTGACATTCAGACCTAACGGGGACACAGCCGCTTCCGAGGTAACAGGCGAGCAGGATGCAGCCACGGGCCGGTCTGCGAAGTGGCAGGCACGGGGCCCTTCGAGGAGCGCGGACTTTGAGACCTGATGACACCCCGCCCGCAGGAACGGGCAGTCAGTGTGCCTCACGGCCCCCAGAGGCTGCAAAGGCACCGGCTGCCCAGGGCATGCAGCCCCCAAGCTCAGGCGCGTGTGCCGAGCAGCCCGGCACGGCTCACCTTCTGCCGCGGCCGACCGCTAGGGTCCAGCTCAGCCTCCAGCATCTCCTCCAGCACCTGCTCGTGGCTCTTCCACTTGCCGGAGGCTGTGGCCTCCTTGCCACTAGGGGCCAGCTCCACACTGGGCCTGGGCTTCCGGGCAGGCCTCTCTCGGCCGAACACCACTGGGTCCCACAGCTTCAGCCACTTGAGGAGGCAGCGGTTGGTGAACTGTAAGAAGAGAGACCTGGCCTGGGAGGGGGGCCACTGGCACCAAGGGCCCCCCGACCCCGTGCCTGCCCCTCACGCCAGACTGCTGTCCTGAACCCAAAGAGACGCACGGGGATGCTGAGGCTGAGACAAGTGACCGATGCCTGGTCACCCTGCCAGTGAGGAGCAGAGTGGGGCTCACGCCAAGGCCTCCTTCCCCGGTGCCCTGTCCTTGATCCCTCCAGGAGCCCCCACCACCCCCAAGAGCACCCCAGCATGAGCTGCTGTGAGAGGGGAAGAGAAAACTGGCTCCAGGCAGAGGGCGTCCTGGATGCCCAGCCCACGTCAGCGAGCAGCAGGACGCTGGGCCCATACTGACTGGGCCGCCTCGTCTACAACTCAACGAAGCTGAGCCGGCCCTAAATGCTGACACCCCACAGGCCGGCAACACAGAGGTCTGCTAGGCCCGAACTCTCCTCGTGGCCGCCAAGAGCCAGGCGCACTTGAGCGAGAACAAGGCCTCACGTCGTCACTGAGCAGCTCCGTGTAGCGCCGGGGCGCGAACTCATCCACCCAGAGGCAATGCTGGGAGGCGTCCTGGTGGGGGGCCGGCTCCTCCTCAGGGGCCCCCGTGGGCTGGGCCTCCTCTTCCTCCTCCTCCGCCCTGAGACTAGACAGCAGCGTGCCCTGAGCCACTGGGCCTTAACCCCAGGCAGGGACCTCCCCCCCGGCCCAAAGGACACAGGCTGGGGGTCGGCAGTCCAGGAACCGGCCAGAACCCCAGGGGTGGCGGGGCCCCCACATCACCTGCACAGAGTGTCAGAGAGCTGCTGGGCCTCCTCCAATAGCTGCCGCCGCCGCTGCGCACACAGTGGGGTTTGGATCAGCATGGCTCCGCTGCCGCCACACACCCCGGAGCTGCCCTCCCCCAGCAGACGCTACCTCGCTGTCGACCTCCTCCTTCAGGGAGGCGAAGGACACACCCAGCAGGTCCAGCTGGCCCCGGCCACGCCGCCGCATGTCAAGGAAAGAGCCCTGTGGGGAAAGGAGGGCAGCGGTCAGCATTACGGGGTTCCCACAGCATCCCTCCCAACAGCACTCAGGAACCCAGGTGGTACCCCCTGGCTCGGCCGCTCATGAGGGACCCCCCTCCCAGGGACCCCAAGAGGAGAAACCCCCACTCTACGGGGACAGCAGCAGATCTAAAATGGAGAGCAGAGGAGAGAGGAAGAAAAAGGAAAGCGAGAGGAGGAGGGAGGAAGAGGAAGGGAGGAGAGAGGAGGAAGAAGAGAAAGAAGGAAAAATAAGCTGCAAAGAAGAGAAAAAAAGGAAAGAGTGACAAAAGAAAGGAGAAGAAAAAAGGAGAGAGGAGGGAAAGGAGAAAGAAGGAAGGAAGAACAAAGAGGAGCAGGGAGAAGGAGGAGGAAGAGTAGGAAAGAGAAGAAAGAGAAGAGAGAAGGTGGGAGGAAAAGGAAGAGGGGGAGGAGGAAAGAGAAGGAGGAAGAGGAGAAGGCAGAGGGCGGCACTCCCAAGTATCCGCTGGCTCGGGACCAGGCCGGCGGTCCTCGAGCGGCCCTCGAAGTCAGATTAGGGCTATCTGCGCAGGCCCTGCCTGTGGCTGCACAGCACCCACCTGCACCGCCGTGCCCACGGGCTCATCCCTCAGCACCAGAAAGGCACGGTCACCGCCCGTGGAGGTGACGTTGATGTAGTCCTCCAAGACAGGGGGCCGCCTCAGCACAGGATTGCGGGCAGCCGGCGAGGCTCCAGTGAGACCCACATCAGCCCCGGTGTCCAAGGGTCTGGAAGGGATCAGGGCCATCTTGAGATCCAGCCTCAGTTGCCCAGCCCTCGCAAAGGCACAGACCCTGCCAAGGTCCCCCCAGGAAGCCTGTGCCCTAGGCTACACACCCGTTGTCACACAGCTCAGCGGGCACCTCAGGACTCGGTGGGGGGGTGATGCCCCGAGTCGGAGAATCTGGAGGCAGCAGCTCTTCCATCTCGTCGGGCCTGAAGTTCAGTCTCCTGGCGGCGTCCAGCTTGGACCGTTTGATCCTGGGGGCTGGGGAGAAACGCGGAAGGAACAGCGGTCCTTTCCCTGCCTCACATCTCACCCTTTGCTCTGAACCCCTGCAGACGTACTGGGAGGCAGGAACGTGTCCGCCTGAATGTCAGCGGTCAGCTGCCTCTTCCTGGCACCGCCACTGCCGCTCCCTGGAGGTCCGCCTGGAGAACAGTCAGTGGCAGCGTCCCCTCCAGCAATGGCCTCCTCGAACGTCAGGCGGGGCCGGCCCACGGTGGGGGCAGGCCGGGGGCTCCTGGAGGGTGACAGGGCGGCCGTTCCTGCGGAGAGAAGACTCACTGCAGCCGCCCAGGGCAGGCCGACTGCACGAAGAGCACAGCCGCCGCCTCTGCGGTCCGCGGCGCTGCAGAGCCGGGCTCGCCCTAAGTGGTTACCGCCTCGCGGCGCTCGCGCTTCTCCCCCTCCCAGCAGCCCTCCCGGTCGCCCCGGGCAAGCCAGGACCCTTCCGAGCTCGCACCCACCTTCCAGCTCCGCCAGCACCTCGAGCTCAGCTGCGAACTGGCTGTCGAAGTCATCCTCGACCCCGTACAGCTCCCGCTCGTAGTCCTCCATGGCCCGCCAGCCGCGGGCTCCGAACCTCCCGCGCTGCGCGCGCAGCCCACGCCCGGAACGTCCCGGCGCCGCCAATCAACGGCAGGCGAGCCCGGCGGCTCACGCCATTGGCCAGCGGGCGGGGGCGGGGCTGCGCGCGCAGCCGGGCGGGCCAGCGTCTGTGCGCTGGCGCTGGAGCGGCGGGTCCCGGGCTCTCCGCGTTTGTCAGCAGGGCCGCCGATCCTCAGCGGGGGCCGCCGATCCTCAGCGGGGGCGGGGCGGGGGCGGGCCGAGCGCGCAGGCCCAGCCCTGCGCGGCGCCTGTCTGTGGTCCCGGTTGGCAGCACCTGTGCCCTCTCCGCCACAAGGCGCGGACACTCGAGGGCGGGAGCCAAGGCCGGGCAGAGGCATCGGGGGCCTGGACGGCGCAGGCCAGCTGCAGGTCGGTCCTGGAGTGCGCAGGGGCGCGGGAGGGGCTCACAGCCGGAGTCCAACAGGCACCCCTTGGCCCGTGCCCATCGGACGCGGGAGGCTGGGGTTCCACGGAGCGCAGGCAGGGCAGGGGGTGTCTACGTGGGCGATGGAGGCACTGTTCTCGGCCCTGAACCCAGCCTAGCCCAGGAAAAGGCCCCAATCCCGCGGCCGAAGCCCGTCTGGGAGGAGTTCCAGGAGGCCGACTGGAGGGCAAGATTGCTGCTCCCCAGGCCCCGGTTTGGGCAGAACCGCCCCACGCCAGAGCCCAGAGCGACTGGTCAGACACACCCCCATCGCCGCCCCCCACAAGCTGGCAGACACTCTGTTACTTGACTCAGGGGTGAGGGTGCAGGCACACAGTAGGTCTGCGAGCTTGCCTGACAGAAAGCTTCCATGGTTTCAGACGCAGGACCCCGGGGAGCCAGGGTGTCCGTGCCAGGCGAGCAGGACTTTGACGCAGGCACCCGTGAACCCCACTCCACACGCGCACCCCGTGTTGCAGGCGCCAGCATGGAGCCAGGCAGCGTGGGGAACCTGCGCGTCATATACAGGAGCCGTGACTTCCTGGTGGTGAACAAGCACTGGGACGTGCGCATTGACAGCAAGGCCTGGTGGGAGACGCTGACCCTCCAGCAGCAGCTGCGGCACCGCTTCCCGGAGCTGGCTGACCCTGACACCTACTACGGCTTCAGGTGTGCAGGGATGGGGCACAGCCGCCCACAGCAGCCTCTGCTGGGGGGAGGCGGCCCCCAGCCTGGCCACCGCTGACCCTCTGCCCCACGCCAGGTTCTGCCACCAGCTGGACTTCTCCACCAGTGGGGCGCTCTGTGTGGCCCTGAACAAGGCGGCCGCAGGCAGTGCCTACAGGAGCTTCAAGGACCGGCGGGTCACCAAAGCTTATCTGGCTCTGGTAAGGCTCGGCTGGCCACGGGGCAGAGGACTCCAACTCCCAGTCCACTGTGACAGGCTCGGAATGTCAGGCGGGTGGCCCCGTGAGCGCCATGTGGTCTCCCGCCCGGCAGGTGCGGGGGCACGTCCGCGAGAGCCGGCTGACCATCAGCTATGCCATCGGCAGGAATAGCACAGAAGGCCGGACCCACACCATGTGCATCGAGGGCACACAAGGTGCAGAGGGCGGGGGTGGGGGCCAGGGACACAAGGACCTTGGATGGGCTGGGGCAATCCAGGCAGGTGACCCGGGCCAGTGCGGACTCAGCCTCGGAGCTCGCCCAACCGACTCGGGGCTTACCTTGCTCCCCCCAGGCTGTGAGAACCCAAAACCAAGCCTCACGGAGCTGGTGGTCCTGGAACACGGGCTGTACGCAGGTGATCCCGTCTCCAAAGTACTGCTGCAGCCTCTCACAGGTGCGTGCAGCGCGGGGCCAGGCTGCTGCCCAGCTCCACGCCTGGCCGACAGTTCTGGCCCCTGGCATCTACTCACACAGGGCCCTGAAGCGTCCCCACCGTTCAGGAGAAGAACCTGGCTGGCGTCGCCCAGCTTCCGGCCGGGACTCCTCCCCCACACTCAGCCTTCCGCTCTGCGGCCTTTGCCCCATGCAGGGTCTCTCGGGCCTGGGCTCCCTGGCAGACCGAGCACTGCCCTGGCCCTGCCCTCGCTAGGGGCAACCGTAGAAGCCACTTCCATCCTGACCCCTGACATCTTCGGGCATGAAGCGGGGAGGTCTGCCGTCCCCAGGAGTTACATGAGGCTCCCAGGCCTAGACGGGGGGCTGCGGGGGTGGGCACGGGCCAGCACTCCCGCCCGACTGGCCCCCTCTCCTCCCCCAAGGCCGGACGCACCAGCTGCGTGTGCACTGCAGCGCCCTCGGCCACCCCATCGTGGGCGACCTGACCTACGGCCGGGCCTCGGGCCGGGAGGACCAGCCCTTCCGCATGATGCTGCACGCCTTCTACCTGCGCGTCCCCACCCGCTCGGAGTGCGTGGAGGCCTGCACGCCCGACCCCTTTGTGCCTGCCCTGGATGCCTGCTGGAGCCCCCACACGCTTGTGCAGCCACTGGACAAGCTCGTCCAGGTCCTGCGGGCTGCCCCGGACCCCGACCCCACAGAAGGGGGCGCCGGGCCCTGCAGCCCCTGCACACCCCTGCCTGGGCCAGGGCGGCCCCCGCTGCCGCCTGCCAAGCTCCCTGAGACAGAGGCACAGCGGGCCTCGTGCTTGCAGTGGCTGTCAGAGTGGACGCTGGAGCCGGACAACTGAGAGCAGCACGATGGGTGGGGAGGGCAGGCTGGGCCCTGGAGGCGGGTGGGGGCTGCAGGTTAGAGCCCTGGACCTGTCCCTGCAGCGGCCAGGCCAGCAGGGGGAGCCAGGCAGCTGCGATTCCAGAGGATGGGGCTCCTGGGCTGTGGGACCCACTGGGGCCTCTCTCCCAGCAACCCACCCAACGGCCCCAGAGCGCCTCCCTGGGTCTAAAGCCTCATCCCCGGGGGTTGACGTGTAGACTTGATGGGGGCCACCCTGGAAGAGGCGTGCCGGGACCCGGGCCAGCCTCCAGGTGGGCTCCTCCAGGGCCCCCAGCCCACACCCCAGAGCGCCCTGCTGGCCACTGCTGTGCTTGGACCCTTTGCGCCCTCACCCCAGCCGGGTCTCCACCTGCAGACCTCGGTCCTCCCTGCCAGGCCAGTCCCGCCTCGTGCCTTTGCTTCTGCCAGATGCTGCCCCCCCACACTCACATCCCGAGGTTCTCACACAGGTGGGCAGGGCCGTGCCTTGGCCCCCACCTCACAGGCCACCCTCCAGGCCTGACACCAGCGCTGCCCCTGGGGGCATCTGGCCCCCTAGTTGTAGCCGCAGTCTCCACTGCCTGCCTCGCAGTTCCCAGGAAGCCGCGGGTCATCAGGCCTCACCCCCGGGAGCAAGGGCAGCCAGCCCCCGCCTCCGCCACCCCACACGGCCGCAGCCGCAGCCGGGCTCTGCGGACTGGGAATAAACTCTCAGTGACCCTGCAAGTGACCGTGAATGCGCCTGATATGGGGGTTTCAGGGGCCCCCAGCACGAGCCAGGATGGACAGTTGTGGTCCTGGCTGCTGCCCACCGCCCCATGCAGTGAACGTCCGGGGGGCTGGGCTCTGACTGGGGGACAGAAGCTGGGTCGGCCGCACCCCTGGAGGACCCCCATCCCCAGCCACCAACAGGCCCCGCATAAAGCTGCTGCCCCACAGCGCCAACCTCAGGACCCCCCAGCATCTCAGAACTTGGGGGAGGCCGGTGGGCTGGCACCTGGGCCTTCAGCCAGCTGGAGGTCATGCGCCGTGTCCTGTGCCCAGCTGGGCCAGGCCCTTCCTCTTGCCCTGGGATGTTGTGGGGCTCCTGGGCTCCCCACTTGTCATCACAGCAGGATCTCAGCCGGGACGGAGCCAGAGGCAACTGCCTGCCCACCCGCAGTGCGTCTGCAGAGACCAGGTCCCAGCCCCTGCCCACTGCCATCTGCCTCATCTCATCCCCTTCGCAGCGTTTCGCCCGGCTCGCCGCCGAACCCCTCGCCCTCCGCGCGGGCCTGGCCCGCAGAGGCTCTTTGGTCCCCAAAGGACTCAGGGCAGGAGCCCAGCCCGCGCAGTCTTCCTGCCGCTCCCCATGACCCTTTCTTCGCACCCCGACCCCACGCCTCCAGGGCGGTGCTCAGCTGCTGTCGTGCCTGCTGCCGCCACACGGGGTCACTGCTGACCGTGGCGCCCGCACCCCGGCAGCCGGCAGGGTGGGCACCGAGGGCTGGGGAGGGCCCTGGGGCAGAGCAGGCGACAGGACAGACAGACGGGCAGCTGCGGGGTGGGAAAGGCGGGTTGCCTGAAGGGCCGGCAGGGCCCACGCCTAGGACCCGCCCTCGGGAGGCCGCGTGGATGTTGCCCCAGCCTGGCTCCCCCTCCACGAGCCCCGGGGCCAGATCCTCACCTTGCTCCCTGCAGGAAGGCTGCCTCCCCGACGGCGGGCCCTGGGCTAAGGCTGCAGAGCCAGACGCGCGGGGTCCGCCCAGCTCGCCTGCCCCGCTCACACTCTGGGGCTCCATGCTGGCGGGTCGGGAGCACGCGCAGGCGCCCGACCCAGCCTTGGCGCCCAACCCCGCTCCCGCGCACCCCGTGTGGCCCGGAGCAAGCCGCTCGGCCAGGGCGGGCCTCAGGCTCCTCGTCTGTAAAGCGGGCGCGGCTTGCCCGCTGCTGGCAGGGGCTGCATTCCAGGCACAGTGCGTGGGAGAGCTGGGCACGGGCTCCGCACAGCCCAGCACTTGGTCTGTTACCTGCACTGTTTCTCCAGCCCGGGCCCGGAGCTGCCGGGTAGGGCAGCCAGAATCCGGCCTTCTGCGCTCACTGGTCTGTGGGGAATCTCTGCCAGCTGGTTAGGGTTAGGGCCCTGGGGTTGGTGGGGACCTCACCGCCAGGCAACAGCCCCTCCCCACAGACCCCTCTGCATCTCGAGCCCCAGCAAGCCCTCAGCCACAGCCTGCCCTCAGGCAAGGGCTCGAGAGCTGACGGGCCAGCCTCAGGGGGTCAGTGCTGGAGCCCAGGGTGAGCCTGTCCCCTCCAGACTCTGCGGGTCACTGCACTGCCATGCGCCCTGCCAGATGGAGCTGTTGGACCTTTGTCCCCAGTCGCACTGGCCCTCTGGTGGCCAACGGGTCCTTGGAGACCCATCCTGGGCCAGCTGGATGGGGACTCCCTGGACAGTTTTCAGGGTCTTGGGTGCTTCCAGCCCTAGGTGCTGCAGCTGGACTCCCGTGGGGCCTGTCCAGGGGCCGGGGAGCAGTCCTCAGCTGCTCGCTCCAGCTGTCGGTTCCCCAAGCCCAGGGTCGGCACCTCTGCTTGTCCATGGGGCCGGCTTAATGGGCACATGTGGCCTTGGTGTGGGTGATAGTCATTCAGTGCCTAAACATGTTGCTGCGGTGGTTCAAAGCCTCCAAACCCTCCTGGCCCCACCAGCCAGGGGCAGGTGTGCTGAAAGCTGCGGCCGAAGGCCGGCCTGGGGCGCTGAGCCGCTAACCCACCCAGCCGGGGAAGAGGCTCCAGTGGGCACCTTGATCCCAGCCTTCCTGCAGCCACACCCACTGCTCTGCCTTGGAGACCTGCCCTATGGAGCCAGCCCCACCCTGGGCCCCAGGGAGCTGGGCACCAGGACATGTGCGGCAGGCACAGCTCTCCCCACCCACGCGTGTGGACGTTCATGGCTGGCTCTGTATCCACAGCACAGAAACACGCCAGGCAAGTCACCCCATTGAAGCACCACAGGGGGTCCCCGTGTGCCTGAGTCCCTGCCTGGGACAGACACGCCGCGTGTGCACCACACACGCATGTAGACATGTGTGTCCTGGGTGCACACAGACATCGTGTGTGCTCCCTCGCAGATGCCAGCATACACGTCAAGCGCAGGTGTGCGCATGTGCAAGCACACACACGACCCTCGGGCAAGGACACCGCCGCGCCAGGCCCCCCGGGGAGGGGTGTGTGCCGGGCGGCTGCCAACCATGAGCTAAGCCTCCCGCCCCTGTGGGCCTGCGGAGCAGGTGCCCGCCGCACCCGGGGCCCCCAGGGGCCGACAAGGCAGCGTCACCTGGCATAGCCCCGGCCCCTCCCCTACGCATCTGCCTGGCAGGTGTCGCTGCAGGAGTGGGCGGCCAGCAGGGCAGGTTGCTGAGCGAGGCATGGAGGTGGGCGGAGACGCTGGGGCCCCCGGGCCGCACCGCCCCTGCAGCCCGAGGCTCAGTTGCAGGGGCTGATGCTGGGAGGGCCGGTGTCTGCAGCCCCTGGCACCCGGCCTACAGCGGCCCCGCAGCTGACGTCTGCCGCCTGGGCTCGGAGCGGCCTCCCTCTAGGACAGACGGAGTGCTTAGTGCTCAGGTGAGGGACGGGCTGGAGCGGGGCGCACAGGGGCCCAGCTGTGAGTCTGGCCTCTGAGCCGCCGTCTTGCCCCCTTCGTGAGGCGGTGACGGCCCTGCCTTCCTCCGGGGCCGTGCAGAGTCCAGGGGCCCACAGGTGCCCGAAGCTGGCGGCTCACACAAGTCTGCGGCCCGGGAGCCAGCAGCGTGGACCAGGCTTCCTGGCGCAGTGCCACCCCAGGACTCACCCTCCTGGTCTCCACCGTGGCTGGGGCTGCATGTGGGTGGTGCCCGGGCCAGGTCCCACTGGGCGTCGGGGGCCCTGAGAGAGGAAGGGCGACACCTGGGCTGCCAGGTGTGGGGGTGGAGCCGGGGCTGCGCCAGGGCGGGGGCGCCACCAGGCCTCTCACCCCAGCTGCTGCAGGGACTCCCGGGGACCACCGGGCTCACCACCCGCCATGAGCTGTCGAGAGATCTGTTCGCTGGAGACACAGAGCCCGGCCCGCGGGTCCCCCGGGCCCCGAACTGCGACAAGAAAGGCCCCAGGATTTGGCCCGGCTCCCCCGCCCCCATCACTCCCTTTTGTTCCTAAGATGCAGATTGTGGGTTGCGCCCTCCCCAAGGCGACGAGACAGGACTGCAGCTCAGGGATTGGGGTCACCTGCCCTGCGTGGCGCCTGTTCTGTGGGACCCTGGATGGTGGCCTCCCGTCTGGACCCGGCGCTGGCCTCACCACCTGCTGTCTCCCCTCCAGCCTGACCTGGACGCCCCGCCTGCGACCCCAGTACCTTCCTGTCAGGACGACCGTGCGCACCACGAGCCATGGGCCCCAGAGCGGGTGAGGTGACTCCCCCCTCCTCCTGGGGGGCAGGCCCACCCTCCTTCCTCCCGAGCCTCTACGCAGAGGTCCTGCCCAAGGCCCTCCGTTAGCGGTCAGGGAACGGGAGGGCTGGCATGGGCTGGGCCTGGGGGTCCTGGCGTGGCCAGAGCGGGGCCACGGGGGCACGGTCGGAAGGCACGGAGGACCCAGGGGCAGGAGAAGGAGGTGGCGACCCTCCTTGCTTGGGGGTCTTGGGGCTCAGACTGTGAGGACAGAGCCTCAGGGCAGAGCGAGAAATCTCCACAGCTGTCCGCCTGCCGGGTACACACGCGCGGCGCCGGCAGGCCCACATACAGGCCGTCACATACGTGTGCCTGCACTTCCAGACACACACCGAGGGAGTTCCCGCCGTGGCTCAGTGGTTAAGGAGCCCAGCTAGTATCCATGAGGATGCGGGTTCGATCCCTGGCCTCACTCAGTGGTTAAGGATCCGGCAGTGCCGTGAGCTGTGGTGTAGGTCTCAGATGTGGCTCGGATCGCTTTGCTGTGGCTGTGGTGTAGGCTGGTGGCTACAGCTCCGATTTGGCCCCTAGCCTGGGAACCTCCATGTGCTGTAGGTGCGGCCCTAAAAGGACAAAAAGGCAAAGCCAGGGGCACACTCACATGCCACCAGCTACACCTGCTGCTTATCCTCACACACGTGTGCGCGCAGCCACACCAGTAAACACACGGGTACTTCGTCAGGCACGCGTGCCAGCACACGCGTACAGCCCACCACATGCATGGATCCACCCCCCGTGCGTACACCCCGTCAGGAGCATCAGACAGCTGTGTATACAGGCGGACACACGTGCACACACGAGCACCTGGGCAGAGGGGCAGCACTCGGGCCGAGGCTGGCATACACGGCTGACCGGCACCGCGAGCCCCCGAGGTCCCCGTGTTGGGGTGCTCACGCTCCTAGGACGCGGGGGGCCCTGGGCAGACGCACGCTGGACGCTCTCACCCGCGTGTTCGTGTCCTGTTCTGTTCCAGGTGCGCTGGTGAGCCCGGGCTTCGCCCTCCTGGTGTCACTCACCGCCCACTGCTCTCATCCCCAGGCCGAGGGCACCTCTCAGGGAGGGCTCGATGCCAGCCGGGCCGACCTGTGGGTCAGGTAAGTGAGCCCCTGAACCCACAGCCAAGTTTCCTGCAGCGGAGTCCCTAGCTGGCCTGGGCGGGAGTGAGAACGAGGGGCCGGGCGCGGCCGGGGCAGGGCTCCTACTCCCGGCTCCGACGTGAAGGGCCTGGCCGGCCTGTAGTCTCTCGCCCAAGATGGCCTCAGAGTCACACCCGAATGGCTGGAAGAGGTCCCCAGGCCATCAGGGGCTGGTGTCGCCCCCGGCCCGGCAGACAGTCTCATCCTGTCCTGAGGCCTCAGCTGTCTTCTTTCCACCCAGAGCTTTGCTTCCCTCTCAGGCCCCAAACTGAGACTGTCCAGGGTCGTGCGCGTGGGCTTGGAGGTCGCTGATGTGTCGCCCATCACCAATCAGTTGACGGATCAGGCAGGGCCGGAGGCCAAGGTGGACCAGCTGGGCCCAGGCTGAGGTCTCATGAAGCCCGATCCTGGATCTTACTAGATTCATATCATGAGGAAGGCCTGGCAGCCGACGTCCCCCAAAGCCTCCGCCACCGGGACCACGGAGCCCTAAGCTCTGGAACCCGGCCTCGGATGAAGCGCAGACCCAAGGTCTGAAAGAGGCTGTTTTTTTGTTTGTGTTTTGTCTTGTTCTGTTTTTTGTTTTGCTTTTTATGGCCACACCCATGGCATATGGAGGTTCCCAGGCTAGGGGTCAAATCGGAGCTACAGTTTCCGGCCTGCGCCGGAGCCACAGCAACGCCAGATCCATGCCGCATCTGTGACCTACACCACAGCTCCTGACAACACCGGATCCTTAATCCACCGAGTGAGCCCAGGGATCGAACCCACAACCTCATGGATACTAGTTGGGTTCGTTACCACTGAGCCATGATGTGAACTCCTGGATGCGGCCACTTTAAAGCCCTGCTCAGTGCTCAGTGCTCAGGGCCTGGCACCAACCGTGTGCTCCGGGAAGACACGCGTGCACGCGTGTGTGTGCTGGAGGCGCGAGCCTTGCCGTCCACACCCCGCATGCTGTTGTCTGGGGGGCCCTTCAGCCCCCAGTCTCCGTGCCCCTCACGGCCAGCCTGCTTTCTGCCCAGTGCCAACACCTCCCTCCTGCAAGACTTCTGGTGCCAGCCGGCCAGCCAGCTGTCTCGGGACCAGCTTGCGGCCCTGATCAGGCGGATGGCAGCACAGCGGGTCCTCCTCAGAGCCTGGCAGGTCAGTGGCCACAGCCGCCCCGAGTGCCTGG
Source organism: Catagonus wagneri (assembly GCA_004024745.2). Taxonomy (NCBI): domain Eukaryota; kingdom Metazoa; phylum Chordata; class Mammalia; order Artiodactyla; family Tayassuidae; genus Catagonus; species Catagonus wagneri. The sequence continues at coordinate 232,487 of PVHT021183589.1, forward strand.
GTGCGAAGGGCACGGCAGACTCCACGGAGCAGGGCCCTGGGCTTGGGGGGCAGCGGGGCAGGCGGGCCCGTGCTGGAGAACCGCACCGCCAGCCCTAGGCCGACCCACCTCGTGCCTGTCAGGCCACCGGAGGGACAGGGAGTCGACCTCTGTGGTCAGCTTCTCGGCCCCGGGCCGATTTTCCAGCACAGCCCATTCTGGACCAGTCCCAGGACTTCTCACCCATTGCCTGCAGACCCCGCCTCTTGTTCTCGTTTGCCCACCTGACCTCCATCTGGCACCTGCCGCAGGTCCTCCAGGATCCGGGGGGGTCTTCCCGCCTGCCGGCCTCTCCCCTCCCTGGGCTCCAAGAAGGGCTGGCTGAGCCCACGTGGACCCACAGCTCACCCGAGTGTCACCAGCCCCAGAGATTTAAAGAGGAAAGAAAAGAAGGAAAACTATCTTTTAGTCTTGTTATAAAATGAGTATAT